>CM042139.1:108669605-108739605 GCA_023376005.1 Doryteuthis pealeii | reverse complement strand
CACTGAGACTTAAATGCCTCACACGCAATGCCCCATATATAATATATATAATATATATATATATATATATATATATATATATATACTTTCAGTAAGAAAGAAAAACTTAACAGACCATTATTTGGCTATGATAAATTTATTTCCACCAGAACTCAATAAATGAGACTAAGCTCATTTATTGAGTTCTGGTCCAAATAAATTTATAATAGCCAAATGATGGTCTGTTAAGTTTTTCTTTCTTATTGAAAGTGTAAATATTGCTCTGTGTATAATCAATCTATTGATTATCATATATTGATCTCTCTTAGGGATTTATAAAAATCCTTGCATAAATCTATAAGTCTGCATCAACATGTGCATACATTGTGGATGTACAGGAGATATTGATGATCCCAAATAGAATTATCTCCAACATACTAGTCAATTGGATACGTTCACCTTTATATCTAATATATAAAACAGAGATTTTGGTATGTACGTGTCGACGTATAACAAAAAAACGGGAGGTCACTCAGATTCAAAATCTTGCATACACATTGATATCGTTCTAACTAAGAAAAATTCCAAATTTGGTTATTGATTTTTACTGATTAAGGGATTTAATCGATTAATCAAACAAAAATCAAACGATTTTTCGAAAGCCATAGCATAGCTGCTGCTGCTGCTAATACTTGGTCTATCAGCGGAGGCTCGCCTGACTGTTTATCAGCAGAAAGAAAGAAAGAAAGAAACAACGAAAATGTTAGCGACTCGCCTGGCTGTTTTTAGCAGCAGAAAGAAAGAAATAAAGAAAGAAAGAAAGAAACAATGAAAATATTAGCGACAAACTAAATTTTAACGTAAAATAAATTCGTTTTTTTATAATCTTTCTAAATATTTATTTATATTTATCGTATGTTTTTGAAACTAACTTTTATTGTACAATGTACACACACTTAATTTAAATTGTTGTCATGCACAAAAAATTGTAGAAAAATGAAAATTGTTTCAAAACACAAGTTTACGGTTACATTTTTTTTTAAAATAAGATTTTAAATGTCAATAAAAATCAGTCACCAGTATAGGGTTGTATAAATGTAAATAAAAAAAAATGATAAAACGAGTTGTTTTGTAATTAATACTGATGGTTTTAAAAAAAAAGTCTTAATAGTTTAGAGAACTAATGAAGACGTTTTAAAATGTAAGCAAAAATAGATATTGCATTCTCTTTATCGTTAAGAACTAGATTTGAATTGTCATGTAGAAAAAATTCAAAGAAATAAATTACAATCTATTTCTAACTTATCAAGCAATTAAAAACTGAATTTAAAATTGTCCCCAAATACTATTATTATTTTCAAACTGGAGTTTCAGTGAAACTTTTCGTGAAAAGAAGAGAAAATAATCTTGCTCAATTTATAATTTGTACGAGTCTTTATCAATTGAATTATTTTTTATAGCGAGTTAGAAAAAAAATTATTTTGCTTCGGACAGCAAAAGTATATTTTTTAACGAAAAATCAAATCTTATTCATATCGCAATCTTTTTATTCCTGTCTTTAAAATATTAATTTAGTTAGAAATGAAATGAAATAATCTATCTTACAAATATTTATTTGGTAAGAAAGAGCGAAGTAAAAAAACAATAATAAGCGCTTATTATTTATTAAATAAATAATAAGCGCTTATTATTGTTTAATAAATTTTATTTCGTTTATTTAATAAATATAATATAACTCAACTTTGTATATATACGAAAAAAATTAAAACAAAAGAATTTTAGAAAGAAAAGCCTTTTACAAAAATAGGAAGTTAAATTATAACTACTTATTTCGTAACTAAGTAAACATAGTTGTATTCGTATTGTAATAAAAATAAAACAAAAATTATAATAAAAATACGATGTAGTTAACATTCGTATATAAACAAAACAGTGTATGATATGTTCTTACCTTAAACATAAAATAAAAATGATTTTAATGTACGTAATTTGAATGAGAAAATGTGTTCTTTAATTTATCATAATTCTAATGATAAATAAATAGGCAGATTTTTTTTTAAATTAAGGGCGGACCTGAACTTTTGGAACACCCCTCTAAAATTTTTGTTTTTAATTTTTTTTTCTTCTTTCAATGGATTATTATCGATTGCACACCAATCTATCAGACTGTAAAAAAAAAATTCAAAAAAGTTATTTATTTTTCGAGTTTTCAGGGGTGCTCAGTTTCCCGTATAAGTTTATCGTAAATTGAACCCCCTTATCGGAACCGCTAAAAAGAAAATTTTATTTAAATATTTATTTTTCCTTCAATGGATTATTATCGATTACACACCAATCAATCAGATTTTTAAAAAATTCTTGAAAGTTCTTTATTTTTTGAGTTTTCAGGGGTGCTCATTTCCCCGTATAAGTTTATAGTAAATCGAACCCCCATATCGGAACTGCTCGAAAGGAAACTGGCGCAAATGTGTCAAAGTTAGGTGGCCCAGAAAAAACAGAACCCAAATTATTTATTTATTTTCCCATTAAACTTACCTTAAACACCAACCCCAACACCAACCCTAACCCTAACCCTAACCCCAAATCCTAACCCCCCTACTTGAATTTAACAGTTTTATTAAAAAATTTGTGGGTTCTATTTTTTCTGTGTCACCTTAATTTTGATACCTTAGTGCAAATTCAGCCCAACTGTTAAGATAGAGCGGTTTCGATATGGGGGTTCGATTTACTATAAACTTATACGGGGAAATGAGCACCCCTGAAAACTCGAAAAATAAATAACTTTTTTTTAGTTTTTTTTTACAATCGGATAGATTGGTTTGCAATCGATAATAATCCGTTGAAAAAAAAATAATTAAAAACGAAAATTTTAGAGGGCGTGGGGTTCCAAAAGTTCAGGTCCGCCAAATTAAGTCACCACTTTTTTCTCTTTTTTTTTTTTTTTAGTCCGGTCATGGACCGGGTACTTTAGCTAGTATATATATATATATATATAATATATATATATATATATATATATATATATATTTATTTTTATATATATGTATATATATATATATATAATATGGATCTTTTTAACTGGATTTTTTACTGAGCTTTGCTTAGACTGTCACATAGGTTAACAGTAGCTTCTATTCCTAAATGGTCACTCATCTTAGTATATACCAGGCTCGTTGCTGCTTAACTTCTGTAAACTCGCGGAAATCGGTTCTTTGGGCATGACTTGAACAGAAGTCTAAAAAGCGAAGATTATATGAGATTTAGCACGAGGATCGAACTCACTACTCAATTGTAATTGATCTGCGAGACTAGTTTGCTAATCATTACATTACGGAAATGTACCCAAAAATCTGTAGCAAAGAAATGGCACAATGTCTCATCTATCGGGCACTTATGTGAAATCAAACCCACTACACCATACTATCAATTTAATAAACTCTTCGCTGCCAGGGAGTTGTGACACGGAGTAAACCTCCTGTCACCCCCTGTTGGTTGGAGTGGTTCGTCTCACTAAGACCAACTGGTAGGGATAAAAACCGACGCAGCTTCTCTCGAGGGGGCGGGCGAATTACTGAAAGAATCCGTTGTCCGTGACAATGTTGACAACAGCGCTCGTGTAAGACGACTAGATTTTTTTTAAAGAATCGTACAGTTACAATCGAACTCAATAACAATGGTCTGTTTACTTCACGCGACTTCTTTTGTCTTGCATGAATAGCCACTTTAAGAGTGATTCGTAAGTCCATTAAACAGATTTGATCATTGAGGACAAAAAAAAAGAAAAATCTGGCAAAATAATGTGTCATTTCAGTTATGAAAATTGGTGGTGAATGAGAAACTATAGAAATACAAAGATCTTGCCCAAGAGCTTCAAAAGTGAAATTTTGTTGTATACTGGATCATACAATATTCAGTATACTAGTACATCCTAATACAGTTTGCGCCAGACATAGAGTAACTCGCAATAGAGTGCTAAAACATCGAAGTAGACGGTTCGCGTAATGGTTCCGTAATCTTCGCAGTCTCAGTAATTACCTAGATGTTCTAAAACAGCAGTTTACAAATAATCTTGGACCAGCTCATTTACTCTCTACAAAGGGTAATCTAGGCTAGTTCACAACAAATTTGAAGATAAAAGTCATAATCTCTGTGGTACTAGGTATAGTCCTATATATATTTACCAACTCCTCTGCAACACAATGTCAATTTCTTAAGCGGAGTTTAACAGGTTTTTCATACTCCTAGACTGGTTGCCCTACTCAGGTTAAAGAATCCAATCTGCTGTACTATTTACCCATAGCTGTAGTATGAATAATTGGATTCATACCTTTCCCAAGTGTAAGTATTTACCTAACCCGTTCGCCACGGGTAGGATATGACACAAGGTCGCAAGTATGAGGCATCCAGCGAGGATCGAACTCGTTATTCAGTAGTAGTGGATATGTGACACTAGCTTGCTAACCAATACATCACGATAGGACGCCTCTTTTATATATCCAACCCGTTTGCCACTGGTATGATGTGACAGACGGTTGCAAGTATGGGGCATCCAGCAAGGATCGAACTCTCTTGAATAACTGATTGCCTTGGAACGACCTGCGTGATATCTTGCCGATATTACATCGTAGAAGAATTTCTCGGTTTCAAGTGCTTAAAGATGTTGCTACTTTATTTAAAATCTTCAAAGTTAAGCCAATCATCCCAACGGATTAATTAAGTTTAGCAACTCCGTTCGTTTTTAATTAAATGAAAACAAACGCTGCAAACTTTGGAGAGCATAGCTCAGTTTATATAGGAGTTCGTCCAGAATCGTTCGTTGGTTGGATTTTGCGGCATGTCAATCCTTGTTGGGTTATTTTATGCCAAAGATGTTTTATTCATATTTGATGGGTACTCAATTTTTAAGTCGTTTTTTTAAACATGTTTTTATACTCATTTTTCTATTTAACTCATTTAATTAACAGGTATTACAACTCTGGGTCAGAGTGGACCTAAGAGTAATGGTGTGAAGAGGTACTTCACATTCCCCAGAGATTCAGAATTTGAACTTCATCAGATAGAGTTTAAAGTCATATCCAGGACATTAAGACCCTCAGTCACAGCGTTACAGCATATTTATGATAAAAAGTATTGGGGGTTGCTAATAGGGTTCGGACAATCATATAGGTGCTAGGGCTCTACGTATTCAGCCGATTGATCAGAGGAGGCCTCTCCGACCGCCTGTCTATCTTAAATAAGGGCCAAAGTGGGGTGTTGCATGTCCAGAATCGTAACCAATATGAGAAGTTAAGTTAAAGTTTTCTATGTCTGTTTGTTTCGATTTTTTAATCTGCGATTATGGTTGGTTGTTTGGTAAGTTTGAGTATATATATATATATATATATATATATATATATATATATATATATATATATATATATAATTGTTATTAATTGTTTTAAGTGATTTCAGTTTGATCCATTACTTATCATTAACTTTGAATGATGATATTCACATAAATATTGTTGAAAAACACGCAATAATTATGCACCAACCCAAATACTTTAACAATGATTTGGTAAAATCTGTTTTGAAAGTAACGCTCGGGGGTTAATAGTAAATACAAACATTTTTTTTTTAAACTCAGTAGAAATTTCGGAGTTAATGAGATGCATTTAATTTAACCTTTCATTGCTGTTATCTTTAAGTCCACCTGCAAGATTATAACAGTTTTATTTGCTTACCCCCAGCAGATTTTTCAGGACACGCCTCATATATATATATATATATATATATATATATGGACACACATTGAGTTTTATATATGTGGATCTTTTCATAAAGAATCAAAACAATATTATGCACACTCCAAAATGAAAACCAAAATTAATTCTTATTAAGTTTCAATTTACATGAATTAAGATTTTTTTTCTTATATAAATCAAAATGTGTATGAATTATATGTGTACAAGAGAGAAAATATCCATGAAGGGCCGGGTTAGCTCAGTCGGTAGAGCGTTAGGCTAGAAACCACAAGGTTCCTAGTTCGATACCGCCCCCGCCAACTCAGCGTATGAGTAGCACAGGGATCTGTGTGGTAAAGTAGGAGCTGATGGTAGGTGTGGCGCTCCACCTCAGACGCTAAAGTTATCTCCTTGGTCTAGCGCTAGTGAAAAGGCGATAGACTCCCTCGCTGATAGGCTGATACCGACATTAGGCCGCCCCGGCGACTTTACTTACTATATATATATATATATATATATATATATATATATATATATATATTCTAACAGACCTGGCTGGAGAGCCACCATCTACCGGTCTGTGAAAGAAATTGAGTCCAACCGAATTAAACACCAAAAATTGAAACATGCTATTAGAAAGGGCCATTTTCAGTCCAGCAACATCCAAAGCAGAGAAGTTCCAACATTTAGTTTATGTGGTGAGTCATCTGAGAAGACACAAGGATACAGTGTCAAATGCTACTGGCACTCAAGTATGAAAAAAAAGAACAGGAAATGGTCTTATTCGTGTACGAGTTGACAGTCAACCTGTGTATATTGATATATATGTACGAATTGTATTCAAAGATGTATGTAGACTAATGCTGCTTTTTTTTCCAAAGGAGAATTAAACAATAAATGAAGCGTTAATTTTCTTAAAAATAGTCCCCTTAAAATTTGTTGAAACCTCTCTGAAAGTCCTCTTTTGATAGGGTGTAAAGTTGAACCGACATATTTTAATGTTCCCCACATCCTCGGGGGGGGGGACTCCCATGGCGTAGTGGCTAATGTGCTGGACAGTGACATCGTAGTAAGCGAGTTCGGACTACAATCGCGTTATTATGTTCCCTTTCGTGGAAAAAAGTATGAACACCTTCATGCCCCGCTATGGATTAAATAGTGCCACTACCGTTTTTCTACATGGATGGCTTTGGCATTAAATAACCCACGGTGGTTGATATGTCATTAAACAGAAAACAACATCAGTCTATATACTTTTTTGAATACACTTCGTACATATATATCAATATACACATACATCCATACATACATTCAAGCATATTTTCTCTCTCTTAGATGTGCACACACATAATTTATACACGGTTTCTCTGTTACGCTTATCCCAATCAACCACTTCCCAATATATCCAACCGCTTTCACTGAAATACTGCAGCAGTATTGGAATTGTAGCTAACAATTGGTTTATGTCAAGTCGTGCTGATAGTACGGATCTCTCTCTCTCTCTCTCTCTCTCTCTCTCTCTCTCTCTCTCTCTCTCTCTCTCTCTCTCTCTCTCTCTCTCTCTCTCTCTAACACACACACACACACACACACACATACAACACCATCCGTTCCTCTGCGTCATAGCTCTCGATAGGCCCTCTAGACGGAACCCAGAGTTGATAAATGTACGTTTTTGCGGGTCAGCCAACACTGGTGTGTCCATGTGTAGGAGTCCACTGGAAAACATCTCTTGGGAGTTCTTTCCGGCTACTCCAGTAGTGCCCAGTGTGTTTTTTGTTTGTCTCACTTGGATGGTTTGTGGGATGGGAGGTAAGTTGCATTTGTTTGTTGGCGTGCTGCTTCCAGGACTTGTTCAAAATATCACGCAGCATCCTTGTCTACTTCTCATCCCAACTGTTTCGTTAAAGTGCAAATGAAGATAACCAAATTTGAAACAAAAGCAAATATGAATGCACAAAATATTCACGAACAGCTATCATATTGATGCAATTAAAATGGTCGAATGCAGTGACCGTCTATAAATATCAACACTTAATAATAAACACTCAAGATTTTCTATTGTTTAAATTCTAAAAAATAATTTCATATCTTATTATAATAGAGATTATGTCTGCATCCGAAACTACGTTACTGCTTGGGTCACAATACCCTCAGGAATTGCATAATTTTATCAATGAGCATTTAATTTATAGTCAAGGTCATTAATATTAATACATAGAATAAATATTTTCTATTAACAATGTCTCTATAAAAATCTGAGACAGAGCTGATGTTATTAGTGCGTTTAAAATACCACAATGTGTTTTATATATCACTAAGAAATAAAAGTTTACAAAATAAAGTGTGCCTAGTTTGCATACTGGTTTTAACACAACCGAGTTTAATAAATAATAGGTGTTATTGATTCTCCAACGTATTAAAATCAATCCTATGAATGATTTTATATAGAAAACAATTAAAATATAATTAAAATAAGTGTATTTTTATATGCGTTCTTATTTGATTTCGTTAGTCTTTTTAATTTAATATATTTCAATATATTAAAACAAATACGTACGTCCGGAGGGCGCATATTCTTGCTAGTATTTTTAATGTTAAAGTGAAAGTTATGCAATATACAGGGGGATTCGAAAGTCTTGTAACCCCTATATATTGTTTTGACTTTCATTATTTTTGTTATGTAATTATTATAACACTAAAAAAATCTTTTAGAATTAAATTATTTTCTAGAATTTCGGGTAGTTATTATGTAATTATTTAACCTCTAAAAAATATGCAGGGAGGACAAGACTTTCCCTGGGATATTGGAGAAAGTCATAGAATTACTTTTACAAAAATGAGTAAAATGATATTTTAAGTAGTTTAGCTTATATTTTAATTTATTCAATTTGTTCTCGTGATTGCTCTCTCTCTCTCTCTCTCTCTCTCTCTCTCTCTCTCTCTCTCTCACACACACACACACACACACACACACACATATATATATATATATATATATAGGTATATGTAAAAAAAAAAATTTTTTTGTGATGAAACAAAGAAAATACAGTGCTCAATCACAAATTGTGAGAGCTAATATTTATTTATTTTACAAAGTTTTCACAGATCAATGTTCATTATAAACAGCGACCCAGGTTTCATGCCAAGGGGCAATCATCAGGCTGTTGAGCAAGATCCCATGGTGTTTGTTGAAGATCTTTACTCAATGTCACATTTTGGACCGCAAATAACGTCGGTTAGTTTCGCGGACGCTATTGTAGTTCGGATTTACTAAAAATAAATTTTTTCAAAATTTGCATTTTTTGTAGTAATGCCATCGAAGTTACCTCCCTTTATTCGTTAAAAATAGAAAAAAAATTTTATTCGTTAAAAATAGAAAATTTTTTTACTTATTTGAAAAAAAAATTTATTTTTTATTTTTAAATTAATTCCGTTTGACAAAGGATGCATATGTCTTCAAAAAACCATTTTTATATATATGGTAGAGTCTTTTAAATTTTTTCCAACATAATACAAAGGTGGATGGTGTTGTTCCTCTGTCGAAAATCTATTTTTTCACTGTTGAAATATCAGATTTCTTTGCAAACAATTGCGGAATTGATTTTCAGGGTGGATGTTGAGTATCTCCCCTCCATGCATTTAGGAAGAATTTTCTTTTATGGGGACATTGTTTGAAGATTTCCGATTTTTTATTTAAACTTCTATTATTATTATTATTATTATTATTATTATTATTATTATTAAAGGAAAATAAATTTTTTAATATCCTAAATTTTTCTGTAATACATAGGTTGCAGTACTTAGAGCCGTTCGTGTAACATTTGGGATGATCTAAAATTCTCCACTCTATTTTGTAAGGCATATCTTTATCTTTTAGTTCCCATATTTTTGTTGCAAGGGAAGTTGTTTCTTTTTTATCTTTCTTTCTGAAAGATTCCATATGCGAGTAGTATCTTTGCTTGAAGTCACCCTGCGTCATCCCAACATATCTGTCTGTGCTTATAGGGTGATTCGCAACTGTAGTTGTTACTTTAGCTTCATATACTACTGATCTAATGTTACATTTCTGATTTAGGGGACAATCTTTTTTAATTCTACATGAACATGTAGGGTTGAAGTTTAGTTTGGATTTTGATGTAATTAGTGATTTCATTGAGAGTCCACATGAGTAGCTAGTTTTTACAGTATTCCTATTAAATATTTTATTATATCTATTTTGGGGTGGGAAGTGTTTATCTATTAAGTCTAGAAATTTTTTACCGACATTTGTTTTAACTGTTTTAGAAAAAGGGGGCGTAAACCAAATTATCTTTCTTTTTCTGTTTTTTTAATTATTATGTTTGGGGATGTTATCTATATAGTATATTTTTTCTTTGAATCCGCTATTTAGTGATGCTTTATTGTAATAGGGAGCGGCCTTTTCAAAAATATCTTTGTTGGATGACAGTTCTGAGATTCTACGGCTAATGTTAGGAACTAGATTTTTTAAAACTAATGGTGGATGGTTGGAATTTATATTAATGTATTTAAGTTTCTCATTTTGTTTGTGGTATGGCTTATATGTATTATTTTTAAGATCTAAATTGACATCTAGGAAATTGACATTTGTTAAGTTAGTATCTATAGTAATCTTGAGTTCCATATTTTCTAGGTGTGCTATTATATCTTTACGCAATCTATCTAATGTTTTACCGGAACAGTCCCGTGAAATACAGATTCCGTCATCCCGGTAGAGTGCGAATGTGGGTGCGGGAAATTTCTGTTTTAGTGAATTTAATATGTATAATCCGACCAAATCACAAATTTCCGCACTATCGTATCCCCCCATAGCGATGTCGAAATAATCCGATGGGTTTGATTTTTTTACCCAGGATTTACCTTCATTGAAAAGGATTGTCTTTCTTGCGTGCATGACTGTGTCAATTTCTAAACTATTTATTTTGGTAAAGACGTTGGCGAATTCTAAAGCTTTATTTAAAAGATTTTTAGTGATTGATGGATAAAAATCAACAATGTCAAATTGTGTAAATTTATGGCTTGTTTTTGATGGGATATCTTTGAACCAGTTAATTGCAGCTGATGTATTATCCCATTATAATAATTGGGTCTTATTTCTGATTTCTAGGTTTATTTTATCAATGATATTTTTACTTACTAATCCCAGTTCTGATTTAGCTGGATTTATTAATCTACAAGATGGTCTGTTACTAAAGTCAGATTTATGGTCTTTCAAAGTAATAAAGGCTTCTCGTTTAGCAAGGCATTTAATTCTGTCCTCTAAATTAAGTTTATTTGCTAAAATTTTAGCCTCTTCATTTATGTTGTTATACGCATTGGCTTCAGTTTGTTGGTATTTATTTGTTATGCTATTTAATAGTAGTTGTTTGTATTTGTTTTTATCTAATTCATATAAATTATTAGTTTTATCAGAAAATACGAAAGTGTTATCAGATGATCTAAATTTTTTTAAATCTTTAAATAATTTATATTGGAAATTATTTTTAAAGCTACGGAATTTTATATAATGAATAATATCTATTAAGTCTATTTCAAATTCTGCTAATTCTTTAATTTTTGGTGGGTATTTATTAGATTTAATATCAAATTTGTTTACCGTTGTTGTGTTTATCTTCCCGTCAAATGCAAGGGCTTTCCATCTCATCCTCCTTGTTACATCTTCTATTTTATTTATAAGTAATTTCATGTAGGTTTCTTGTGGGAGTATAGGGATATTTTTTACCGAATAATCCATTTCGTGTAGATCCATTTTAATTGAATATTTCTTTCTTCATAGAGTGCTCTACTATTTCTGGTTGTAGGTTCCTGTTGATTTGATTTACATCAGGTTCTTAATCCATTTTAGGAGCGATATAGGTATATGTAAAAACTACAATAGCGTCCGCGAAACTAACCGACGTTATTTGCGGTCCAAAATGTGACATTGAGTAAAGATCTTCAACAAACACCATGGGATCTTGCTCAACAACCTGATGATTGCCCCTTGGCATGAAACCTGGGTCGCTGTTTATAATGAACATTGATCTGTGAAAACTTTGTAAAATAAATAAATATATATATATATATATATAATTCAAAATATTAAAAGGATTACAATGCTAAGTACTGCCCATGACTGAGAGTTTCACGTACGGTGTATATTTGTGATCAGATGGTCGTGTATATCCGCTTTACTCTGGATCAGGAGCAGTGACCCTTTTAATATTTTAAATTTAAGAAAAAACATAGAACACTTTGAAAACATTTTTCTTTATAATTTTGGATAACCACTTAACAAAAGTTTTATCAATAATAATAATGATAATAATAATAATAATAATAATAATAATAATAATAATAATATAATTATTTGGTGTTATTGATCTCTAATATTATTGTTTTATTCTCCGACGTATTAAAATTAATCCTATGAATGATTTTACATAGAAACCAATTAAAATATAATTAAAATAAGTGTATTTTTTATATGCGTTTTTATTTGTTTTCGTTAGTCTTCCTAATTTCGTAATACTTACCTGGATTCCAAGTCACATTAGTATACAAGGAAATGAAAGGGTAGGAAAACAGCAAAAAAGCACTTCTGACAAACATGGCTAACACAAAAATCCCATATACGGATTTACAACCAGTTATCAACAAATGGCAAATATCATGGGATGATCGAATTCACAATAAGCTCCAGGATATATGAGAAGTTATAGGTGAGTGGCCGGTAGGCCACAAAAAAACAGAAAAGAAGTGATACTCTCCAAACGGCGTATTGGGCACACCCATATCACCTATTCTCACCTTTTTAAAAGGGACGATGCCCCAGTATGCTCAACATCCAAGGTACTGCTCGCTGTTGAACACATCCTCCTAAACTGCAACAGTCTCAGACAAACTCGCACCAAATATTACCAGACAATAAACTTAAGAGACCTCTGCAAAAATATCAAACCAGAAGACATCTTAAATTTTCTAAAAAGAAACAACCTTTTCAATAAGATCTAACCAAACCAATTCTTTCACCAAAACTGACCAAACATAACCGAATACAAACATAAAAACCCTTACACTAAAGATCGAAACCCTTATGAAAAACAAATTCTAAATAACCCTTTCTGGGATTAAATGACCCACAGAGGTTGATATGCCGTTAAACAAAACTCAAACTTAAACGTTTATGCCGTACAATATAGTTAAAGAGAATGAAATGTGCCTTTTTTTTTCTTTTTTTTTGCTTTTCATTTTTAAAGAGTTCGTTTTTATAACATGAAAGTGGAACCAGTCAATTCATTAGCGGTTGACAACTAATGCCTATGCAACAGAAACCGAAAGAGTTAATTAGAAAACGTCTGTAAAAAATGGAAGAGGTTATATCTATATCTAAATATTTCTTTCACCTCAAGAGACGAAATTCAACACAAGGTCAGATTTAAAAACTCTTTCGATCCTAATGGGACGTGTAAATCCTAAAAAGAAAATATCAGTTAGTAATAATGGTGGTTAATTTCTGTAATTAATCCCAGTTGTTTGTTACATTATACAGTCGGGACATTTTTGTCCCAACGTTAAAAAAATATTTACATAGTGTTTAAAAAGACTTTGGTAGCATTTGTTGAAAATTTGGGTGGGTTTGTTTGGTTTAATGGCATATCAATCCTTGTGGGTTACTTAATGCTAATTCTTGTTTATATATATATATATATATATATATATATATATATATATATATAATATGAGTGTTATATTTGTAAGTAGACAGATCTCAATATCATTGATAGACCATTTATATTTGAATTAAGGTAGCGTGGACATGGAGTCAACACCTGGTTACAGACAGTTTCTTGCCTATGCGTTCTTCAGTCCAGTATATATATATACAGTATATATATATATATATATATATATAGACGAAAATTTATTCAGGTCTCAAACCCGGCCAGAGGTAGCTGTTAAGGTGTAACCACACTGATGAAAGGTGAAACCTCGAAACACGTGTCTGTGGATAACTTATATATATATATATATATATATATATATATATATATATATATATATGTGTGTGTGTGTGTGTGTGTGTGTGTGTGTGTGTGTGTGTGTGATTTATTATCCTAGCCTAGCCCAAGTAAGAGCCAAAGTGTTGCATGTCACGGAACCACTTAGTACCCGGACGACAGACCTTTCAGCTACCACAATCCCGTCTTCACACATTATGGATCGCTACTCACGGCTAATTGGGTTGGGAGGTCTTACCACTCTGCAAAGGTCCAGTGGGCGTATTCTGTAGCCCCAGCGGACAGGGCGGTGGTCGGAAGTTTTAGGAACTCAGTAATATAATGTTTTGTTAATGTTTGTGTCATAGTCGAATCGAAAGGGTTAATGCAGGTTTCAAATGACGATCACTTTTCTATTAGACTTTAGACATGGCCGAATGTTTTGATCTCTACAAATTTGATAGGGAAAGACACTGTGACGTAATAGTTAAAGTGCTTGATTGCGATATTGTAGTAAGCGAGTTCGAACTCCAGTCGCGCTATTACATTCACTTTCGGTCTAATACCCTTGGGAAAGGTATGAAACCCCTCATCCCTCTAGATATAGGTTAAATAGTACTGCTACTGTTTTTCTATATGGATGTTTTTTTTGCATTAAATAAACCATGAAGGCGGATATGCCATTAAACAAAGAAACCAAACCAAGTATGATAGAAAACTAGTTTCTATGAAACAGACTACTAGTTCCTAGAAGAGGGTGGTTTATATATATATATATATATATATATATATATATATATGTGTGTGTGTGTGTGTGTGTGTGTGTGTGTGTGTGTGTGTGTGTATTTAGGCAGTATTTTTTCTTGTAGGCATATATTGTTAAATAATAATAATTATAACACTAATAATAATAACAAAGAAACCAAATAATAAACACAACCTATATAAATAGAAAATGGAATAGCCCATTGTTGTACGGTTTCAAAATACCCTGAAGATGACCCACGATAGGGCAGAAAGTACTTGGTCAATGACATATGGCAAATACATCAGCCAATTTTTGCCAGATATTACAAAAATAATCCGATATTACAAAAATAATACGAAAAAACAAAGGACAAAACTTGCAGACAAAAAAAAATGGCTGCATTATTTAACTATATATATATATATATATATATATATATATATATATATATATATATATAAGTGTATTTTGGCAGCATTTTTTCTTTTAAACATGTTTCGTTAAACTGTACTGAAGATTCTTGTCGGACGATTTTTTGTTCGATCCTTTCTAATTTTCTGGCCATCTTTTTAATGTCAGGGTGGAACTGGTGTAGCAATCCACCAAAGATTTCATTACGAGCGCTTTCGGCATGTCCATTTGCCATCTTCAGGTATGAAACAGATGGGAGGTTTTAGGTGTCTCGTTTTTAAAACAAGAAAATATATATAGTTTTTTTCTAGTATTGGAGAATTTAAAATAAAGTGCTCGATTACGAGTGTAAGAGCTGTATTTATTTATTCATTATAGTGTACAATATATTTAAGGTGCGATAGTTACCATTGGTTTCAAAGCAAGACCACGCAGCCGTTAAGAAAAGCAGGGAATGTCAATTCATTTATATATGTGTGTACTTGTGTGAGTCGAATATTGTATTTCTCCGCTTAGTAGTGAAAGTAGTGCGTATATGCTTACTCAAGCACACACACACACACACACACACACACACACACACACACCAGGTGCCCACACATCTTACATACACGCGTGAGTGAGCTTATACACACTACTTTCACTCTCTGACCGCCCGTCTAGCCTAAATAAGGGTCAAAGTGAAATGTTGCACTTTTGGTGCAATTGAATTGTAGATAGAATAGATAAACTGTTTTTTTTTTTTTTGGTTGTTGCAGAAACTCTGACGTTTTATAGTTTGTATCTCTAGAAAAATTCCAGAGTCTTATCTAACTTGCTACAGTAAGTTGTTCCAATGTCTAAATCCTCGGGTGACTGCAATCTGCAAATGAAGATAAGGCAAACTGCGAAGCTTAAAGCGCTTAACATGCTCGATTTAACCCGCTAATGTGTGTCACAATAATTATCACGCGTTTTCACACTTTAAGAGGCTGATAATGTTGAACAGAGACGAATTTAAAATCTTGATGGTTCTCTCAAAATGACAAACCCCGGGGATTCTTTGGATGAATGTAGAGAATTTGTTAACCCTTCGTGCTCTATTGTCATTAATTTCTGAATAAAATGTTGAAACTCCCAGAGATTCTTGATTGATTGAAGATTGATTGATTATTAAGTAAATAATTCAATAAATGTTATTCGAATTTTATTTTTCATTTTATCATTTATAATTAAACTGTATTTGAAATGTGAAATATAATTACGATAAAATTCGTTTAGACAAGTAAACGGCTGTAATTTGATATAACTTTATTAACATTCAAAGTTACTTTAATGTATGATTTGTAATATTTAATGTATGAATGTATAACTTTTTGTTTTGTTCTGTTTTGTTTTTGTTGTTTTTGTTTTTTGGAGCTTTAGAGAGGGCACGTCATACTTCTTTGAATTTGAAACGCATAAATTTATTATATACTTTATAACTTTATATAATTTTTCTCTTTATGGATTATTAATAAATATGATGGATGAAGACGAGTGTTGGAAATCTGATAGTTAAATTATCTTCCCCTGTCGCTAGGGGGTGAATCGCCAACACGAGGTTGGCGGGAGAATCAAAGCCCATCACTTATCTGGAGATTGGCACCGAGGCGAGTCGCTAAAATAAGCACTCCCAATACCTAGCCCATAAAAAGGGTAGTTACCCAGGCGTGTAGCTTCTAATAAGCACTCCCTACTTTTTACTTATCGCACCAGAGAACCGGCTGCACGGACGCGACGCAAGCAATTCCCAACACTTGACTTTCTAAGAACTCCTAAGAGAAACGGCTAACAGCACTCTACAAACTACAAGCGGAAGCTCATGGGTGGTAGGCACAAAAATACGTCGATCCCGTCGGCATTTCCCCGCGAGGGGGCGCCTCAGGCGCTGGGCAATAAACCCAGCCCCGCCCCTTTAAATTAAGGGAGTAGTTATTGCCTGGGAGGATAGCCCCCTGGGATCGATGCTGTTAATTTCATTACCTAGCCACTTCAGAGGCTGTAGCGCTCTGGATCAGGCTGAAGCAATCACTCTGTTATTCTAAAACAGCAGCGTACAAATAGTCTTGGACCAGCTCATTTACTCTCAACAAAAGGTAAGTTAGGCTTGTCCACAACAAAAGGTTACCCTCTACAATGTTTACCCTACTTCAATGAAGACACTATGTCAATGATACCCGGGCAACGCCATCTTCCGATGAAATTGCCATTACGACCTGGAATGTACGAGGTCTGACATCAACAATAAAAAAAAAAAGAAAAAGAAAAAAAAACTCTTGGAGAAGATGACGAGCCCTATAATATCGACATCGTGTGCATCCAAGATGCTTATTCAGTTGTACACGTCTTCATTTAAATGGATCCGTTGTGTACACGTCTTCATTTAAATTGATCAGTTATGAAAATCTTAAAATTAAGAAAATTTAAAAATTTAGTATCGATATTTTTTTACCACACCTCATATATCCAAATAAAACGCTAGCGTCTGCCACGCCATTTATTTGAGGAATTTACAAACAATGTCAGGAAATTCATATTTTAAAATTCCTTTTAAATACAAACATCTCTTTTTTACAATATCAAATAACATTGGTATGATTTTCTCTACTAGAAATTCACGTTAAAAAAATGGCCGATAACATCATTATAATATAACTGGCAGAAGTACCTGGTCGGACTATATGGATTTTAGGAACACCATGGAATGAAAGAGAAATGGAATAGAGAGACGTAAGGGAGAGGTTAAGAGGAAAATATTTTAGAAAATTCCTTATCAATTTTTTAAATCGCTAAGAATTTGTGTATTACAATGTTCGATTATTCTATGAATTTTTTTTGGGGGTGGGGGGTTGTCTTTGTTTTTTGCTTTGTTTATATTTAGAATATTATGATTGAAATATTATTCTAAAAAGTGTAACCCTAAACTCGTGAGTATCTTGGAACATAATTTTATTTTTCTAAAGAAAATTGTTGTACATATGTCAAAAATTTGAACTCAGTCTTAATTCCTTGTTGAGTGATAAAAATTTATTTGTTTAATTTATTTACATTTTTGCCCCTAAAAATGTAATAATAAAAAGAAGCTAAGAATTAAACAAGTGTCCTTATTCTATTTTTAATCATTAAATTATATAATTCAATCAATAAAAATCAAAAAATAAATCTTGTACTTTACCTTATTATAAACATATTAAAGTTTATGCGCGATGTTAATGCTCAATGACATCTCTTTTCTGAGTTATAAGTTGACACATTCATACCAAAACAGACGTGACCCATTTATATATAATGTCCTGAATGACGCCATAAACGTGTGACATGTTGAATAATGAAATTCAACAATTGAATGCCATAAAGAGGATATTGTTGGGTACTCTTGATTTGACAGCTGAATTCTAAAATGTCCCACCATTTCGTTTAGTTTCTCTTTTGTTTTGCCAAAATCTTTCTGCTGTCGTTGCAATAATCGTTGGAATCTTCAAAAGGACGGATAAACACTAAACTGTTTATTTTTTAGAATCTCTGCATTAGCGATTAGAGTTGAATGTAATTTCGACAGACAGGAATCAGTACTGAAAATATTGAGCAGGTGTCTTTGACGTGTTTTGAGAAAATTAGAGCGGGGGTTGGACATGAGGGGGCACTTTGTGTCAAAATAAAATAAATTTGTTTTTAAAATTGTGTTATTTGATTTATGGAACCGACCTTTGGGGAATGGTAATAAAGATGCATTTGAGGTCAAGAAAACATTCTGCTCACAATATATATATATATATATATATATATATATATATATATATATATAAACATTGTGCTCACAATATATATATATATATATATATATATATGTGTGTGAGTGTGTGTGTGTGTGTGTTTATATATATATATATATACACATATATATATATATATATATATATATATATATATAACAGACGTGTATTTATGTGGAGAAACACCCAATAATTTGTTCACCCAGCAGCGAAAACACGAGTGCATCGTTTGTTTATACCCGTTTTCGTTATTAAGACTAGCTTACCCGGCAATATTATCGTCGTAGAATATGGAATCGGCGACCTGAGTTCAAATCCTGAACGAGGTTGTTTGCATTTCACTTCGCGCTAATGACCAAGTGAAAAGCATGAATCCATCTGTTTTACCTCATCTATGGGTAAATATTATGGCTGATTATATTCTTTAGCTTTGGGTGGGCAACCATTCTAGGAGAAGAAAAATTCCGTACTCCACTTGAAAATTGATCATATGTCACATACTGCCCATGCCAGGGGTTGGGTTGGGTTGGGTTGGGTTGGTAAGTAATTACATTGTTCTTAGGAAATATAAAAAAACTTTGTGTTTCCTTATTTGCTAGACGCCTTGTGAATCTAGTGGGTCCGCCTTGTAGCAACAGTCCATGATGATATTGATGCTTCTATTTAGAAAGGAGGGAATTATTCTAATTTGCATTTTATATTATCTTTGTTGTATTAAGAATCTGGATTATTTAAAATTATTTTTAATTAACTAACTAGAAACTAAGTCTTGGGGATCTGAGGAGACTTACTGTACGAAAATATTTGCAAGTTTATAAGTTTCATGAAACGCATAAAATCTTTGGGGCTTCAAGATAAAGACGGGTCACCTTATCCCAGCCAGGAGACAACACCTAGTATTGATTAACAAAAAAAAGAGAACTTGTCAACTTGTAGACTTTTCAGTTCCAGCAGATCACAGGGTGAAGATAAAGGAAAACGAAAAGATAGACAAATACCTGGATATTGCCAGAGAATTGAAAAAGCTGTGGAATATGAGGGTGAAAGTGATACCAATTGTAGTTGGTGCACTTGGAACGGTCCCAAAAAGCTTGGAAAAAAGACTGGAGGAACTGGAAATCAGAGGAAGAATTGAGACCATCCAGACAACTACATTGCTGCAATCGGCTAGAATACTCAGAAGAGTCCTGAAGAGACTTGTTACCACCTCTTCACTACAGATTTTACTTCCTCGTCACTGTTTGCCTCTCTTCGGTCCTATGAAAGAGGGTTTGAGAGACAAACATTATTCCAGTGACAAAGAAGTGAAATCTGTAGTGAAGAAGTGGCTCAAAGGACAGTCAACATAATTTTACGGAGCAGGCTCTCATAAATTGCTATTGAGAGAAACGGTGACTATGTGGAGAAGTAGGGATGTGATCCACAAAGGACCAGCTTCATTTTGATGTATGATACATGTTCCTGTGTTGGTAATTATACCTGTCCTAAACAAAATGGCATTACTGACTCACCCTCGTACACGTAATTCCTCCTAAAAACTTTTCCATGCTATATTTACACGTCACTGTTAAATCCCTGCTCCCATCTCTATTATGTTACATAAGTAGCGGAGTATCCTGTATATTGAAACATAAAAGTATCTTTTCTCGTGTGATGTATCAAATAAAAGTCAAAAGTTTCGCCTTTTGTAGATTTGAGAAGAGTTAAAAGAAATTAGTTAAAATAAATAAAAATTTAGGTTAGTATAATTTGCAATGAAATAAGTGCAACGTAATTATCATGTTGACTTTTTGCCAGTTTAGCAAATGTTTTACACTTTGTAATAGTTGCAGTTTATTAACTAAATGTCTTAGTTCACTTGTCTGCAATAGGAAACGGGATAAACAAAAAATAATAAATAAAGATAAAAGATTACTACCAGGGTAAGGATCACAAGATTCTATCCGTTTGGCTGTCAACACAAAGTGAGTCTCCACCCTTTCCCGCCATATGTTTATTTTTTTAAAGTTCCGGTGTGATGCCGGATATGTTATTGGTGTATGAGTAAATACGAACAGTTTTTTTTACTTTTATCATTCACACAGGCTCCTTGGTTGCTTTATTTATTTATTCCCTTCTTTTTTTATTTTCGTTTTTTTTTTTTTTTGTCATTTCTTGTTTTCCTTCATTGATTTTTAATTCATTCTTTATTTATTCACCGTTTTCTTTATTCGTTATTCTTTTTCTTTCTTTTTTCTTTTTCGTTTTCTTTTTTATTCATTATTTATTCATTAATTCATTTATTCATTCTCGTTTTCGTCTTTCTTTATTCTTTTTCCCTTCTTTATTTTTTTATTTTTTCTTTTTCTTTCGCCATTATTCATTCATTAATTCTCGTTTTCATCTTTATTTTTTTTATTTCTTTCCTAATTTGTCGATTTTTGTTTTTGTTGATGTTTTTTTATTGTTATTATAATTAATTATCTATTCATCTTTTTCGGTTTTCTTTCTTTCTTACGTCCTGTAGGCGACAATATGTTGAATGTATCTCCTAAAGAATGTTACCCCCCCTCCCAAAAAAGGGTATGTCCTGGGCATTACACTAAAATGCATTTGTTGGTGAGGGTCCAGTTCTTGAGCTCTGGCGAGTGTGGAGTACCGCTTTATTGATATTATTCCCTGCTCCACTCTGATCCGGAGTGGTCGTACCTGTTTGCTTCCCATATATGGCTCAAATAGATCTGTTTGAAAATTATTCGTATTCGGTATCCTCTAGACATAAAATAACCCTAGACGTGTTTACATGCCGTTAAAATCACTCGTCACTCAATCAATCTTTCCTCCTTCATCGATTTGTCTTTGTTGGTTTTTTTGTTGGTTTTTTATTCTTTCTTTCTTCGTCGTTTTCGTTTGTCCTTGGCGCCAATTCTTTAGTCTCTCTGTTATTATTGTTCTCTTGAGTTGAAGTTTCAGTCCCGACTCAAAAAAATGATATCATCAGCACACGCCAGTCTCAATAAACAACCTGTTTTACCTTCTGTGATTATTACCCGTTTCGTATGAGTAGCACAGGGATCTATGCGGTAAAGTGAGGAGCTGATGGTATGTGTGGCATTCTACCCCAGACGCAAAAAAACAATATTTTTGGTATTGCCCTAGTGAAAATGGGTGATACCGACTTTAGTCCACCCATCAACTTTACTTTACTTACTTTTATTGATATTTAGATTTAATAAATTACTTTAATTTAAAAAAATAATAAATGTATAAAATATATAATAATGTTTTATTCAAGCAATGAAAAACAAATGATGTACCTTATTATAATGGAGATGTATTTGTCTGTCTGTAAACGAAACTACATCACCACCAACGTCACAATTTCCAGAGTTATTACATTGTATTCTCAATGATCATTAAATAATCATTATCTATTTAATCTTAATTGGCATCTTATTATTAACAATGCCTCTATAAATGTCTAGCTGAGATAGATTTGCCTCAAAACAGCCCTTGTTATTAATGAGTTCAAAATCCTGCAATGTTTGTTATATATCATTAAGAAATAAATGTTTACATAGTATATGGTGTGAATAATTTGCCGATCGGTTTTAACAAAACTGTGTTTAATAAATAATTACTTGGTGTTATTGATTTCCAATATTATTGTATAATCCTCTGTATAATTTTATATGTAAATCAATTAGAATAAAGTAAAATAAGTGTAATATTTTTTGCGTTCTTATTTAATTTCATTGATCTTTCTAATTCAATATAATATTTAATTATATTAAAACTTAAATACTTTTGACCAGAAGGCACATATTTTTGCTAGTTTAGATAACATACTAAAATAAAATTTAACTTTTTTATTGATCGCCTACCAAAGTAGCACTAAATGTCCCTAATTTGAGACGTTGTAATTTTGAACATGAAAGGTTTGGCATATTCAATTAATTAATTAGTCGTAATTAAATTAATTAATTAATAAGACTGTCCTTGCTGGTCACATTCAATAAAAATTGTTAACATATTCATTGCATCTGGCATGAATATGATATAAATATAAATGATAAAACAGTAATAGAAAGTAGGAAAGGCATGAATTCAACTATTCTCCCTTCCACTATGAGTAAATAGTAAGGCAGATTGAGCTCTTTAATCATGGTAGGGTAACCGGTATAGAAGAAGGAAAACTCTGAATTCAAAATCAGTTATAGACTTTTTAGAAAAATTGGCTCTGCCAGGTTATTCCTGTCCAAGATATGCTAATTGAGTAGCCCCCCCACACACACACACACAATCCCCGCCAGGTTATGGGACCAGTAAGAGTGTAAGATCCTTTTTATTATTCTTTATTTATCTTCTAAATATTAATACTCATGTTCCTTAAAAGTACGACCGTTATCATCTTGCAACGCCCTCTGGTTAAAATGAGACCGTCCAAATCGTCCAAGATGAAATGCACCTGATTATCTGGTATTGCTAAATAATGGATCATCTCGTTTTTATTATAAAGAAAGGAAAAAAAAGGATATGCTACACAGAAAAATTTAAGAAAGAAAGAAAGAAAGAAAGAAAAAGAGTAGGGGAAAGATAGAGAGGGACGGTGAGCTCACTGAAGCAATAATGTTAATCTGTTTCAATCGAACATAAGGAAAGGATAAAAGAATGAATGAAAGAAAAAAGAGTGAGACAGAGTTAAATCAAGATCATTATGCTTTTTACATACTGAACTATTTAGCAATAGCTCTTAAGTAAACACATCAAACGTTGTAATAATTAAATTATCATACTGTGGTATATCCACAGTTCCTGCTAGTTATTTTATAATATAATTATTAGATATGATGATTTATGAAAATTATTCATTTTTTGATCTTTTTTTTTTTTTACTCTTTAAATATATCAAAATACAAATTAAATTTTTACCTTTTGATTTGGTCAAAATCTTTAAAGTATTTTTCAGACACTCTGTACATTAAATGAATAGAACAATTCCAAGAGGAAAGAACTTCGATAGTTGTTGGAATCATATTCAAAGTTACTCATTTTGGCATTGCTGGGGGTGGGGGGTCTGGAAATCTGTGGGTTGCGGGAGAAAGGTTACGTGATACTTAATACACGATTAAAAAAATAAAATCATGTTGTCGGGGTTGTGGGTCAGTGACCCGACTTTATAAACAAAGAATTTTTCGACTACACCCATCTGAAGTCGACATGATAACAGATTATAGCGTTCTCGGCACGAATTGGTTTTTCTCCGGGAATTTTCCCTCCATAAATGAGCGACCATTTTGGAAATGTTTATTTTATTTTTTCATGTTTAATGTTATCTTTAAAAAGGTTGTTTTCATTTTTTTTCTTACACCTTTTTCTTTCCGTTTTTATTTTTATTTTTTTTTTTTTGTGTGTGTGTGTTTTTAATTATTATTATTGGTTTCTTTTTGGGTTGTTTGCGTTATCTTTTTTTCTTTTCTTTTTCGGATCCTTTTCATTTAATTTTCCCACTTTTGTTTTCTTCTTATTTTCGGCTTTGTTTTACCATTTTAAATTTAACCATTGTTCATTTCTTATTGTCTACTCCTGGGGTTTCAAATTCAAGGGCTCAAAAATGCCATTACGTTCTGGGGAAGAGACATAGCGAACCAAAAGTAAATGAGGTGGGGCGTGTTTTTCACTAACTTTGATGCAAGACAAACTGATTTTCTTTTCATCAAAATGAATACACATATAATTAGGTATGGACAAAACTTCATGAATTTTTTACCCACCCCTCACGAATTAGAAACATTTTTTAAACTAGGAAAATGAATGAAACTTAACGTAATCTTTGCTGTATTATGAAGCAAAAGGATTTGAAAAACACATGTAAAAATTATTTGAGTAATTTTGATTTTTCGGGTTGTTATCATCTTTATTATGGCATGTATAAACATAACGTTTCGCCCGGTTATATATACTACAATATAAATGAGAACAACAGTCCGAAAAATCAAAACTATTCACATTAAGCTTCATCTAAAAAATACAGACAAATAATACAAGTTATTTGTTTTACAATCTTTAAAACAGAAGTATTTTATAAATTAAAATCTGTATCTGTTAAAATGATACATGTGCTCTTTTTAACGTGATTTATTTTGCATAGAAATTCATAGAAAAAAATTATATGTAAGTTTAGGTTCTGTTCTTAAGGAAAAAAACATTATAATAAGTGACAATATGCTATTTTAATTTTTTTTATAAAAGTTTAAAGAAAGGAGGAGGTGCTTTCGTATCGAAATGTTGACCAAACCTACATATTATAAGTGGAATACATGAATTAGTAAAAACTATGGAGGGGGGGGGACAAGTTTTCCGTTTCAAATTTTCTTTAATTGTTTTTTAATTCCCATTTTCCGTTTTTCATTTTTTATAAATTCTGGGGAGAGGGTCTCTTTTCTTTTCTTTTTTTCATTTTATTGTATTCTTGGTTAAATTGCAATAAATTATACTATAAATATTATTAAAACAGAGAAAACAAAAGTAAAAATCAAAGTTTTATTACATTTAAAGAAATAGCAGATATAATTTCTGTTTATTTAACAATTCACTCTGAAACATGCCCAATGATGCGTGCATGCGCGCGTGTGTTTGTGTGTGCTGCATGTATTTGTATTGTATGTGTTGTTTATCATCTCAGGTTCACCCCTTCCCCATACCAATATAAGTTTTTAAAAATCGATTTCTTCTTACATTATGAAACAAAATAGTTTTTCTCATGTTCTGTCGTGAGTGTACGTTGTCTGTCATCTCACGTACACCTCCCATACCTATCTACCCCCGCCTCACGTTATGAAACAAAAAAATGTCTCCAAGTTCAGTTGTGTGAGTTAATATATGGAGCCCTTGCTTCTTGGGAAAGGGAACAGTTTTTTTTCCCGTGCTGACCACCCAACTAAAGTACTTTAAAAAGACTTGTCTACTGACCTCTGACCGTACAACGCCAAATACCTCCGTTTATGACGGACATTTTTAAAAATAAATAACCATTTCATTTCCATCGAGAACCCTCCTCTTTCTATTTTATCATCGATTAAGATCTGCCGACCTTCCAAACTTGTTTAGCTATTTCATATTAGCTTTTGATATTATTAGGTATGAGCACCTTCAAACAAAGGGGGGGGGGTGATAAAAAATTTAAATTTCTTAATTTTAAAACAATTAACAAAAATCAGGTAATTGTAGAATTTTAATGAAATTTTCACCACTTTATTCATTAATGATTTTATAATGAATAGCTTGTTTCATTTTTTTTTAATTGAAAAAAAAATGTTTTTATTTGCTCATTTGAAAAAAATGTCTAGTCCCTAATTTTTACATTTCTAAAAAGATCAAATTCATAAGACCACATTAAAAAATTTTAAAATAAAAAAGTCAATTCCCGAAAAAATTATTTGAAATTTAAAAGTTATTTTCTTCAAACTCAAAAGATCATTTTGCAGCTTGTTTTCTCTTCTCAAACAGCCCTTGTTATTAATGAGTTCAAAATCCTGCAATGTTTGTTATATATCATTAAGAAATAAATGTTTACATAGTATATGGTGTGAATAATTTGCCGATCGGTTTTAACAAAACTGTGTTTAATAAATAATTACTTGGTGTTATTGATTTCCATATTATTGTATAATCCTCTGTATAATTTTATATGTAAATCAATTAGAAATAAAGTAAAATAAGTGTAATATTTTTTGCGTTCTTATTTAATTTCATTGATCTTTCTAATTCAATATAATATTTAATTATATTAAAACTTAAATACTTTTGACCAGAAGGCACATATTTTTGCTAGTTTAGATAACATACTAAAATAAAATTTAACTTTTTATTGATCGCCTACCAAAGTAGCACTAAATGTCCCTAATTGAGACGTTGTAATTTTGAACATGAAAGGTTTGGCATATTCAATTAATTAATTAGTCGTAATTAAATTAATTAATTAATAAGACTGTCCTTGCTGGTCACATTCAATAAAAATTGTTAACATTTCATTGCATCTGGCATGAATATGATATAAATATAAATGATAAACAGTAATAGAAAGTAGGAAAGGCATGAATTCAACTATTCTCCCTTCCACTATGAGTAAATAGTAAGGCAGATTGAGCTCTTAATCATGGTAGGGTAACCGGTATAGAAGAAGGAAACTCTGAATTCAAATCAGTTATAGACTTTTTAGAAAAATTGGCTCTGCCAGGTTATTCCTGTCCAAGATATGCTAATTGAGTAGCCCCCCCACACACACACACACACAATCCCCCAGGTTATGGGACCAGTAAGAGTGTAAGATCCTTTTATTATTCTTTATTTATCTTCTAAATATTAATACTCAGTTCCTTAAAAGTACGACCGTTATCATCTTGCAACGCCCTCTGGTTAAAATGAGACCGTCCAAATCGTCCAAGATGAAATGCACCTGATTATCTGGTTTGCTAAATAATGGATCATCTCGTTTTTATTATAAAGAAAGAAAGGAAAGAAAAAGGATATGCTACACAGAAAAATTAAGAAAGAAAGAAAGAAAGAAAGAAAAAGAGTAGGGGAAAGATAGAGAGGGACGGTGAGCTCACTGAAGCAATAATGTTAATCTGTTTCAATCGAACATAAGGAAAGGATGAAAGAATGAATGAAAGAAAAAAGAGTGAGACAGAGTTAAATCAAGATCATTATGCTTTTTACATACTGAACTATTTAGCAATAGCTCTTAAGTAAACACATCAAACGTTGTAATAATTAAATTATCATACTGTGGTATATCCACAGTTCCTGCTAGTTATTTATAATATAATTATTAGATATGATGATTTATGAAAATTATTCATTTTTGATCTTTTTTTTTTTTTACTCTTTAAATATATCAAAATACAAATTAAATTTTTACCTTTTGATTTGGTCAAAATCTTTAAAGTATTTTTCAGACACTCTGTACATTAAATGAATAGAACAATTAAACGAAAAGATAGACAAATACCTGGATATTGCCAGAGAATTGAAAAAGCTGTGGAATATGAGGGTGAAAGTGATACCAATTGTAGTTGGTGCACTTGGAACGGTCCCAAAAAGCTTGGAAAAAAAGACTGGAGGAACTGGAAATCAGAGGAAGAATTGAGACCATCCAGACAACTACATTGCTGCAATCGGCTAGAATACTCAGAAGAGTCCTGAAGAGACTTGTTACCACCTCTTCACTACAGATTTACTTCCTCGTCACTGTTTGCCTCTCTTCGGTCCTATGAAAGAGGGTTTGAGAGACAAACATTATTCCAGTGACAAAGAAGTGAAATCTGTAGTGAAGAAGTGGCTCAAAGGACAGTCAACATAATTTTACGGAGCAGGCTCTCATAAATTGCTATTGAGAGAAACGTGACTATGTGGAGAAGTAGGGATGTGATCCACAAAGGACCAGCTTCATTTTGATGTATGATACATGTTCCTGTGTTGGTAATTATACCTGTCCTAAACAAAATGGCATTACTGACTCACCCTCGTACACGTAATTCCTCCCTAAAAAACTTTTCCATGCTATATTTACACGTCACTGTTAAATCCCGCTCCCATCTCTATTTGTTACATAAGTAGCGGAGTATCCTGTATATTGAAACATAAAAGTATCTTTTCTCGTGTGATGTATCAAATAAAAGTCAAAAGTTTCGCCTTTTTGTAGATTTGAGAAGAGTTAAAAGAAATTAGTTAAAATAAATAAAAATTTAGGTTAGTATAATTTGCAATGAAATAGTGCAACGTAATTATCATGTTGACTTTTTGCCAGTTTAGCAAATGTTTTACACTTTGTAATAGTTGCAGTTTATTAACTAAATGTCTTAGTTCACTTGTCTGCAATAGGAAACGGGATAAACAAAAATAATAAATAAAGATAAAAGATTACTACCAGGGTAAGGATCACAAGATTCTATCCGTTTGGCTGTCAACACAAAGTGAGTCTCCACCCTTTTCCCGCCATATGTTTATTTTTTTAAAGTTCCGGTGTGATGCCGGATATGTTATTGGTGTATGAGTAAATACGAACAGTTTTTTTTTACTTTTATCATTCACACAGGCTCCTTGGTTGCTTTATTTATTTATTCCCTTCTTTTTTTTATTTTCGTTTTTTTTTTTTTTTGTCATTTCTTGTTTTCCTTCATTGATTTTAATTCATTCTTTATTTATTCACCGTTTTCTTTATTCGTTATTCTTTTTCTTTCTTTTCTTTTTCGTTTTCTTTTTATTCATTATATTCATTAATTCATTTATTCATTCTCGTTTTCGTCTTCTTTATTCTTTTCCCTTCTTTATTTTTTTATTTTTTCTTTTTTTCGCCATTATTCATTCATTAATTCTCGTTTCATCTTTATTTTTTTTATTTCTTTCCTAATTTGTCGATTTTTGTTTTTGTTGATGTTTTTTTATTGTTATTATAATTAATTATCTATTTCATCTTTTTCGGTTTTCTTTCTTCTTACGTCCTGTAGGCGACAATATGTTGAATGTATCTCCTAAAGAATGTTACCCCCCCTCCCAAAAAAGGGTATGTCCTGGGCATTACACTAAAATGCATTTGTTGGTGAGGGTCCAGTTCTTGAGCTCTGGCGAGTGTGGAGTACCGCTTTATTGATATTATTCCCTGCTCCACTCTGATCCGGAGTGGTCGTACCTGTTGCTTCCCATATATGGCTCAAATAGATCTGTTTGAAAATTATTCGTATTCGGTATCCTCTAGACATAAAATAACCCTAGACGTGTTTACATGCCGTTAAAATCACTCGTCACTCAATCAATCTTTCCTCCTTCATCGATTTGTCTTTGTTGGTTTTTTTGTTGGTTTTTTATTCTTTCTTTCTTCGTCGTTTTCGTTTGTCCTTGGCGCCAATTCTTTAGTCTCTCTGTTATTATTGTTCTCTTGAGTTGAAGTTTCAGTCCCGACTCAAAAAAATGATATCATCAGCACACGCCAGTCTCAATAAACAACCTGTTTTACCTTCTGTGATTATTACCCGTTTCGTATGAGTAGCACAGGGATCTATGCGGTAAAGTGAGGAGCTGATGGTATGTGTGGCATTCTACCCCAGACGCAAAAACAATATTTTTGGTATTGCCCTAGTGAAAATGGGTGATACCGACTTTAGTCCACCCCATCAACTTTACTTTACTTACTTTTATTGATATTTAGATTTAATAAATTACTTTAATTTAAAAAAATAATAAATGTATAAAATATATAATAATGTTTTATTCAAGCAATGAAAAACAAATGATGTACCTTATTATAATGGAGATTATGTATTTGTCTGTCTGTAAACGAAACTACATCACCACCAACGTCACAATTTCCAGAGTTATTTACATTGTATTCTCAATGATCATTAAATAATCATTATCTATTTAATCTTAATTGGCATCTTATTTATTAACAATGCCTCTATAAATGTCTAGCTGAGATAGATTTGCCTCAAAACAGCCCTTGTTATTAATGAGTTCAAAATCCTGCAATGTTTGTTATATATCATTAAGAAATAAATGTTTACATAGTATATGGTGTGAATAATTTGCCGATCGGTTTTAACAAAACTGTGTTTAATAAATAATTACTTGGTGTTATTGATTTCCAATATTATTGTATAATCCTCTGTATAATTTTATATGTAAATCAATTAGAATAAAGTAAAATAAGTGTAATATTTTTTGCGTTCTTATTTAATTTCATTGATCTTTCTAATTCAATATAATATTTAATTATATTAAAACTTAAATACTTTTGACCAGAAGGCACATATTTTTGCTAGTTTAGATAACATACTAAAATAAAATTTAACTTTTTTATTGATCGCCTACCAAAGTAGCACTAAATGTCCCTAATTTGAGACGTTGTAATTTTGAACATGAAAGGTTTGGCATATTCAATTAATTAATTAGTCGTAATTAAATTAATTAATTAATAAGACTGTCCTTGCTGGTCACATTCAATAAAAATTGTTAACATATTCATTGCATCTGGCATGAATATGATATAAATATAAATGATAAAACAGTAATAGAAAGTAGGAAAGGCATGAATTCAACTATTCTCCCTTCCACTATGAGTAAATAGTAAGGCAGATTGAGCTCTTTAATCATGGTAGGGTAACCGGTATAGAAGAAGGAAAACTCTGAATTCAAAATCAGTTATAGACTTTTTAGAAAAATTGGCTCTGCCAGGTTATTCCTGTCCAAGATATGCTAATTGAGTAGCCCCCCCCACACACACACACACACAATCCCCGCCAGGTTATGGGACCAGTAAGAGTGTAAGATCCTTTTTATTATTCTTTATTTATCTTCTAAATATTAATACTCATGTTCCTTAAAAGTACGACCGTTATCATCTTGCAACGCCCTCTGGTTAAAATGAGACCGTCCAAATCGTCCAAGATGAAATGCACCTGATTATCTGGTATTGCTAAATAATGGATCATCTCGTTTTTATTATAAAGAAAGAAAGGAAAGAAAAAGGATATGCTACACAGAAAAATTTAAGAAAGAAAGAAAGAAAGAAAGAAAAAGAGTAGGGGAAAGATAGAGAGGGACGGTGAGCTCACTGAAGCAATAATGTTAATCTGTTTCAATCGAACATAAGGAAAGGATGAAAAGAATGAATGAAAGAAAAAAGAGTGAGACAGAGTTAAATCAAGATCATTATGCTTTTTACATACTGAACTATTTAGCAATAGCTCTTAAGTAAACACATCAAACGTTGTAATAATTAAATTATCATACTGTGGTATATCCACAGTTCCTGCTAGTTATTTTATAATATAATTATTAGATATGATGATTTATGAAAATTATTCATTTTTTGATCTTTTTTTTTTTTTTACTCTTTAAATATATCAAAATACAAATTAAATTTTTACCTTTTGATTTGGTCAAAATCTTTAAAGTATTTTTCAGACACTCTGTACATTAAATGAATAGAACAATTCCAAGAGGAAAGAACTTCGATAGTTGTTGGAATCATATTCAAAGTTACTCATTTTGGCATTGCTGGGGTGGGGGTCTGGAAATCTGTGGGTTGCGGGAGAAAGGTTACGTGATACTTAATACACGATTAAAAAAATAAAATCATGTTGTCGGGGTTGTGGGTCAGTGACCCGACTTTATAAACAAAGAATTTTTCGACTACACCCATCTGAAGTCGACATGATAACAGATTATAGCGTTCTCGGCACGAATTGGTTTTTCTCCGGGAATTTTCCCTCCATAAATGAGCGACCATTTTGGAAATGTTTATTTTTATTTTTTCATGTTTAATGTTATCTTTAAAAAGGTTGTTTTCATTTTTTTTCTTACACCTTTTTCTTTTCCGTTTTTATTTTTATTTTTTTTTTTTTTGTGTGTGTGTGTGTTTTTAATTATTATTATTGGTTTCTTTTTGGGTTGTTTGCGTTATCTTTTTTTCTTTTCTTTTTCGGATCCTTTTCATTTAATTTTCCCACTTTTGTTTTCTTCTTATTTTCGGCTTTGTTTTACCATTTTAAATTTAACCATTGTTCATTTCTTATTGTCTACTCCTGGGGTTTCAAATTCAAGGGCTCAAAAATGCCATTACGTTCTGGGGAAGAGACATAGCGAACCAAAAGTAAATGAGGTGGGGCGTGTTTTTCACTAACTTTGATGCAAGACAAACTGATTTTCTTTTCATCAAAATGAATACACATATAATTAGGTATGGACAAAACTTCATGAATTTTTTACCCACCCCTCACGAATTAGAAACATTTTTTAAACTAGGAAAATGAATGAAACTTAACGTAATCTTTGCTGTATTATGAAGCAAAAGGATTTGAAAAACACATGTAAAAATTATTTGAGTAATTTTGATTTTTCGGGTTGTTATCATCTTTATTATGGCATGTATAAACATAACGTTTCGCCCGGTTATATATACTACAATATAAATGAGAACAACAGTCCGAAAAATCAAAACTATTCACATTAAGCTTCATCTAAAAAATACAGACAAATAATACAAGTTATTTGTTTTACAATCTTTAAAAACAGAAGTATTTTATAAATTAAAATCTGTATCTGTTAAAATGATACATGTGCTCTTTTTAACGTGATTTATTTTGCATAGAAATTCATAGAAAAAAATTATATGTAAGTTTAGGTTCTGTTCTTAAGGAAAAAAACATTATAATAAGTGACAATATGCTATTTTAATTTTTTTTATAAAAGTTTAAAGAAAGGAGGAGGTGCTTTCGTATCGAAATGTTGACCAAACCTACATATTATAAGTGGAATACATGAATTAGTAAAAACTATGGAGGGGGGGGGACAAGTTTTCCGTTTCAAATTTTCTTTAATTGTTTTTTAATTCCCATTTTCCGTTTTTCATTTTTTATAAATTCTGGGGAGAGGGTCTCTTTTTCTTTTCTTTTTTTCATTTTATTGTATTTCTTGGTTAAATTGCAATAAATTATACTATAAATATTATTAAAACAGAGAAAACAAAAGTAAAAATCAAAGTTTTATTACATTTAAAGAAATAGCAGATATAATTTCTGTTTATTTAACAATTCACTCTGAAACATGCCCAATGATGCGTGCATGCGCGCGTGTGTTTGTGTGTGCTGCATGTATTTGTATTGTATGTGTTGTTTATCATCTCAGGTTCACCCCTTCCCCATACCAATATAAGTTTTTAAAAATCGATTTCTTCTTACATTATGAAACAAAATAGTTTTTCTCATGTTCTGTCGTGAGTGTACGTTGTCTGTCATCTCACGTACACCTCCCATACCTATCTACCCCCGCCTCACGTTATGAAACAAAAAAATGTCTCCAAGTTCAGTTGTGTGAGTTAATATATGGAGCCCTTGCTTCTTGGGAAAGGGAACAGTTTTTTTCCCGTGCTGACCACCCAACTAAAGTACTTTAAAAAGACTTGTCTACTGACCTCTGACCGTACAACGCCAAATACCTCCGTTTATGACGGACATTTTTAAAAATAAATAACCATTTCATTTCCATCGAGAACCCTCCTCTTTCTATTTTATCATCGATTAAGATCTGCCGACCTTCCAAACTTGTTTAGCTATTTCATATTAGCTTTTGATATTATTAGGTATGAGCACCTTCAAACAAAGGGGGGGGGTGATAAAAAATTTAAATTTCTTAATTTTAAAACAATTAACAAAAATCAGTTGTAGAATTTTAATGAAATTTTCACCACTTTATTCATTAATGATTTTATAATGAATAGCTTGTTTCATTTTTTTTTAATTGAAAAAAAAATGTTTTTATTTGCTCATTTGAAAAAAATGTCTAGTCCCTAATTTTTACATTTCTAAAAAGATCAAATTCATAAGACCACATTAAAAAATTTTAAAATAAAAAAGTCAATTCCCGAAAAAATTATTTGAAATTTAAAAGTTATTTTCTTCAAACTCAAAAGATCATTTTGCAGCTTGTTTTCTCTTTTCGTTGTTTTAAAAACAATATTTTATTTTAATTGATGCAATTTTCTCTGATTCAATTGGCCTATTTTTTGTCAGGAATAAAGATTGATTCAATCTATCTAAAATGTATGTTTAAAAAAGGTCTACAACTGGTTTGAATTCAGATTTTTTTATTTTCTTAGACCAGTTGTCAGAGTTAAAGATCCCAGTCTACCCTATACCTTGGTATGTCACATGTCCTATTGCCGTTTCATGTTTGTTTATATCACTAAACGTCAAAAGAACATGAGCATGCACCCGTTGGGTGGGGATTGCTATAATTAACGGCGTCGAGCCCAGGGGGCCATCCCCCCAGGCAACACCTGCCCCCTCGATTTAAAGGGGCAGGTCTGGGTTTATTGCCCAGCGCCTGAGGCGCCCCCCTTGAGGGGGAATGCCGACGGGATCGACGCAATTTTTCACCTGCCACCCATGAGCTTCGGTTTGTGGGTGGTCCCACGTTAATAGGGCCTTGTGCCTAACCCGTACAAGTGGGGTACGAGGTAAATACAATGATATTACAAGTCACATTTATAGGTCCAAGGATAATAATTCTTATTTATCAGTAATGAAAATGTACACTCCCCTTATCATAATAATAAATTCGTTTCATTCTCCAAATGATGAAAATCTTCATTCTAGCTAACTGGACTTTCGATAACCACTGGGAAGAGCGAGCAAGTTATTTGGATTATTTTCCATTACTTACTACGGTTTGCCATTATTGTTGGGATTATCTTCCCCTATTTGCTATGGTTTGCCGTAAGGTAACGTTGCAACCAGAATATATAAAGGAGTGTCGCCAAAATCAAACCCTCTTTCTCTATGACTCTCCAGCCTTCAAAACTAACACATATATTGCGTCTCCGTCCATTTGGACTGGGGCGGCTTAGCCCCATCCTCCCAAGCACCCTGGCTTATACGTGCACTTGTACACGGGCCATTCTATACTCTATGCTCTTATAGAAGTTTAGCCCTCTAGCTACAGGAATGTTCGTGTACAGTTCTCGTGCCTTCAATACTCTATGCTTTCGTAGAGGCCACGCATCCGTGGTGTCCTTTTTGGAGTACACAGTTAGTGACAGCCTTTATTCTTCATTTAATAGCCGCAGACTACCTACAAAACTCTTTTTTAGGACATTTATCTATCCTGTTTTGTATTGTTTCTGTTGGACTTTGTTTAGACAATAAATTCTATTTGTTATAACTCTTTGTCGGGTTTGTTCAATATACATGTGTGTGACACGTTGAGAAAAGATGATAGACAGCAACTATCAATTACATTTTCAACAAAGTGTTTCCAATGATATAAATAGGGTTGCTCTATAGAGGGTCATACCTTCAAATTTAAGCGCATAATGTACAAACATAATATTTTCCATCAAAATTGAGACAGTTCCCGCTATTTATGTGCGGGGTCTCTGATTTTACGAAATAAAAATAAAATCATCATTTGTTTTATTCATTTAAGAACTTCCCTTCTTTTAAAAAAAATATTTGTTGATAATTACTAGTAATTACTAATTAAATAATAATTACATGGCAAATTTAATTACAAGTAATTACTAATTACATACCACTAAAAACCTTGTTTCCTTAATTTAAAAAATTATATAAAAGGCTGGGCTTTATTTGCCAAGTTTAAGAAAATCCATCTTTGTACAACATTATTAGAGCCCTGTCGACTGGGGCTTTAGAATATACCGACTGCACCTCTGCAAAGGAGTAAAACCCTCCCCGAATGGGGTCACCCGTTGGCCGTGGGTGGTGACCATTGATGTTTAAAGACAGAATCCTGGTGGATGAGCAGTCCATGACATGCAACACTCCACATAGGCTCTTAGGCTAGACGGGCGGTCGGAGAGGCTCCCTCAGATCAGTCGGCTGGTCACGTCAAGCCCTAGCACCTATATGATTGTCCCAACCTTATTCCCATTATGGCAAGCCCCAACCCTTTTTATCATATATGTGCTAGAAGGCGGTGACCGAGGGTCTTAGTATCCTGGGAATGACGTTAAACTCTATCTGATGGTGAGGTTCCAGTTCTGGAGGTCTGGGGAATGTGGAGCACCTCATCAATATTGCTCCCATGTTCACTCTGACCCGGGGTGGTAATACCCATCTATGGGTTAAATAGAAAAATGTGTTTATAAAAAAAATTGAGTACCCATCAAGAATTAATTTATTTCAAAACTTTGCCGGCATTAGATGATCCACCGAGGTTGCTATGCCGTAAAACAAAACAAACAAATAAACAAACAAAATTATCAAACCCTTCACTCTTACTTTCAAGTTAGGCATAAATGGTCAATTTTAGTATAAGAGGGGAAGTCACTGTGGTTTAATGGCAAAATTGCTGGAGTGCGACATCGTAGTTAGCGAGTTCAAACTCCAGTCGCGCTATTACTTTTACTTTCGGACTAATATTATTGGGAAAGGTATGAACCCACTCATCTCTACCAGCTATGTATTATAGTACCACTACTGTACTTCCACAATGATAGTTTGGCATCAAATAACCCACAAAGTTTGATATACCATTAAACGAAGAAACCAGCCTAAGAGCATATATGTGGTATAAATTACAAGAAATTCAATTTTTTTAAAATGTTGGTGATTTTACGGTAAAATCGGGTGTCTCGGATATAAAAAGACGTGCGTGTTGTAATGGTAACTATCATAGGAAATAGAGACGGAGACACGAGTTCAAATCCTAGACGAGGTTGTTTGCATTTCACATTGCGCTAATACCCTTGGAAAAGGTATGAATCCAACTATTCTCTTTCCAGCTATGGATAAATAGTAGGTCAGACAGGGTTCTTTATCTTGGTTAGGTAACTAGTCTAGGAGAAGGAAAACTCGGAATTCAAACCTGTTAAACTGCGCTAAAAGATTGACCTTGTGTTACATCCTACTCGTGAAGAGAGTTTGGTAAATCATATTATAATGAAGATTCGGTGTCTGTCTGTCTGTAACAGAAACTATGTCACGGCTTACGTCACAATACCCTCAAGAATTGCGTATTATTAATGAATGAGTATTTAATTTATAGTCAAAATCATTAATATATAGAATAAATCTTATTTATTAACGAGGTCTCAATGAAAATCTGAGTAAGATTTGCTCAAAACAGCCCATGTTATTAGTGCGTTTAAAATCTTGCAATGTGTCTTATATATTACTAAGAAATAAAGGTTTACATAATATATGGTGTGGTTGATTTGCATACTGATTTTAACAAAACTGGGTTTAATAAATAATTACTTGGTGTTATTGATCTCTAATATTATTGTTTTATTCTCCAACGTATTAAAATCAATCCTATGAATGATCTTATATAGAAACCAATTATAATGTAATTAAAATAAGTATACTCTTTTTATATGCGTTTTTATTTTAACTTCGTTATGCTTTCTAATTTGATATATTTCATTACATTAAAACTTAAATATTTACGCCGAAGGGCGCATATTCTTGCTAGTATATATAAAAGCCGGATGCTGTCTCAATTTTGACCGAAAAAAAAAAACATTTTGTTTTCCTATCAGGCAAAACTTCCTAAAAAACGTCCTCATTTGAATTTGGAGATATGACCAAACAAAAAATCGTCTCTATAGCCGATCCCGAATATAAAGCAGATATCTTAGCTGCAGATTTACACATTGTGCATGTGCAGAGACGAATGCATAAAAAATAGTTTGTAAGTGTAGATTTGCTTGTGTGTTTGTATTGAGATTAGGATGTTAAAGGCGTAGACAGCAGAAATCTAACACCTCTGAACAAAATTGGCTCACATTCTTTTACTACCCACAGGTTTCTATTCAGAATTCATTCATAAGATTATCAAAAAGGATGGAAAAAAATCACATATGCGGTTAATTGTATGCACATACACGCGAATATCTGACAGTATATGCATACCCTATAAGTATCATACAAATGTAAATATTATATAATGTATATATGTGTATGTATGTATATATGTATTCGAGTATATATACAAGGTGTGTCATAAAAGTATCGAGATTGAAGCTGTATTTACCAAGATAGAAATGAACAATGAATGGAACGTCAATTCTTTTGAGAATACAAGGTGTGTCATTGAAGCTGTATTTACGAAAATAGAAATGAACAATGGATGGAACGTTAATATTTTCAGAATATTAGGTGTGTCAAAATGTTCAAAAGATCTCGATACTTTTTTGACACACCCCATATATATATATATATATATATATATATATATAATAAAGAATGCTTAATATCGATGATAGCGCATGTATATCTAAGGATATCATAGGCACAGAGTCAACGGTGTTTTATGTATATCAGTTTCGGTCTACTATGTTTATTTTTTGGTGTGTGTATGTGTGTGTGTGTGTGTGGTTGGGTTTCACCGTGGTGGGTGCCATTTTCTGTGGGTTGGGGAAATAGCGTAATGGACGGGTCTATGTAGGGATAGAAACGGGTGAGGTAGATTTTGGAATGGTGGACTGGTTAAATTTTGACGTATTAAAGCTATAAAAGATTAATTTACCTAGAAAAGGCGATATATTGAAAAATATACGGGTCTCGTATAAACTGGTGGTAATGTAACTATGGCTCCGGCTTTATATATCTGTCTTAACCTTTTGTTGTGGATGTGAGCTAATATCGAGGCACATTTGAAATTAAAGTCATGGTTAGTATCGGATATGAGTTGGAAGAGACAATTGTTGGGATTTCCTAATCTTATATATATATATATATATATATATATATATATATATATATATATAACAGAGTAAGCCTAATGAGTCAGAGAATATCTACCTAGGTTTCTCCTAACGGATCATCAGGATAATTCTGACTGTAATTGTAATTACAAACTTTAAAACCGGGAGTTTTTTTTATACTATCGGAGGTTAGAAATAATATATATATATATATATATATTATATATATATATATATATATATATATATAATAAATATATAAAGGTTTTACATATCTATTTATTTGGTGACAAAGGAACATTCACGACCATATAGGTTTCATGCGAGGCAATCGTCAGGTGAAGATGTTACAAATGTTACTTATATTAGTTCGAAAAGTCATCTATAATAATAATAGAGTATCGTTATTTTTTCGAAACATATATATATATATATATATATATATATATATATATATATATATATATATATATAAATGTAAGGTAATCTAAATGACTGTTTGTAAGGGATGATTCTATTTGGGATCTTCGAAATCTCACTGTACAAACATGCTGTATGCAAACATATGTTCATACAAGGATTTTTATAAATCCCTAAAAAGAGCTCAATGTATAATACTCAATAAATTAATTATATACAGAGCAATATCTAACTTTCAAAGGAAGAAAAACTTAACAAACCGTCATCCCGTAATAATTTATTTCAACCAGAAACTCAACAAAAAAAAAGATAATTTTTTTTATTTAGTTCTAGCCTAATCAGGCTAAGTTTTTCTTTCTTTGAAAGTTTTTATATATATATATATATATATATATATATATATATATATATATATATATATATATATATGATGATGATGATGATGATGATGATGATGATGAATATGGGAGTAGGAAAGTAAGAATATTTATACAAATATTATTTTTATAATGAAAAGATGTGAGTATAAAAATATACACTTGTTTAGGTTCAAATGTGTGTAATAATACTTCAAATACAGACAGATAGGGTGAAAGGTCAAAAGTCTTTTTTTGTTTTACTTAGTTCGACTGTAATCAGCAATTAACAACTCTATGTAATTTTGATTTATTATGTGTTGGCATCCTTCCGTCTGCGAAAGACGACGGAGTAGTGTCTAGATTTTTGTTTTCTGGAACTACTTAGCCTGGGCGGGTTGATATGGAGGATGTCCTGTTGCCCAAGCAACGGCAGTGTTACGCCATGTTAGAGACTCCGGCTCCGGATTTGTTTTTAGTGTTTACACCCCACCCCCAGCCTTTCGTGAGGATCATATAAAGTCGGTCGTCGTCATCGGTAGTTTTGTAACAGGGAGCAGCAGCTATCCGGGATTTATTACATGAATGTTATAAATAATAGAATCTCATATAAAAGGGGAGATGAGAATGTTCAAACCTTTCCCAAGAGTATTAGTTTGAAAGTGAATGTAATAGCACGACTGGAGTTCGAACTGACTTACTACTGTGTCGCAATCCGGCACGTTAGACACTACACCACCTGATGATAATAAGAAAACAAAATTGCAAACATTGATATTCCTTAGAGTAAAATTAGATTTTATATAGGATCTATGTTGCTTTTTTTTTTAAGTTCCAAATCTGAGAGATCATTCTGCCGGACCCTGTATATATACGGGAATAAACAACTGCGTATGTATGTATGTATGTATGTATTTAAAAAAAAATTCAGAATTAGGAAAATTATTTTTGTAGTCAGTCCTTATCAATCTGACGTAGGTGGGCCAGAATTAACATTCTCGGGCATTTTATCTGGAGCCAATAGTGATTGTCTTAAGCTTGAACATTATCATAAAAGAATTCAGAAACTCTCTCTCTCTCTCTCTCTCTCTCTCTCTCTCTCTCTCTCTCCTCTCTCTCCTCTCTCTCTCTCTCTCTCTCTCTTTCAAAAAGGTTTCATTAAATCTCATAGCTAGAGATACTTGGTGGATGTCAATATTAGTTTATCGTATTCTCAAACGAGTTTCAAAGTATCCTAAAACTCATTCAACAGAAAAGCAAATTCAACAGATTCCATTTGCCAAAGGTGTCCCATTAGGTTAGGTTGATCTTTCATTTTTTAACGCACATTTACATTATATGATATTTACATTTGTATGATACTTGGAGGGTGTATGCATATACTGTCAGATATGCGCATAAGTTGATTTTTCACTTTTTTTTAATATCAAATTCTCTCAAACAGCAAATGTTGTGTATTGGTATAATGAGTATTGATACCAAAAACTAGATCTCATACTGGCACAATTGTTTGAGGAAATAGCATCAAAGATCATCTACTAAAATGCACCATTTAGCCCAGAAATTGGTTAGAAAACTTGGCAATTTCAATATTTAAAACAGAAAAGATTGTAATTTTAAACGAAATAAATAAAATATTATAACTAAAATTCAAATTGAAAATATGCCCCCATCACCACCGACACCTCCAATATGCTGTTTTTTACCTAATAATTAAGCTGTAAGTGATAACGGTCAAGTTACGCTGAAAGTATCGGTTTCCGCAAGATCATCGAAGTTAAGCAGCGATGCGCCAGTTCAATACTAAATTGGGTGACCACTTAAGCAACAGTAGCTACTGTAAGCAACCTGGGTCCTTTGTTTATCAAAATGACTTGATTTGGCGTTAAATGACCCGAAAAGGGTTGACATGCCATAAAACAACCAACTAACTTCAAAACACCGTAACATTTCAACAAGAAACACCATTAAACAAAAATGTGTGTTCGTCTCAAAATTTAAGATTAAGACTAAAGCCCATGTCCTGTTAAACTAATAATCTTTAAGAATAGGCTCACTGTGTGGCCGCTAGCTCACTGTGTGTCACTTAAAGACTTTCAGCATTGACTTATGAGTTTAATTCGTTCCGCTCGTAACGCAATTTCCTCGTATATCAAATCAATTTATCAAAAGGTATGTATCCAACTACTCTCCCTCCAGTTATGGGTAAATAGTAAAGTAGACTGTGCTAGGTAACCAGTCTAGGAGAAGGAAAAATCTTAATTCAAACCTGTTAAACTCCGCTTAAGTCGTTGTCCTTGTGTCGCATCCTATTCGTGAGGAGGGATCGGTATATATATATATATATATATATATATATATAAAGTTAAACTTAATGAGTCATATATACCTACTAACAGTTTCGCTTAGAAGCCCATCAGGGCAAAAATCTGAGTCAGATTTTTGCCCTGATGAGCTATTAAGCGAAACTATTAGTAGGTATATCTGACTCATTAAGTTTAACTTTATTATTTGCTCTACTTAGGTATTGAGCACTTTTTACTTTTTAGCTTTAGATAATCCTGGTGGTTTACATATATATTTTTCATATATATATATATATATATATATAATTTTTTTCTTTTGGCTAAGTATTATAGTATTAACCGATTATTTTCGGTTGGTACGACTGTCTTGGTCTTTTCTCTCCCCCCCCCCCAGGTGAAGTTTGGTAGTATATTTTTACAATCTAACTATTTGCCAGGTTTGTTGTTTTTTACTGCAAGGGGTTACCAACAAGTTTGGTATATTATACACACACACACACACACACACACACACGCACACACACACACACAAATATATATATATATATATATATATATATATATATATATATATATATATATCAAATCAATTTTCCACAATGAAATAAACTGAAATGCCATTTATTCATTCCAGTCCCCCCCCAAACACCCTATTTTTTACGTTTTTTTTTTGTTTTTTTTTAATAAATAAAAATAGCACTGTATTGTACTGTTACTGTTACTGCTGTGGCATTCACCCTGGGTCGGTTGAGCCGGCTCCACCCAACGAATTCACCGTATCTCGAATGCAAACGCTACACCATGATGTCCAGATGTGAAAGATGTATCAAGGGAAAATTAAAATTCGCATGCGATCCCTCAAACCCGCATGTATATTCCGGTTAGGGAAAGAAGATGATTAAACGCAATGAAAACACAAAAAAAATCGAATTCAAAGATTATAGATTCAAATTATGACATGCCCTCTCAAAGCTAAAAAAAAGAATGAATTATTTACTTAATGATACTATTTTAGTAATAACGTTATTTGTTTCATTTTGTATTCAAAATGGACAGCATTACTGTTTTGTATTAGTTAAAGATTCCCAGCACTTCTTTCTTTCTTTCTTTCTTTCTTTCTTTCTTTCTTTTCATAGTTTTTTTGGTTGAAACGAATTACTACACTGAAACATATTATAACAAGACCTTAAACAGTACGGTTTTCAAGAGTACGGACACAATTTGAGAACAAATTAACCACACTATTTAATCTACATGTTAATACGCTTGTTCCTTAATCTTCCTACCGTTACCATCCTTTTAAAAATCGTCCAAGATGAAGTGCAAAAATGTATATCCTGATTATCTGGTGTTGCTTACCCACCGAATTGTTATATTTTATGAGTGTTGTCATCTCAACTAAATAATGGACCATTCCGTTTTCATTAGAAAGAAAGAAAGAAAGAAAGAACATGCTACTACACTGAAAAAATATAATAAAGAAAGAAAGAGAGTAGGAGGAAGATAGAAAGAGGGGGTGAGAACACGAAAACAATAACACTAATCTGTTTCAATCGATGATGAAAAGAAGGAAAAAAGAGTGAGAGGGAAGATTATTATAGTTTTTACATATTTAACTATTTTGCAATAGCTCTTATCAAACGTTATAATAATCAAATTATCATACTGTGGTATATCCACAGGTCCTGCTAGTTTAAAATATTGCTGTATACAAGTGTCCGCCAAAATTTACTAACCCAGATTGATAAACAAAAAATTACCAAAAATCAGGGAATTATTTGATTTTTATAAAAATTTCAGTGTTGATTAATTATTCAACAAATTCTTTCTTTTAAATTACTGAATCTTTTCAATCAAACTGATTCAATGGAAATAAATCGAAATTCTTTAGAATAAATATTACCGTTTGTGCCAACCATACATGCTTTTGAGGAAACAATATACCTAATTATTAGATAAGATTAATCTAAAATATGAAACTCCTAATTTTAAATTTCAAATTTCATATTTTTAGATTCTAAAAACATATATTAATTTAATGACTAGTCTACTTTTATTTTATTATCTAATAATTTTTGGAGAAAACTCAATTGAAAAGTTACGCCCCCACCTTTAAATAGAACAAATATCAATGTATATTTTTTTCACTTATAATACAAAAGTTAATTTTATACTTAAACAATAGAGTAAATAAAATCTCCAATTTTTTTTTTTTTTTTTTTTTACATTTAATTTTCCTATTTTCGGTACATATTTTTTACCTGAGTTTCCCCCTTCATTCACACCTTCGGTCTTTTGTCTTTTTATTTATACTGCAATTAGTTTCAAAAGTATATAACCCCACCGATATTTTGCGCCCCCAAATTGGGGGGGTGGGGGCAAAGTTAAATGACCTGAAAAAAATCAGAAAGTTTTGAAATAAAATAACTGATGCATTATAAAATTCATTCATTGATAAATCAACACTGAAAATTTCATTAAAATCAGATAATTCCCTGATTTTTTGGTAATGTTTTTTTTTTCAATCAGGGTGGGGTGGTGGGGGTAAATTGTTTATTTTTGTCGTGTATCGGTATATATACATATACTAGACAAAATGTGACCCGTTGGGTCACCCATTGAGCTCTAGGTAGATAATTGGGATTAGGGAAAAATGAGTTTGCACAGCGAATTATTTTTTTTTAAACATAAGTACGGCCGGAGAATTTAAAAAAACATTAAAATCATTTTGTAAGATTTCTAAGAAAGGAAACGTTTGACCTAATTTAAATTTAAATGGACCTGATTCTGGGAATTTTATTGAAGCTACGGGCTGTCTGGCTGCTGAAACTTGACTTACAAATCTGTTTCAACTTCTCCAATCACTCTCTTTACGCTCACAGAGAAACTAACATATATAACGAGGAGGTAATCAATATATATAGAGAGAGGGGGAAGTGACAGGCAGAATGTGGAGTAAGAGACGGGTGAGTTTTTGACTTAATTGCAAATTACGACTAATTCGAACCAATTAAAATGGAATTTTTTCTAGCATAACTCAATCTTAGATATAAGGAATATTTTAGTATGAATTTTGTGTCATTAAACTAAACAGGAAAAAGGCTTTAGGAGACTCTCTCAGCTTTAGTATAATATATATATATATATATGTGTGTGTGTGTGTGTGTGTGTGTGTGTGTGTGTGTGTGTGTGTGTGTCTGTGTCTGTCTGTCTGTCTGTCTTTGTGTTTGTGTGTCTACTTTTATTGTTTATATCTGATGATAAGATCAGAATCTTAAAAAAAATGATATTTAACTGTTTGCTTTCTACGGTTTATAATCGTCTGAGTAAATAAAATGGAGCCAGCTCCCCGGGTGGGATTTTGCTGTGCGAATTTTTGATTAGTGAAACAAAAAAGTGCAAGAACAGTTTTTTTTTTAAAAAGGAGAAAAAAATTAAAAAGCTGAAACGTTTTTTGCGTTTTAATTTAGAAAGTTTTTTTTGGCATTTTTTGAAATAAAAAAAAAGAAAAGAAAAATTTAAAATAGAAAAATAACAATTTGGATGTATTTTTATTACCCATTTCTTTTCGTTTTAACTTGTTCTATTCTTTTCTGTTCTTTCTTGTCTTTCTTTATTTCAACTTAAAGTTAATACTGTTAAAAGTATTTCTTACTTCCTTCTTCTTATGTTATCCAATACGTTCTTTCTTTTCTTCTTCCTCCTTCTTTATTTCCTGTTTCTTTATTTCTTTCTTTTATTCCTTCCTTTCTTTTTTCTTTTATTTATTTATTGATTTGTTTATTTGTTTATTTATTCTATTTATTTCTTTATTTCTAAATACTTCCTTCATTCCGCCTTTTATTTCCTTCTTTCTTCCCATGTTTATTCTTTCTTTGTAGACACACTTACTTCATTCATTTTAACTTAATATTATAAAAGTATTTGATTCTTCCTTTTTCCTGCCTTACACAGATCTTGTCTCTCTTTCGTTCGTCTTTTGTTTCTTCCTATCTATCTATATTTCTTTCTTTCTTTCTTCTTATCCATCTTTTTTTTGTTCTTCCTATCTAACTTTCTCCTTTCTTCCAAATCTATCTATCTTCCTTTTTTCTTTCTTCCTTCCTATCTATCAATCTATATATCTATACTTCTTTCTTTCTTTAATCCTATTTATATATCTATCTGTATTATTTATTTCTATGTATCTGTCTATCTTTATTTACTTATTTATTTGTTTATTTATATATATTTATTTATCTATCTCTCTCTCTCTATATATATATATGTATATATATATATATATATATATATATATATATATGTGTGTGTGTGTGTGTGTGTGTGTGTGTGTGTGTGTGTGTAGAATTAAACAAAAGACGCATCTCCTGTTTAACAATTTTATTTTTGATCTTTTCGAGATTTCTGGCCAACTTTTTAATGTTTGGGTGGAATTCGTGGATAAGTCCACCAAAGTTCAGGTCCCGAGTACTTTCGGCACTTCGAAGTGCCATCATCAGGGGTGATGTGTTCCAGTTTTTTTTAAATTAAATTAATGTGGAGGCTGGAAGGAGAAAAATTGATGAGAAAGGTGTTATAGGCATTTTAAAATGTGTGTACTGCATTGGAAATTAATTTTGTTTAAGGATGGTTTGTATTGTTTTATGTATAAAGCTTCTAGTATTTGGAGTTTTTGTTTATTTTTTTCTTTGTGCAGAATGTGTGTATTTTCCGTTAGAATATTTCAGTAATTAGAGTGGGGCATGAATGTAATTTTAGGTGTTGTGAAATAGAGCTATTATCTGTTAAATGGAGGGTTAGACGACGTGACAATGTGGTTGAGGTGAATCCAATGTATGTATTTTCATTTTCTGGGAGACCGCAATCTCCTAGGGGACATTTAAATCTGTATACTACATTGGTCTCATTAAGCCGACTTGTCTGGGGAGAGAAATTGTTACGAACGACGAGGTTGGTTGTTTTGAATTTTGTATAATAAATAATCAATTGTACCTTATTATCAGGTGTGGTTGCAGTAACATTATTCCAAATTATTTGTTTAAGTGCTATTTCATCAAGTTTGTAATTCCTGTGCATCTGGTTGCGATAGTAAATGTTATTTGAAGAAGTATTTGCTGTAGTATGTTTTTCTTTGTGACTAGCGTCTATTTTTTGAATGATCTGTTTGATTTGTTCGTCAATGACAATAAAAATCAACTCCCGTTCCTTGATGTATTGATCGACACTAACAATAACACTTTTACAACATATCCAGATAAAAAACCCGTGACTGTTACCTCAACTACTTTAAATTTTAATAGTGAATGCCCCGAAAGGTACAAAAAAGCTATAATAAAAAAACCTAATATATCGCGCAAAACTCATTTCTTCCTCAAAACCGATATTCTACTCCGAACTCAAAAACATCAAACAGACGCTAGTTAATAATGGATTTCCTAATCACGTCATTGACGAACAAATCAAACAGATCATTCAAAAAATAGACGCTAGTCACAAAGAAAAACATACTACAGCAAATACTTCTTCAAATAACATTTACTATTTTAAAAAACTGGAACACATCACCCCTGATGATGGCACTTCGAAGTCCCGAAAGTACTCGGGACCTGAACTTTGGTGGACTTATCCACGAATTCCACCCAAACTTTAAAAAGTTGGCCAGAAAACTCGAAAAGATCAAAAATAAAATTGTTAAACAGGAGATGTGTCTTTTGTTTAGTTCTACATGTATAAATATATATATATGTATATATGAAGATAGAAGATATATATATATATATATATATATATATATATCTTTAATTATTCATTTATTTATTCCTATCTATCTATTTTTCTTTCTTTCTTTCTTCCTATCCATCTATCTATCTATCTTTATTTATTTATCTATTTATTTATTCCAATCTAGCTAGCAAGCTATCTTTATTTATATCCACACTTCCTTCTTTTTTTTTCTTTTCTTTAGGTATTTAACTTTTCTAATTCCCCACGCAACATGATATCGTTTTTTTAACGCGTTTAAAATTTAGTCGCATTCAAAAGAAAAAAATACGAAAATAGCACAAATAGAGATAAAATAACAATTTGGACTATTTATTTACGCTACGTAGACATATCAATGCTCATATGTTTGTGTGCACCCAGAAACTCTCATGTAACATTTGTATGCCGTAGACAATGCAGAAATTTGTATTTTGCAGACATTGTGTGCGTATAAGATTATCAAAATAACAAATGTAGAATAAGTACCAGAAAATTGGTAATTTAATCTTTACTGGAGAAATAAAAGATTAATAGTTTTCTAGTACCATTCACCAACCAAAACGGAGTAGACTACGATATAACTTAACAAAGGTAGCGATTTTTCCCTAATGGGGTTTGCAAATTCATATTGGTAATTTAATCATTGCTGAAGATATAAGATTCGGTTTTAGTTTCTTTGTTTGTAAACTTAGTGGGTTATTTAATGCCGAAGCCATCCTTTTAGAAGAATAGCAGTGGTACCATTCAGCATATAGCTAAAGGGGCAAGGGGGTGTTGGGAATTTATCAACTTAATCCCATATAAAATAAGACATACCTTTTTATCTCTGGCAAGCGCAGTTACTCATCTAGACATATTCCCCGTGAGATACCTTAAAATCAATTAACAAGGAAACACATCAGGACTACTTTTCATTAAACACGAAGTGTGGGTTTTTTTATTTACAGACTGACTGAAAAGGGTCAAAAGGGAAGTAACTCATCCTGTCGAAAAAAAAGGGTCCTGGACAGATAACTTCTGGCCCGACTATTATTACAGTCCGTTAGTTTTAACAAGCACTGATGAAAGTGAATTTCAACAGAGGGTTCATACCTTTCCCAAAGGTATTAGTCAGAAAGTGAACGTAATGACACGACTGGAGTTCGAACTCGCTTATTCACGATGTTGCAATCCAACGTTTTAGCCACTATGCCACAGAGATATGAGATATACATTTTTCTAGTACAATTCCCTAACTAAAACGGAGTAGCCTACTATATAACTGGACAAAGGTAGCGATTTTAATCTAACTCGTATATTTTGCTTTAAAAAATTGTCCCGATAAATTATGTTTTATTATTCCTTTTCATATTATTTTTCTAATAATGTTGTAACGATTATCTTCCCTTGTTTGGATGGAGTAGAGATTGGGAAAAGGTTTTCTTCCCTTGTCTCCAGGGTTTGCCACTGGAGGGCGTTGCAACCTGGCTATTTAAACTCAGCTCGGGAAAACTCTCTCTCTCTCTCTCTCTCTCTCTCTCTCTCTCTCTCTCTCTCTCTCTCTTTGTTAATATATAAATTACTTATCTGTATATACTTGTGATCTCGGAACTAACCATGCATAAATCTTATATGCAAGACTATTGTGAATTTTCTCATCTCTTATGAGTTAATGTAATTCCTTTCTTTTGTAGGTTCTTTATAGTCGTTACAGTCCGGGAATCACTTACCAATTCTACATTCCGATCCAAATCTCCAACGACTCCATTTACGACTCACCAGTTGACCCCACAACCACCTTTCCGATATTGTCAAAACAAGAAGACCAACCCCAAAACCAGCAACCTCACCGTCAGCCAATAATTGCCCGCAGACCCCAGGCGAACAAGTTTCAACGTAGACAGAGGAATTTTCATTACCGCCCCGGACGCAAATTTAGGTACAATCAAAATCGTCCAAATCTTAGACCAACACCCGAATCATCGTCCTCTCATTCGGGGCCATATGTCGGCCAGCATTTCAGAAGAGGGCCCCACAGAAAGAACCATGCAACGCGTCAACAGCATGCATTTAATAACAGGCGGCAAGTGGCGGCACCCAGACCGAATATTATACCGTCCAGAGCTTTCATAAATAGAAAGCCCTACCCCCCAATAATACCGTATCGAAATGTAAACCCCCAGTATCACTTAGTAACGGGTAATGAGCGTCACCAACCGGTGTATTATCCGGGGCGAAATCCTATCCATAATCCACCATCTCAAGCCACAAGGTTTTCCGGAGCCGCCAGTGGACTCAGTATAAGAAGACACCCAATACATATAGAGAATACAGATACCTCAAGCTCGTCGTATTCTTACATTACTAACCAAGCCCAACCTCTGGAGATCCCGACTGACGATCGATTTGAGTCGTATGAATGGAAAATCGATGGCTTTACTGAATGTTCAAGAACGTGTGGTGGCGGCTTCCAGCAAACTAAAATTGTCTGTGTTAAGATTAGGAGTCAGGTGACAGTCACGGCAGAGAATTGCAATCATACGCAGGTCCCTACTCAGCAGGAGGTCCCTTGCAACCCCGATCCTTGTCCGCCATCTTGGGAGACGGGTAATTGGTCAGCCTGTAGCACAACGTGTGGACCGGGCACGCAAAAAAGAAGCATCGAATGCACTCAGACAATTTCCAGGGGTACAAAGGTCAGTAATAGCTATTTTACTCCGTATTTGAATGTATGTGTGTGCATATGTGTGTGTGTGTGTGTGTGTGTGTGTGCATTGCTATAATGTACTATAAAATTAAATGGCGATTGTTACCATTGGTTTCAAAGGAGCGTATTAGCCACTAGGACAATACGCCCGTGGAAACATTACAATGAATTTTAATTCAGTTATATATATATATATATAAGTATATGTTTTGCGTTTGTAAATGGATCAATGGGCCATTTACACTCCCTTTGATTAGGTGTCACAGAATGTAAATTGTTTTATTACTAAAATCGAATCTACATTAAAGGGAAACAATAGTAATAATTCCTGTAAAGCGTCTGAACGCTTAATTTTAAAACTTGAATGTATCAGTCAATTTTCTTTGTCTTTTTGTATTTTGTATTCTATGAGTATTGCCGGAAGCGTGGGAATGGACACGACTAGCTAGGTGCAAATCCTGGATGAGGTTGTAACACTTCACTTTCGCAACAGGTGTACCAAGCCTCTATGAAACCATAGCGTGTTAAAGACCTATGTAGAGTATTGCCTGCCGCTGGGGGTTAAGCTCCTCCCCAATCTAAAGGGACGGAAACACACTCGTGTCTAGTTCGCGGCTGGAAAATTCAGGGAAAAGGGTTTGACTTTCGTGAGACTGCTTTTAAATATTCAGCTTGCAACGCCACCTAACGACAAACCGTAACATGTAAGGGAAGATAATCCCTACATATCGCTTCTTTTGTGTCCCTTTGTCACGATAGCCAGTAGAGAGTTCGCCGTACAATGTGATCTTAGGTAGGCGATGATTCCTCATTCTGGAGACGTGTCCTGCCGACCGTAGGTGGGACTTTAGAAGAATGCCCTTGATGCCGATAATCTTTGCTATAAATGTTACCATTTTTGTGGCCATTTTTAGGCTTCAAGTGAGAGCACTTTACAGTGGAGATCCCTTGTGTTAAGCAGCGGCTGACCCTTAGTGAAGAATCCTTTGGTTGTTCTTCGGTGTCCCTTAGTGTTGGGTAGAATCCTTTGATTGAGCAGAGTCCTTGGTTTCAGATCCGTCCGTCCGTGGCAAATGCGTGCAAATAAACGGCTTTCAAGATCGGCGATTAAATAGTTAACTAACCACGTATTCGAGCTGTTAATTGGCTGGCTTTAATCCACGCGCCCACGCAGAGTCTATAAGTTTAAGTGGTGGATTTCAGCACACCTCATATCCAAAAAAATACCAACAGTAAAAATATACATTTTGTAATTGACTGTTTAAGATTACGTCTACTTTTATGGATGATATTGTTTTTAATTTCAATTTCTTCATATACACCGTCCAGTCTCGAGTTATGATTTATGTTTCTTTTCCAGTTGAAAATTTCGGCAGAGCGATGTGGTGAGACGCACCGTCCAGCTATCATTCAACAATGTCAAAATGATCCATGCGCCAAATGGTTGGTCAAAGGCTGGGGCAAATGCAAACCTGAATGTGGACCGGGCAGTTCAAGAAAGCGAGTAGTGAAATGTGTCAGTGGTCATCTGAACACATCCATCCCGGCACGTTACTGTCCAAAGCCAAGGCCCCGACGGATAGAACGCTGTGCAATGGACAACTGTCCACCTCGCTGGTTCCTTTCCGATTGGTCTGGACAGTGTTCGAAATCTTGCGGCGAAGGAATAACTACCCGGCAGATTGTGTGTGCTACAGAGAAGGGCAACACGCTACCCCCGGAGCGATGCGATAGTAATAATAAACCCGAAATAAGAAAGCCTTGTGAAAATGCACATCCTTGTGGAGGGGCTTGGTTTGTAGGACAATGGAGTCAGGTAAGCATGACATTTTGTTTCCCAATAATCTATATATTAATACTCGTGTTCCTTGATTGTACAACCGTTATCATCTTGCAACACCCTCCGGTTAGAAATAAGACCGTCCAAATTGTCCAAGATGAATTACAAAAATGTAAATCCTGATTATCTGGTGTTGCCTATTCGCCGAATTCGTATTTCTTATGAGTGTCGTCACCTCAGCTAAATAATGGACCATTCCGTTTTATCATAAAGAAAGGGTATAAAAAGGACATGCTACACAGAAGAAATATAAGAAAGAAAGAAAGAAAGAAAGAAAGAAAATAAGTCGCGGGAAGATAGAGAGAGGGGTTGAGCGCACGGAAGTGATAACATTAATTTGTTTCAATCGAACATAATGAAAAGATGAAAAGGAAAGAAAGAAAACAGAGTGAGAAGAGTTAAATCAAGATTATTATAAATCTAACATATTGAACTATTGCAACAGCTCTTAAGTAAACATATTAAACATTGTAATAATTAAATTATCATACTATGGTACATCCACAGGTCCTGCTAGTATGACAAATAGTTATTTTAATGTTGTGCGGTACCCATATACATGATAGGTTGTCCAGAAATGGTCCAGTTGTTTTGTTTTGCTGCATATCAACCTTTTTCAATTAATCTAATGCTGAATCAGGTAATTTTGATATTCGGTTTCTTACAATACCTGTTGTTGATTAAATAGTTACCCATCTAAGTATTAAATAGGCTCATTGCTGCTTAACTTCAGTGATCTAGCGGGAACCGGTGCTTTCAACGTGACTTGCCTGTACAGTAGAAATTGATCGGTTTCTTCAGTTTTTACGATGGACATTAGGGTGTGCTGCTGAATTTACCCGTTTAGTGGAGATGGATCACCTGTTGTACGGCATATCAACCCAAGATGTGGAAACAACATCACATATCACACAAACCATCGGTGTAAGATGAATAAGACATGCTGGACACTGCTGGAGAAACAGAGATGAACTCATAAGTGATGTTCTTCTGTGGAAGCCAGCACATGGGCATACCAGGGTGTGCCTTCCAGCAAAGACATACATTGACCAGCTCTGCACAGATACTGGATGCTGAGCAGAGGACCTCCCTAGGGCAATGAATGATAGGGACAGTTGGCAAGAGATTGTCATGGAGATCCGTGCTGCTGGCACAACATGATGATGATGATTATGAATACCAATTAACTCATTTTGATATTCGATTTACTTACAGTACCTGCTGTTGCTTAAATGGTCACCCATCTAAGTATTAAACAGGTTCATCACTGCTTAGCTTCAGAGATCTAGCGCTTTCAACATGATTAGACTGTAAGCTATTTACTCACAGAGTTGACCTGATTCCAAAATAGTATATGTTGGGCTACAGCCTCTAGGAGTAAAGTTTAAAAAATCTGACACACTGACATTCATATTTATTATATTAGATGATTTCTTAGCAAGAATCACTTGGTGAAAAAAAAGAAATTGACAAAAATGCAATTTGTAAAGCTGATGAAATGAGAGAACATTAAATATATTTCAAAACAAAATTTTATTTAAAGGTAAAAATGTAAATCTGGAGTGGAAAAAAACAGAACATTTTAAAAAGAAAAGAATTTATTTTATAATAAATATTGACAGAAAGGTAAACGATAAAATGGCAAAATGTTTACATTTTACCATCAATTTATCAGCAATATCTTGTAGCACATTTTCACTATTCCCTTTCTTTTAAAATTTAAATGATAAAATAATTATATCTTTATATACTGATGGTGTACCTCGATCAATTTATTGCCCAGCTCACTGTGCCATGAGATGAAAAGGGTTGAAAAACTCTGGTCTAGTCTTATATACCTGACAATTTAAATTGAAATATTTCTTATCACATTTCAACAAAATAATTTCACATGGAATTAATTTCAATTTTTTTCCATTTTGCTGTAATTTACAAATGCTTTGCTAGCTGATTTAAAACTTCCATTTTTTTGGGTTTTTTTGCATTTCTTTTCTCCCGCTTTGTTTTTGTTTGGTTTCTTTGTTTAAAGTCATATCAATCTTCATGGGTCATCTAATACCAAATCCATTTTTATAGACTTGTAGTGATACTAACCAATAGCTGAAGAGATAGACAATAAATTTCAATGTGGCCCTTAAATATGAGATGTTTTGTCACTTTTGATCTTAAGAAATGTCATGATTTACTGTCATACTGAAAGCCCCAGTAACTCAAACATATTGTTTTTGTTTGGTTTCTTTGTTTAATGGCATATCAACCATAATGGATTATTTTATGCCAAAGACTTTAGTTTTATTCATTCTTCTTGGCTATTCAATTTTTTTTTAAACACATTTTTGATCTTTTTAAACCATAGATGGGACCCTAACAGCTAATACCACTCCGGGTCAGAGTGGATCTGGGAGTAATGGCAATACAGGTGTACTCCACACTCTCCAGAACTGGAACCTTACCACCATATGCAGTTTAGTGTCATTCCCAGGACACTTTTTTCCTCTTGATTTGCAATCACTGAAGAATGGGTCACCCAAAATCTTGGTGTTGTTAGCATCAGATTTTGAGGAACCTATTCTTAATACTAAGAGGGTTAACTTTGCAAAACATATAAATGACTATTCCACAACAGTATTGACCATTTTAATTTCAAATACATATTCAAAATTGGTATCTAGCATATTTGAGACACAAAGAAACTGAACAAAAAAATAAATAAAAAGGTATCAATACTGATTGTAATAACATTAGTTTAGAGAAGACAGATTTTATGGAAGGAGGTAATTGTTGCTTAATTAGAGGCATTAAACCGTTTCCATAGACCATATTCCTTTCCCTAAAAAATTCTCAACATTTATCCCAATGATCACAGCACAGCCTTCATTGATAAAAAAATAACTTAAATGTTAGACCTAACGAAATCTAGAGTTACTTCTCTTGATCAGTAGAAGATTCTCGTTGATATTGATGATCAAATCTTTTTTTTTTCTACAAATTAATGCAAATAGTGAAATAATCAATGCATATCATAAGAACATGACTTTCTTTTTTTCAAGTTGAACACCATGAAATTTCTAATCCTCACACATTGCATTTCCTCACCCATGTGTGTGTGAATGTAACTTTTGGACAAGATGAAAATGTTATGTATTTCACATGGAAATGGTTTCTCTCTAGTGTGTGTTTGGATATTACTTAAATTTTGAAATTCTTACAAATGCTGACCAACGCCCTTCCTATGATGATGGTCTCCCCTAAGTGTGAGTTCGTGTGTGTTTTTTTAAAGTTGAACTGGAATAGAATGCTAACTCACATATTTCACATGAATAGGGTTTTTCTCCTGTGTGTATTCGATAGTGTATTTTTAAACTTGAGCTCCGTGAAAATGCTAATCCACACACTTCACAAGGATATGGCTTCTCTCCTGTGTGTGTCTGCACATGACTTTTTAAATGTGAACTCAGTGTAAATGCCAATCCACACACTTCACATGAATAGGGCTTCTCTCCAGTGTGTGTTCGCATGTGTTTCCTTAAATTTGTACTCAATGAAAATGCTGACCCACACACTTCACATGAATATGGCTTCTCTCCAGTATGTGTACGCATATGCATCCTTAAACTTGCCTTGACTGCAAAAGACAAGCCACACACATCACATGAATGAGGCTTCTCTCCTGTATGTGTTTGCATGTGACATTTTAACTGTGAACTTCCTGAAAATGCTGAATCACATACTTTACAGGAATAGGGCTTCTCTCCAGTATGTGTTTGCATGTGTCTTTTTACATGTGAACTCTGTGAAAATGCCAATCCACATTCTTCACATGAATATGGTTTTTCTCCAGTATGTGTTTGCATATGTCTTTTTAGATTTGAACTCCGTGAAAATGCTAATTCACACACTTCACACGTATATGGTTTTTCCCCAGTGTGTGTATGCATGTGTTTTTTTAAAGTTGAATTGGTTGCAAATGCAGTATCACACACTTCACAGGAATATGGTTTCTGTCCGGTATGTGTTCGATAGTGTATTTTTAGATTTGAAGTCCGTGAAAATGCTAATCCACAAATATCACAAGAATATGGCCTCTTTCCAGTGGATGTTTGCATGTTATGTTTTAAATGTGAACTTTGTGAAAATGTTAAAAGACATACGTCACTTGGAAAAAGTTTCTCCTCAGTTTCTGTTTGCATTTTTATCTTTTAATGTAAACTTCTTTTAACTTTTTTTTATTCACACTTTGCAGATGAATAAAATGTGTTTTTAGTCTCTAAAATACAAATAATCACATTTCACAAAAATATGATTTTTTTTTTCTATGGTTGTTTTGAAATGTTCATTCAATATACAACTTAATATTATTTATCTTGATTATATATTTTCATGTTCAACACTGATGATCACAGTTATTGTAGATAATATTTATATATGGCCATCAAAGTAGTTCAGTTGTTTTACATCATAATTGTAATCTGTAAATGAAAAAAAGAAGTTTTAATCAAAAGTCATATATTAATGCATTATTTGTAATTATTAATTTAAATGAAAAAAAAAATTGATATTAAGAACATTCACTGCCAACAATCCATAGTCATGATTAGTAAACAAGTTTAGCAGGTTCTAATTCTCCCATATTCAAATATTCTTTATGCTAACAACATTTTTAAACTATTGTTTTTCACAACAATCTTTGAATCTACAAAATTAAACATATCAGTTTTTTGGAGGCACGTGGTGTAATGGTTACAGTCATAGGAAATGGACATGTTGAAACAAGTTCAAATCCTTAACGAAGCTGTTTGCATTTCACATAGCACTAATACCCTTGGGAAAAGTATGAATCCAATTATTTTCCCTCCATCTATGGGTAAATAGTAGGGCAGACTGGGCTCTTTATCCGTGGTTAGATAAACAGTCTAGCAAAAGGAAAACTATGAATTCAACCCTGTTAAACTCCACTAAAGAAATTGACCTTGTGTCACATCCTACTCATGCGGAGGGGTTGATAAATATATATATATATCAGATTTTTCATCACTTATAAATACATATATCATTCTCCTAGATCAGGGGTTGTCAATCCATGGCTCATGAGCTGGATCCGGCCCACAACCCAAAATCATCAGGCCTACAGTCCCTAAAATTCCAGAAAGTCTATGCGTACTATAGACAAGATGTTTTATTTCCCAGAAACATTGTTAGAGGTGCGGATTATACACAAATGCACGATATACACATCTAATTAAGGTATAGTATGTAGTACATACTATACCTTAATTAAACGTGTATATCATGCATTCATGTATAATCACATTAACTACATACTCTGTAGGTAATGTGATAGAACAAGAATGTTGTTGATAGGAGTTATGAAATGAGAAAATAAATCAGCGGACATTTTACTACTGAATATTGGCCCAGAATCAAAGAGAACTTACAGTTTGCACTTAAAAAGAGCCGACACTTCATAGGTAGCTACTATACTGGCCCAATCAACATTATTTATACTGAATGAATATTTGGAATCGTAATGAAACCTAAGAAGATCATTTTTTTTCTTTCCTCCCCTACCCCGTAAAATCAATAAGGGGAAGCTACTCCTATTTGATGAATTTGAATTACAAAAAAAAAATAAGGTGTGCGTAAATGATCCCTTCATACTCATTAATTGAGTGTCTAATTCATAATTGAAATTTACTAAAAAGATGCCAGCAAAAAAAGTGAAAAAATGAAAACTTGTTTTCTTCAGCTTTTTCAGGGTTTTACCGGTTTTCAGTTTAGTTTTAGGCACATAATATTTTACAATTCTTCAAGTGGGAGTAGCTTCCCCTTATTTCCTGTTTTTATTGACATAAAATGAAAGATTATCTAAAATTATTTTTCACATTTAAAACAAATATAAAAATTTAGAAAAAAAACTTTTTTTTGTAATGATATAATGAATGAAAAAAGTTATAGCTGTTAAATGAGTCACATCGATTTTTTATACTAGCGTTAACGACGTTCAACATTACGTTTTTTCTATTTTTTAAGTGACATAACTTCCGAAAAACAAATTAAATAACCTTTGATTTCATTTACTAGTAAAATATCAGTTTCAACATGAATTAGAAATGATTCAAAATGCATTTGCAAATTAAAATACATCGGTTACTTCGCTGATTTGACGTTAAGTGGAAGAAAGACATCACACAGACATTCATTCAATGAACATTGAACAAACAATAATAATAGAATAAAAAGAATACTTTACTCATTTAACACAATGTAACATTTAAGGGAAATTTAAGTTATCTTTAATACATTTCATTTTTTAATACTAGGTCAAATATATTTGTCACGGGACATCGTTTTTGTTGATTTTTTTTGTTTTGTTTTGTTTTTAACTTTTCTTGAAAAAAAACAAAACTTTCTTCTAATTCTCAAAACTTATTCAAGTGCGTTCCATTCACATAATTTCATTTCGTAATTTCAAAGGGGAAATAAAACTAAATCGTTTAACTAACAAAATGAAAACATTTTGGATACGATTAAAAAACATTTCAAACAGACTAACAAAAAATGAATAATTAAAATATCTTTAAATTATTTTCAGTTTTAAAAACGTGTTGACTAATTCCGAATCAATTTTTGTAATTTCTGGGCTGCTTGTTTGTTTTGTTTAGTTGTTGTTGTTGTTGTTGTTTATTTACTTTTTATGTCAGTCTTTCAGCTCTTCTGCATATCGTATTTATTTATCATTTATAAATAGAAGATAGGTTAAAAAGAACGTACTACTTACTTCTTTCTGTCTTCTTTCATTTAATTAATCTTCCTTTAGGGTAAAACAAGATAAGAGAAAACGGCAGAACTGAATTATTTTGAATCGATGATAAATCTCGGGGTTAAATCTTCTCAAAAATAAAAACAGTCTCGGTTGCTTTTAGAAAATAAATTCTAAAGAGCTCAAGTCAAGGGAGGTAATTAATAAAAATGAAAGCAAATTTACCTAATGGAAATCCTAAATATTACTATTTTCTATTGTTTTGTAGTTTTGATGCTTCTATTTTCAAAATATATTATGATAAACAAACAATTATTGTTTTTTAATAGATTTTCTTTTTCAAATTTTTTTAATAAACAATAGTTCTTTTCTTAATTCAAAAAAAATATATATTTTAATAAATAATTAAATAATAATAAATAATGAATAATTTACTATTTTTATTTTTCAATTTTTTTTTCTCAAAATATTTTAAATAAACAATTACTTTTTTTTTTTCTTTTTTTTTTCAAATTTTTTCAAATAAACAATTACTGTTTTTTTATAGTTTTTAAAAAAAAATTCAAAATATTTTTAATAGACAATTACTGTTTTTTTGTTTTTGTTTTTTGTTGTTGTTTTTTATATGATAAAAAAAAAATAAGTACAGAAACTGAAAGAATAAAGAAATCTTAAATCTTTCTGATTGGGTTAATCAGAAAGATTCAAGATTTCTTTATTCTTTCAGTTTCTGTACTTTTTTTTTTTTCATGAAAACAAAAAAAACCTAACGCTAATTCTAATCTAGCTATAGGCAAAAACTTCGTCTGCTAGGAGTTTTAAAAGCGAATTAAAAATAATTAAATCTATTATTTACGGTCAAACTTTGTCTAAATCGATAAGTAGTAACATAATGACCATCATTAAAAAAAGAAAAATATTATTACAATTTGCAATTTATTTATAATACATTTTATACATTAAAAAAACGTCCGAATTTCAACAAAAAGTTACGTTGAGTATATATTATTACTTCCGTTTGAAAATCAAGTTTGGATAATTATTTCCCTTTATATTATGGAATTCTATGGAATTCCGTAATGACCATAATATTTTAAACTTTTTTGTCTTGTTTGAAGTAAAATCCGTTTTGTGACTAAATGAATTTAGCACCCCCCCCCCTAAAGAAAATAATTTACCAAAAATCAGGAAATTATCGGATTTTAATGAAATTTTCAGTGTTGATTAATCAATGAATGAACTTTTTCAAAACTCTCATTTTGTTTCAGGGCACTTAATTTTGCCCCCCCCCCCACTTACTCCGTGGGCGTAAAATCTCTGCGGGTTGGTCAGCGTTCGGTTTTTAATTACAGTATAAATAAAAAAAACTTTTTTTATTTGTATAAAAATAAAAGTCCGAATAATTGAATTAAAAATAGTAATAATCAAATGAACTTACCTTAACTTATTAGATATTGAATCTTTCGGTTAAATTACTGACACAAAAAATAACTCTTCCTAATAGAGGAAGATATATTTCATATTTTATGTATTTGGTCTTAATTGTCTTCCATACAATTAATATTCTAACATTATGTGAATTATATTGAAAATCAATTTAATTGTTTTAAAATATGTAAGTCTTGATATTAGGTTTAAAATGTTATATTTTTAGTTTATAGAAATAAATATCTATTTAATGCAAACCTTACTTTATACTCAGGAAGTAATAAGTTTTGAAGAAAAATTCTATTTTCGTAGAAAAAATATCGATGTATAATTTTTTTTAAATAAGATAATAGTTAATTAAATAATTATGGAAATGAGTAAAAAGGAAATCTCCTAAAAAATTATTTTATATTTTTTTTTTTTTACATTTTTTTTTTTCGATAATCAATACTTATTTTCTCATAGAAGAGCAACCGTAAAACATTTATTGGGTTTCTATTCATGACTTCGGTCTTTTATCTCATTATTTATACTATAATTAGTATCGAAAAATGATCAACTTGCAAAACATTTTACGCCCCCAACATAAGGGTCAAAATTAAGTGACCTGAAAAAAATGAGAAAGTCTTGAAATAAAATAAATAATGCATTATAAAGATCATTCATTGATAAATAAGCACTGAACATTTCATTAAAATCCGATAATTCCCTGATTTTTGGTAAATTATTTTCTGTAGGGGGGCTAAAGTCATTTTGTCAAAAACGAATTTTAGCCTCTGTTTGCTAATGCCTATTCTAATCCTATCAACTCATCTTGGGTATAGCAGATGGATGAAATTTAACAAATCAATTCTACTAGTTTGGTCTCGTAGAGACAATCGATATGGTATATAATAGACACTGCGAAACTTACCGCAAAATCCATATTTTACAAAACGAATTTAAACCCCCGCTTCCGATTGAAAAAAATTACCAAAAATCAAGGAATTATCTGATTTTAATGAAATTTTCAGTGTTGATTTATCAATGAATGAAATTTATAATGCATCAGTTATTTTTATTTCAACTGTGTGCTAAAAGTAAGAAACTACACAATGTATATATATATATATATACATATCAACCCTTCCGCACGAGCAGGATGTGACACAAGGTTAATTTCCATAGAATTTGACCTTGTCTTGCATGCGTGTAGTGGAGTTTAAAAGGTTTTAATTCAGTATTCATTTTCCTAGACGGGTTACTTATCCAAAGTCAAAGATCCCAGTCTGCCCTACTATTTACACATCATGTCCTACACTTATTAGCTAGTACCAGACTAAGTTAAATTTAAATTAATACTTATGTACAAAACACAAAAATAATTACCTTCCCTTGAATTGTAGGCGTGGCTTCCCACGCCATGAGTCCGTTGGTCACATGATAATTCAGCCCCTTAAAACTTTCACTTTGGTCCCGTTTGTTGAATAGATAACACCTATCTTTTTTAGGTTTTGCTCATTTAGTGAAAAGAACATATTTCTCAGTTCTGTTCATAGAACAGAGTAGAGACAATTAGTCTCCAGCTTCAACATAGCATTTATTACACGTCGCCATGAAAACCATGTGAAACACAATAAGTCTTTTCTAACCATTTCTGGTGCCTCTGTTGAATTTTTTTTGGGGGGTGGGGGTGAAATGGCTGCAACAATTAGACTCCCACCTATGGGGGATGTTTTGTAACAAAATATCATTTTTGTTTGGGCCATGTGCCTTTATTTTTAAAATTTGCGGAGCGAATTTTTGTGGGCCTGTGATTGGTCGGTGATGTCATTACTGTAAGGGACCAGAAGGTTCCTGACTGAAATCCCTTTCTTTGGGACTTATTACGACAGGCTCTGCTGGAGACAGACAGGGGAGAAGGTCTCTCTCTTCTTCTTTTTGACTTTGAGTCGGCTCTGTGAATAGAGGTGAGAGAAAGGCTCTCTCTCTCTCTCGGGCTGAAGCCCCCTCCCTCCGTATTTGGTGAAATTGCTGTTAACAGCGATGGACCAATGTCCTAACATCACTTTCTTCCCCGTTTTTCAAAAAAAAAAAGGGGGGGGACTAGGATTCCTGAACGAATCTAAGGGTTTTGTGAGATACGTGGACGTATCTACGTTATTTGAGACCACTGGGTCTTTTTGACTGGTTGAAATCAGGAGCAAGGAAAGAAGAATTTACAAGGAGAAGTATTTTTGGGAACGTGACCGTCCTGGTAAAAAAGGAGGAAAGTTAAAAGCTGGAGGAAGAAAAAGAAGAAAGGAAGAATTTTTGAAAGAGAAGGAAAGAAAAAGAAAGAAAGGAGAGCATTGAAGGAAAGAGAAAGAGAGAAGGGAAGGAAGAAGAAAATGAGAGAACGAAGCAAACTGGGAGTTCGTTCACAGTAGACTAAAAAATAAGGGCCCAACAAAAACTATTCGGGCATTTCGAACTTTCGCCTCCCAGCAAGAAATTATTGTATGTAAAGTTTTAGTATTGTTTGTTTTTATATGTTTTTTAAATGTTTTTTTTTTATAGATAAAGATACTGCACGGGGAAATTTGAGCAACTCTTAGCAGACAGTAGAGTAGTTTAAAAGAATTGAATAAATATAGTAATTTACATGTAAGAGTTTGGCTCGTCTTTTAGACTTTTGTTGATTCCTTTTTTCCTCTGTGTATCATTTACACGTGTTTTATTTATATATATATATATATATTTTTTTTTTTTTACTTGAGTCGAATTTTGATGACGAAAACAAAATTTCGATACCTCTTCATTACACTTTGTTCTTGGAACATTCTGTACAATTCATCTGTGTGTGGAAATATATATGATGCTATTTTGTCATTACATAGGATCTGTGGTTCTTATAATACGTTAGAAGGCTCATAGTAACTGTTGTATCTGTCCAAGGGAAATAACTCCTTTAGCTTTTGTTTAAGGGTTAGTTTCCGGTACAGTGTTTCCAAAATAAAGCTGTTGATTATTTTACTCCCGTGTTCAGGATTATTTAAATACAATAGTAACCTTCCAGCGTAGGTACATACATGTACATAAAATAATCCAGACAAAGATATAAAACATGATAACAAATACAGATTTTATTGTCTGAGCACATGGATGAATGACAGACATAAAATACAATAAATAATTACACAAAATAGCTACAAAAATAGATAGGACTAAAGTCCTTTTGAATTAAGAAAGAGTTCATGAAGAAGTCACTGATAGTTGGGGAGCCAAGCCCCCCCCCCCCCATTTAAGGGACAGAGACATGTCTAGCCCATGTTTTGTGGTTGCTGGTCCAAGAGAAAGAGAGTGAGAATTCCCGGACTGCTGTTTAAATATGCAGTCACCTATTGGCGAAAACCTAGCGACAAGGGAAAATAACCATTTTGGACACATCTCCATCTCAGCAGGGGCAGACAATCGCTACACATGTTATGTATATTAATCATTCTTGTGTGCGTTATTCATATGAGTTAATTGTTTGTCTTTCCTTCAGTGTTAGTATATCGATGGATGCATTAATGCATTATAAGGACCTAGCGTTTGTTATAAACTAATAACTACAATTCTTATACTTATTTCGGTTTGCATTCCGGCTTAAAATTGACCAGGAAGATCTAATTCACCTAGAACGTGAATAAAATTAGCATCTGCAGGAGTGTCTCCCTCGTAATATGGAGAGCTCTTTGGCCAATGGGCAAATATTGATTAAACTAGGCATGTGAACTCCCTATACATCAAAGAGTGTTTTTAAAGGTATATGTGGTAGAAACATGGCTGGCGTTACCATTTAGGCGTACTAGACGATTGCTTAGTGCGCCAATAACTGGCGCCACCACAAATTCAGGGCAAAATAAATTTCTATTTATACTTAAGATGCCAATTTAATATATTGTTTGACTAATGATTGTTCACAACTCAAAAGTATGTTATTTTGCACTACATATTATAATAGAGATTGTGTGTCTGACTGTCTGTAAACGAAACTATGTCACCACCAACGTCATAATTCCCTTAGTTATTTATGTTATATTCTCAATTGTTATTAAATAATCATTATTTAATCTTAATTAGCATCTTATCTATTTATCAACGATGTCTCTATTAAGGTCTAGCTGAGATAGATTTGCTTCAAAACAGCCTATGTTATTTATAAAATCCTGCAATGTGTGTTATATCTCATTAAGAAATAAAGGTTTACATAATATATGATGTGGTTAATTTGCATACTGGTTTTAACAAAACCGTGTTTAATAAATAATTACTTGGTGTTATTGATTTATAATATTATTGTTTTATTCTCAAACGTATTATAAGCAATCCTAAGTATAATTTTATATTGAAATCAATTAGAATAAAGTAAAAATAAGAGTAATCTTCATTAGTCTTTCTAACTGGGTATAATATCTAATTATATTAAAACTTATATACTTGTGCCCGGAGGGCGCTTTTTTTTTGGGGGGGGGGGCTAGTGTATATAATAATGATGTAATAATAGTAGGTGATAACTTGCCGGAGGCAGGAGCGAGCTAAATGCTTATGATATGTTAGTTTCTAAAGATGACCCTAAAATAAAATAAAAAAGATAACTAAAAATTGTTTCATTGACATTTACATCAAGGATTTATTGACTTAATGTAATAACAATAATTAGTTATTTGCATGGATGAAGTAATAAAAGTGACAAGATGAAAATTATGTTATCAATGGTGTTTTGAGAGTTAGAAACAACGTAGTCATGAGTAACTTTACCTACATATCAAAACCATCATGGGGGCGCGTATCTGAAGGCTTGACTTGAGCGCCAAATCATTTTGCATCAGCCCTGGATAAGAGGGACCATGAACATCGCTTAAAATTGATCAGGAAAGTCTAATTCCTCCAGAAAGCAAATAAAACTGGCATCTGCTGGCATATCCCATCAGTGCACGAGCGCATGTGATGATTTCAAGACAATTGTTCTTTGGTCAATTGCTTTTGGGATCCAACAAGATGATACTTTCCGATATCCCAACTATTAATTAGTGATTTCAACTTTGGAAGTTCCACACCTGTATCACGAAGTTTTCACATTAGGGTAGGTTGATTTTTCACTTTTTTTAAAATATCAAATTCTCCCAAACAGTGAAAGTTGTGTGTTGGCATAATGAATACTGATAGCAAAAACTAGATATCTTACTTTCACCATTGTTTGAGGAAATAGCATCAAAGATTATCTGCTAAAATGCACCAAAATCCTCATTTTGCAAAATTTAGCCTAGAAATTGGTGAGAAAACTTAGCAATTTCAATATCTAAAACAGAAAAGCTTGTCATTTTAATCGAAAGAATGAAATATTATAACTAGAATTCAAATTAAAAATATGGCCCCCATTACAACCGAATAATTAAGCTGCAACAGGGATAACATTTTAAAAGATTGAAATCTATTTCCTCAAATGAAGGCAAAGTTTTGAAGAAAAATATTTTGTGTGGTAATTTTTTATGTTAATCTGCAACTTTCGTCACATTACAGTTCCAAAATCAACCTACCCTATTGTACAGTGAGTTATATTGCATCAAATTTTCAATGAATATAATGTTTTCAACAACAGAAGGCGACATTATGTGGTGCAGTGACCTCACAGAAACATACATACGGCGTCCAGTAGTTAATACTAGAAAATGGAATCGGCAACCCGAGTCCAAATCCTGGATGAGACAGTTTGCATTTCACTTTGCGCTCATACCCTTGGGAAAGGTATGGATCCATCCATTCTCCTCCCACCCCGCTATGGATAAATAGATCTGGCTGGGATCTTTAACATGGGTTAATCAACCAGTGTAAGAGAAGGAAAACTCTAAATTCAAACCAGCTGTACTCCGCTAACAAAAATTGATTTTGTGTCACATCCTGCCCGTAGAGGCGAGGTTGGATAAATACGAACTTCAAAGATTCACTTTTGTTTTTCTAGCAAGCTTTTAAACTTTAAGATTCTTTCTTTATTCTTTTAAATAATTTTGAATTCGAATATCCTTTGAATGTCCCTTTGCAATGATTGAAAACATTCAAAGATAACAATTTCATTTCTTATGCTTTTTAAGAATAGTTTTAAACTAAAAACTTCAAGTGTTTTCAGTTATTGTGAAGGAATAAATCTTTCTTTGAGATCAAAATAGTGAGGCGACGCAAATTCAAAGTTACTTCAACAACAAAAGAAATCCTTATATATATATATATATATATATATATATATATATATATATATATATGGAGAAAGGTAGAGAAACACGAGATGTTGTAGAAAATGGATGTTTATTGTAGGTAGTGATGTCGACGTTGTAAGGTTTCGGTCTGTTAGACCTTCTTCAGGACATTGGATTTAGTTCTTGCTTCAATGGTGAACATTTTCATACTGATGAATTAGGATGTCATGAATATGGGAAGGGGTGGTCAGTTGTTGGTGTTAGCAGAGGTTGGTAGTAGGAGATTTTCCTTTTTCACTCAGATGGGGTGTGTAGCACTGATGTTCTGTTAATGATGCCACCGGTGTCAGGTGTTGGGAGTGGGTGGGTCTTATATACTGGGTTTGAAGATGTAATGATTCGTGTACATATGGTGAATGGCATAAGGATTGGTTATGAGTGTGTATTTGCTAAGTCTCATCTTGCTGTCTTTATTGTCTATTATTGTCTTTGTGAAGGCGACTTTTTGGGTATGGGGAAATATATTGGGGAAGTTGGATTTACAATTAACATTTGGTGTGTTGCTTGTGTTTCTGGCTTGGAATATTTGTATGAATTTTTGGTTGTGGATGTTAGAGAGGGGAGTGGTAGTAAGATTTGTTATAAGTGTATGTGTGTGTGTATGTTTAATATTATTATTATTATTATTAACTATGATATGTTATATGATGGGCATACATATTGTGACACCCTATCGGTAAGTCCACAAGTATTCATACATTGAACCGTCGTTATGATCTAGTTTGAGAAGAGATTTAAGAGTGCAAACGACACAGTGACCCCGTCGTTATGGTAACAATCAGGGTGCGCCCCACCGGCGTCTCCTTGGTTTTTCGCGCTAAGAATTCACGCACGTCCGAAGAAAGATCACAGTTTAGCAGACCCGACTTGTGACGAGACGTACAATCCCTCGCCAGAGAGAGGACTACCTATTTGCTTACTAGGAAGGGTGATTAACAGAAATTACGAGTGACTAGAAGTGTGAATAGAAAGAAGAGGGAAAGAAAGAGACTGAATTACTGTTATTTTTTTACTAGAACTTTTTTGTCTGACTTTGGGACTTTTGAGACAAAAGATTTTTAACCGGTTTTAATCGTCCGTGGAAAAGAAAGGACAGTCATTTCGAGAGATTATGCAACTAATCGTGAGTTGAAGGAAACGTGCATTTTGTCGTTGTATTTCGTATTATATGATTCTGTCGTTGCATTCTGTATTCTATGTTGTTGTCATTGCATTTCGTATTATATGACTTTGCTGTTGTATTCTGTAAATCCCATTTGCCGATCGGGTGAACTTTGTTTATATGCTAGTCCACGAGTTCGCTCGGCCGGTCGCCTACGCATCTTCGTTTATTTTATAACCGGGACCTATCTCGCATATTTTTTTGTCTTTTTTTATTATTGCTTGTTGCGCGCGCACGCTGGTCGACTCCAACGAGTGTGTGGGCGTAACAAGAATTGGGGGCTCGTCGTCCGTGATATTTCACCGAGTGAACGAGTGTGTGGGCGTAACAATATACATATATAGACATACATACATAGGCATGCATACTCACACACACACACATACGCAGGTACATACATATATGTACATACATACAAAGGCATATCCACATATATATATATATATATATATATATATATATATATATATATATTATTTTTTGCGTGAAGGCAATTACAATGCATGTATCGCATAAAATTCGATACTTTTTTTTATAGAAAATGAACTTGGCAAGTGTAATCCCGGCAAAGGATCGCTCGGTGTGTAGAACATTGTACAGACTGTTTCGACTTTATTAAGTCTCATCAGCGATGTATACTATACTATACAATGCTTCTAAAAAAAAAACATCCAAAAATCTTATTCACTTCGCCGAAGAGCATAAGGCCTGGTTTGTTGTTATTATTCACTCAACGTCCCCTTACCTATTATGGTAAAGGCGTGTAAGTATCATTGATAAGGTTAATTTCGCAGGGATTGTTCGCTGTGTACTGTGGCCGAGGCAATATGGTCTTTGACTATGCCTGCTGAGGTCCTGGTTTCAATTTCTGTCGGAGGGAAGTCGTTAGTATACATCGCTGATGAGACTTAATAAAGTCGAAACAGTCTGTACGATGTTCTACACACCGAGCGATCCTTTGCCGGGATTACACTTGTCAAGTTCATTTTCTATAAAAAAAAAAAGTATCGAATTTTATGCGATACATGCATTGTAATTGCCTTCAAGCAAAAAAATAATATAATATATACTTTATTCAACAATGCTTCTAAAAAAAAAAAACATCCAAAAATCTTATATATATATATATATATATATATATATATATATATACACACAAATACAGGGATACGTATACATATATACAAACATATATATATATATATATATATATATATATATAATTGTTTTTGCTAAGTATTGTCCTGTTGTCTGTTTGGTCTGTAGCTATTTATGATAGTTTTACCTAGGTGTGAGGAAATATTAAAGAAGCCGGATCTAGAATTAACATTTGGTGTGTTGCTAATGACACTGGCTTCGAATATTTGTCGTAATCTTTTGTTGTGGATGTATGCGATCATGGATGCATTGTTGAAATTAAACCTATGTTGTGTTTTGGATATGTGTTGGAATAAACAGTTATTGCTGTCACCCAATTTTATGTTACTCCTACAACCAGCCTCTGCTAACACCAACAACTGACTACCCCTCCCCTTATTTACGACCTCCTAATTCACCAGTATGAAGATGTTCACCATTGAAGCAAGAACCAAATAGGCTACAGTCCCAGGTGTCAAAAAGGGCTTAGTTTTCGAGTTACGATGCTCTACAATTAGCGGTAATAATTTTAGCGTAATTATTAATCAAAAATCAAAAAAGGTTAATAAAAAGTTTTCGCAATCGGTGGCATATCTTGATATTATGCGAAAAGTAAAATTTAAACGGACTACTTTGTAAAAAAATACGAATCAAAATGGAGTAGCTCCAAAAACGGAATAAGCGAATGAGAATCGTGTGTTCGGAATACGAATAAGTAAAAAATGGCCACCTCCAGCGAAGAAGAAGCAACAGTTGTTAGCGACAAAAAATGTTTTATGTGCATTTTACCTTCCAAAAAGCATAAAATTTTCTAAGAAAACGTGGACTCATCATGTGACAACAAATCACGTAAATAAAATGAGTAATAAGCGAATTTGCTTTTTAGAAAAAATAATAGTATTTCGCATCATGTGACAACAAGTCACGTAAATAAAATAAGTAATAAGCGAATTTGCTTTTTAGAAAAAAAAATAGTATTTCGCATCATGTGACAACAAGTCACGTAAATAAAATGAGTAAT
>CM042139.1:108379605-108659605 GCA_023376005.1 Doryteuthis pealeii | reverse complement strand
TATATATATATATATATATATATGTGTGTGTGTGTGTGTATGTGTGTAATTCTGAATATTTGTTGCTAATAATGTAAATACAAAAATGGTGTGTTAATTCTCTCTCTCTCAACATTTTTTAATATACATTATATATTTATGCTGACTTTGTGATGAAGCAGAATTCGTGCAATTATGCATGTACACCATGGAATTTCCATGAGTTCATCAATGAATCAATACTTTAAATAATAAATATTTTAAATGAATATACCAAATTTAATTTAATTGCCATACATTGATTTCATTTGCTTTAATTGCTTTATCTTAAAATTAATATTTTAAAGAATCAATATTATAAAAAGATATTAGATATCAATTATGAATTTACACCATGGAATTTCCATGACTCAAACTAGATAATTATAAATCCCTTTTGATGTGAATAACATTGATTATTGAGTTTTAATCCAACTAAATTGACTATTTCAGTGTAGTGCAACTTGCGGAAAAGGAGTACAAACTCGAGAAATCAAATGTTTAGACAAAGAACTGAAACCATCAAATAGTTGTGGATCATCAACAAAACCAAATAAAAGTCGAAATTGCCAAATAATTTCATGTAAAAATATGACATCTATAGTAGGTAAGTATTTCTTTGAGATGTTGTTAAATATTTTAATTCAATTTCTAACCTAAACATACAATTGTGTGTGTCGGTTTGATATATAGTTGCACATTTCCCAGGGATATCCGTTATGTGAAATGCAAACACCCTTGTTTAGGATTTGAACTCGCGTAACCAAATCAATTTCCTTCGACGATAACCATTGCGCGAAAAGCACCTCTATTAAAAATAAATCACCATTTCTAACTAATCCACTAAAGTTGCTTAGAGAGGTATGTATTGAATTTATTACAGAGGTATGTATTGAGAAAATGTCGTTAAAATACACACAAGTACAAACTTTAAAACAGGATGACTCACTTTGTATATTGTGGCCAATTTTAACCCCAAAAGTAATACTGGTTAAACCTAAAAGTTTGAATAGTTATAAACAGTAGTTAAGCGAACAAGACAAATATCGCCCTGTCGACTGGGGCTATAGAATATACCGACTGCACCTCTGCAGAAGAGTAAGACCCCCTACCTTTGGGTGGCGACCCGTGATGCTTAAGGATGGAATCCCAATGGCCGAGCAGTCCATGACATGCAAAACTCCACTTTAGCCTTTACTTGAACAAGACGGGCGGACGGAGAAGCCCTCTCCGATCAATTGGCTGGTCACATCAAGTCTATATGATTGTCCCGATCGTATTGCTCTTATGACAAATATCAACACTTCTTTTTTATCATATATTTGCTAGAAGTCGGTGGCCGTGGGTTTTAGTGTCCTGTGTATGACACTAAACTGCATCTAGTGATAAGGTTCCAGTCGTAGAGTTCTGGGGAGTATGGAGTACTTCTTCATTGCCATTAATTCCAGGTCGACTATGACCCAGAGTGGTGGTACATGTTAGGGTATTATCTATGGGTCAAATAGATTTTTAAAAATAAGTTAAAAAATGTTTAAAAATGAGTTTAAAAACAAAAAATTGAATACCCCACAAGAATGTCTTTGGCATAAAATAACCCAAGGGTTAGCATGCCTTAAATTCCAACCAAGCAACAAGACAAATAGGTTGACAGCTTTTGAAGAAAGTAAAAGACAACCATAGAGTAGGCGGTGTCACTTCCGCCGGTGTCTTTGCGGTACAACCGGTCTTCAATATGTTGATGGTGTGATGGTTCCGTTGACAATAATTTCCTCTAACGGTATATATATATATATATATATAATATATATATATATCAAATCCCAACGAAAGTGATAACAAATAGACTTTATTGTCTGAGGAAACTCTAACAGAAACAATACAAAACAAAATAGAAGAATACAAAGATTATATGTGTATAGAATAAATATTCCAATAGAAAAAATAAGTCGTTGCAGCTTTGAGGCTATTGAACAGAGAATTAAAATCGTTAATTATTGGTTTGGAAAGGCCTACGGAAAAACTGTGGTAGGTGAAGCCCCCTGTCATGTGAACAAAAGATGCAACTGGTGCCTATGACCTCTATGAATCCAGTGGGTGAAGAAGCGCTCGCGTAACAGGTATATGGAATGCATGGCAATTAAGACACAACTGACGTTTTTATCTCTGATGACTGGAGAGTCTAAGACAAAAGAGGATTTGTCTTTGGTGGTACAGCTTATTTGTATTACTGGTCGCAACGCCACCTAGTGGTCTGACAGATAACCCATGGCAAGTAAGGGAAATAATTCCAACAAATATATATATATATATATATATATATATATATATGAAATATACTGGTTTGAAAAGGCCCTCGCGTAACAGGTCCACGGAAAAACTGTGTGAGGCGAAGCCCCCTGTCCTGTGGACAAAAGACGCAACTGATGCCTGTGACCTCTATGAAGCCGAAAGGTGAAGAAGCGCTCGTGTAACAGGTATACGAAATGCATGTGTGGAAGCTATTCCTAAAAAAAACGGGAGACACAACTGATGTGTAATCTCTGACGATTGGAGAGTCTAAAGAGGATTTGATTTTGGCGGTACAGCCTATTTGTACAACCGGTCGCAACGCCACCTAGTGGTCTAAGGGACAACCGTGGCAAGTAAGGGGAATAATTTCAACAAATATACCAAAGATGATATATCGGGTAGTTGTTGGGTTTTTAAAAATTTATTTTTAATTAATTTGAAAATTTTAATTAATTTAAAAAAGATTTCGTCTCAATCCCACATTGATGAAATTCTTATTGTATTCATTTGGTTTTCATTGCAGATGATTCTTGCATTGATCGTTACGAGCCTCAAAACTGTCGATTGGCCATGCGAGCCAGGCTGTGTAAACATGCCGTTTACAAAGAGTTGTGTTGTGCAACTTGCTCAAGGGGCGAAGAGGAACATCTTTAAACATCAAGGATTAATTTTGATTTTTTTTGTTTTTTGTTTTCAACGAAATGAGCACAGAACTGCAAAAAAAAAAAATTAATTCTAATAATAATCAACGTCTTTGAGGCGAATTATCGCCAAAATCTTACAGAGCTCTGATGCCAAAGATTATGACAATAGACAGTCACATGTGAACGCACAATCATCATACTCAAATCCACATGCGCACATACACAAATGAACTTACAAAACAACTGAATCGCTACAATGTATATTAAAATAATATCAGAATCTTTCTATTTTTAAAGATTGTATTTTTCAGTTAGTCGTTACACGAAATGATAAATTAGCCAAAAAATGGTTGGTGAAACTTTTGCAAAATTTACCAGTAAAAATATTGTGAGGAGAAAAATACAAAAGTGTCGGATTTTTCGATAAAGTGGGAAAATAAATCTTTTTAGGCAATATTTGAATTGTGAACTCTTTCAAGAATGTGAAATATTCATGTATAATGGCGTATTTGTCGCCATTTTACTCAACATTTTTCAATGACATCAAATAATAATAATAATAATAATAATAATACACACACATATATACATAAAACACACATATATATACATATACACACACATATATATATACATACACAGACATATATATATACATACACAGACATATATATATACACACACAGACATATATATATACACACACAGACATATATATATACACACATACACACACACACATATATATATATACATACATAAACACACACATAAACACACACACACACACACATATATATATATATACATACATACATACACACACACATATATATATACATACATAAACACACATATATATATATATAATTTTTAACCCATTGTTAGATAGGAGAACTTTGCATTTGTAATATATCTATTGCCTTGTTTATAATATGTTTTTGGTTAATTCTACATTGTTTAAAGTGTTTAACTTAGTCATTTTAATTTGATTATATAAAATGTCAAAATTATGTGAATTGTTCCGTTTGTTCGAAATAAACTGTTTATTCAAGTGTCCGAGGAAAATACATTTTAATTAGTGGTATCGCCATAGTTTTGTTTAAAATGTTTTTGTTTTTTTTAACTTATTCTAAACTGATTATTGTACAGAGTGTTTAAAAAGATTGATGTCATTTAAGATGTACAGGATGTTTCAGAAAAATTGATATCATTTTGTAATCTAATATCTTGACAAATTCTCGTTCAAATGATCTCAAAGTTTATTTAATTAAGTAAAAACAATTTAGTTGTTTGTATACATGCTGGTAAAATTTGAGATCATTTGAAAGAAAATTGGTCAAATTTTCTTAAACACACACATATTTAACCATTATGACACATATATATATATATATAGGTGTCATAATGGTTAAAGTACTGGACTGTGACATCATAGTACGCGAGTTCGAACTCCAATCATGCTATTACGTTCACTTTAGGACCCTTGGGAAGGTATGAACTCTCTTAACCTCCAGTTGTGGGTTAGATCGTTCCACTACTGCTCTTCCACAATGATTGCTTTGGCATTAAATAACCAGTTGGTTAGGTTGATATGCCATTAAACAAAGAAACTGAAATACCGATGTCATTGAAGAAATGTTGAATTAAGGCAAGACGACTACACCAAATGATGTTGCGCATTCCTGAAGGGAATCCATTATTCAAATAGTTTATTATCATTATTGCAACAATTATTGCAAGTCTATAATTTGTTTGATTTTATTTTATAATTATCTAATATGTCCTTTTAGGATCTCAAAATATCATCCGGTTTATTTTGCAATCATTCTCATTCTGAAAAAAAAAAAAAAAAAAAATGTATGTGCGCATGCGTGAGTGTGCGTATACATGCTTGTATGTGGGAGTTTGTCAGCCTTTCTATACGTGTGCATCTTTAAATATATAATTCCACCAACAAGTTCAAGCTATCCACACATTTTTTTTTCTTTCATTGTGGCTTGCAAGACGTAGAAAATGATATTTTTTTTAATTTTCTAGTCGCAGTTTCAAGTCTTGCCCTCGGCATCTTTATACGAAGTTTAAGTTTATATAATAAATCGATATCGTCTACTTGAAAAAAAAAATGACTTCTAACTTGATAACTATGGCGGTCGGCTAGTCAGTTTCTAAAAAAATATTTAGACGTTCTTTAAAAATGTGTGCTTATCAAAAATGCCTGGAGCACATGAAGAAATTATTCTGGTCATAAAAAAATCAATTGATAAAAAGGAAAGAAAAATGAAAAAAAAACTCTTTTATCCACTTAGTCTGTGTTAAAAGCGCGATAAGAGTAACCCAAAGGTGAATATTTTCGCAATGAAGGGCATCATTAAGGAAAGAGAAAAGTTTCGATAAACGGGCCAAACTAAAGGAAGACGACTACACCACGTGATTTGAAATGTACAGAATGTTTCAGAAAAATTGATATCATTTTGTAATTTAATAACTTGACCAATTCTCGTTCAAATGATCTCAAATATTAACAGCATGTGTAAAAACAACTAAAATTTCTATATTTAATGTTTAAACTTCCTTTCTTTGCTAGTGAATGGCATTTACCTGAAATGAAAAAATAAACATAAAACAGAATTTTGAGTTATTTTTAAACATGCTATTAAATTTTGAGATCATTTGAACGAGAATAGGTAAAATTATTAGAGCCTGAAATGATCTTGATTTTCTGAAACCCCATAATATATATATATATATATATATCAATCCACATACAGTCCTGTTTCAACGTATCACGTCTTATCAGTGCGGCTAGACTTTGTGAGCTACTTCAAGCTGGGATTGAAACCCCACCGATTTATCATCTGTCAGAGCTTCTAACCATTGGGCTATCAGCCACCCTTGGCCTGTTTACTGAAACTTTTCTCTTTCCTTAATGATGCCTACATTGCAAAAATAAGATCTAAAAACGTTCAGCTTTGAGTTACCGTTATTGTGCTTTTAAACGCGACTGATAATTTGACCATCTGTAGAATCCTGTAAATATATGTTTCCTTTTAACTCTTGGAATCACAAGTACTGCAAGGTTTAGTAAAATCGCAAAAAGAAAGAAGTCAGAATTTCTAAAGGTTGAAATAGCGAAAAAGATGTTACGCTTCTGATGTCTTTTCGCTGTGAAGCTTTTTTTTTTTATTTCATTTTTTATTTTTTCAATGTTCAGACATTCTGTTTCTTGAGAACAACTTCAAAGAAGCGTGTGATGAACTATAAAAAAAAAAAAAATTTGTTGTATCAAGGTTCCATTAACTCAGAAAGTTAGTAGGGCCTTGTCTTCTGGATCCTTACCAAAACTTCAGGCATTTAAATAAATATTTTTAAAAACTCTTCCATGTCAGTGTTATTATTACTTAAATTTGCATGTACGACTTACAATCTGAAAATTAAAAAAAAAAAAAATCTTATCAGTGGCATGCCAACGTCGTGATCCAGAAGACTTCATCCCGGCGTCCCTCCAGTGTCAAATAAATACGGATTTAGATTTTTCAAAGCTCTGCCTACTTTCATATTCTACATATTCATACTTCAGGAGTTGCAAAAGTTAGGCAATATATTTCAATGTAATAGCAACGCAAAGGATTTTGGGTTAGGAGGATTTTGCATCCCCTGAAAGCAGCTGCCCCTCTCTGACCCCCCTTTGTTTTAACACTAACTCTTGTAGACGGAAACATTAATCTTATTCTGCAAAATACATCTCGCAAGATGCGGTTGAATGCATCATCAGTGATGTTCATTAGTTCATTGGGAGTTTTGGATCTTTTCAACATCATACCCTACTCGCTAAAGTGACCCGGCCGTGATTTATCACATCTCAGCCTACACCCAACCTAGTTGTTTGTCAGCACTTCCTGTGTTAATCTCAGCTAACAAATCGCTTCCAGTTTTGCCATTTATACATGTGTAGTATATAGTCACGGTGCCAAACAAAAGCTTAGGTAGCTTTGTAGTAAGCCGAGCAGCTAAGAGGATATTAACGGCATTCAATATAGGTAGTGGGTTAAAAAACAAAACAAAAAAAAAAACATGGAAATTTCACAGCAGATATGCACAATAATATATTAAGTACATATGTAACATATCTACAGTTGAACTTTGATCCGTCTATTAAAAGATAGAGCAAAACAATTCTCTTATCCATTTAACATCTTTTAATTCAAATAGAAAATTAAAAAAAACTTTCTTTAAAGATAATAAGAAAGGCACTAGCATGCTTAATATATCCATACGTTTTTGCAATCTGAGATTTGTATATATTTGTAATTATTCTATGGAGTGAAATTGTGAAATTAAAAACAGAAATATCCATTCCAAGAAAACAGACTTACACTCAAAATGGTCATGCCAGATTGCAAACTGAAATTATCATGTTTCCATGGTAACTGAAAATGATGCCCTACTTGCCCAATAAGATAAACAGATGATGATGATGATGATGGTGGTGACTGGAAACAAAATGTTCAAATACAAAATAAAATATATGTTACTGATTTATTAAAATTTATTTCTAGAAATTTGAAGGTTATTCTACCAAAATAAATTAATGTTTTTAAAAAAATAACAACTTTACTTATTTACTTTGTTTTATTTACCAACTTGCTTAAAAGCCACCTTTGATGGTTATTAAGCTTGATGTTGAGTCTATTCATACTTGTATTTGAAAATAAATATATAAGGGGAAGTACTCAAGAAATAATAATGATCAGAATGAGCATGAACAAGGATCCAACATTATTATTATTATTATGATCATTTCAAGGAATAACATAGAAAAATCAGATTATAGATCAATGGTTTGTTAATATTTTTCCTTTTTAAACTTCTTCATGCTTCCAAATAAAAAAAACCATTAACATGTTATGCTGATTAGATGATTATAGTCAAAATTAAATTTTTAAAAAATAAAAAATTTTTTAAAAAGTCACAAATTTTCAGAAAGTTGTAAATTTATTTTTATACATATATATATATACATATTCCAAAAGGGTAACACATTTCTTTAGAGTCTAGAAGACCAATTACTATTGAGTAGTGAGTTCAATTCTCACTAGATGCCCTGATATTGTGGCCCTGTACCAAATATAAGCTATACTTTTGTTTTTTTAAAGTGTTTTACAATTTGTTTGAAGCATTGTGTTTATATTGGGTTGGTGGTTGGTTTTGAAGGCTATCACAATGCAAGTGTAAAGAAAAATAAAGTAACTATGATGTTGTTTGTCTACCTTTGATTTATTTTCTTAATATTTCAAGATAAAGATCTCTTTGTCAGAAGATTTGAAAATCTGGAGCTGTTGCTAGGAATTGTCCTGTCTGTTTTGTGCCTTTTATTTTCCAAATGCTCTGCATGTGTACGTCTGTGTGTGTGTGTATGTTTATGTGCTGGGGTTTTTTTTTTGTTTTTTAAAGGCACCTCAAATAGTGCATGTTAGTATAGCAAACCATTACTAATGAATCTGATTTGTACCAAACAAAGCAACCCCCCCCCCAAAAAAAAAAAAAATATTTACTATATTCTAAAATGAGGGCAATGAAAGAAAAGTCAGATGAATACTGTTTCATTATTTTTATTATAAATTTCTTTGAAGTTTGGTTGAATGTTAAACATCTGTATTGACATATTTTGCCTCTTAGCATTTTGTCTTTTATTACAATTCTTTTTATTCTTTCATTTGCAGAAAATCTGGCTTAGTTGCAAATGAAAGAATTACTTTCATAATCTATATGGAGATTCGGTGTTTGTCTGTCTGAAACAGAAACTACATCATTGCTTAAGTTACAATAACCTCAGGAATTGCGTAAGTTTATCAATGAGTATTTAATCTATAGTCAAAATCATTAATACATAGAAAAGAATAAATCTTATTTATTAAAGATGTCTCTGTGAAAATCTGAATTAGATTTGCCTCAAAACAGCCTATGTTATTCGTGAATTTAAAATCCTGCAATATGTCTTATATATCACTAAGAAAAAAAAGGTTTACATAATATATGGTGTGGTTAATTTGCATACTGGTTTTAATAAAACCGGGCTTAATAAATAATTATTTGGTGTTATTGATCTCTAATATTATTGTTTTATTCTCAATCCTATGAATGATTTTATGTAGAAACCAATTAAAATATAATCAAAATAAATGTAATCTTTTTATATGCATTCTTATTTAATTTTGTCAGTCTTTCTGATTTAATATATTTCATTATATTAAAACTGGTAGAGGGCACATGTTCTTGTTGATATTCTTATTTTATGATAACACCAAACATTTTGATATTGTCAGTCTTTTAAATTTCAAGTGGAAGATGAAGTCAGTAAGTTTTTAATATCCCACTTCATTTAAATTTGCTGCTCTTCTTAACACATTCAATGATTTTATAATTCAAGTTCTATTTACTATAAAGCTGCAATAAAAATAACTCCCCAAAATTGATTGGATTTAAATTATTAGTCTATGCCTGTCCTATTGACATTGGTTTCTGTAGATGAGATATTACTACCTAGGTATGTGAACTGGCCTATTAATCTTAGAACCTTACCATCCAGTATGGAGATGCCTCCATCTTGTTTAAAACACATTGTAGTGAGAGGAGAAAATTACCTTGAGGAGCAAAGCAGGTGTGAACCTGTCTCACTTGCAGGATAAGTAGAAACGAAAAATATGGATGCCTTGGCACTGCAATTTAAATATTTGCAATCTCGAAGCAAAGAGACATGGCAATAGTAAATCTGCACATATGCAAATTTCTCTCAAATTGCTGTACATAAAACAAGACACAACTGAGAAGAGGGGGGGTTCAAAGCGGTTGATGAGTCGTGTGCAGAGAACTACTAGAAAATTGTTGCAAGACGAGAAAGTTTGGACTGGGGCAGTTGAAGAAAGAGATTAAAAGAATCAATTTCGCAATCAATACACATCAACTGAGATAATGGGTATCTTTGCTGTCAGATGATGATGATGAAATCTTTATAATTTTTAGAAGGTTCATTAATATTCTATGAATTATTTAGATAATTAAACTATCAACCATTGCCATTAGTCCAGCCTAGTTGAGAACGATGATCCGTTGCATCTTACCACTAACCATGCTGACTCCTCATTTGAAAACACCTACAGGGCCACTCTCAAGAACAAAAGTGTTAGGAGGAAGAAATACAATACCATCAAAACCTGACAAGACTTTCACCTGCCGGTCCCACATTGGCCTTATCAGCCATGAACCATGCCTGCAGTCAATGTGAACCATGCCCTTAAGATCACCAGCATCGATGCCATGCTACTAAAATCCCAGCCACACTGGGGCATGATACATCTCCAGGATGAGGAATCATCATCTGCACAAGATTACACTCAATGGCAAACTTTCAACAAAAGTACACCAAAGAAGAAGCGATCCAAGAACTGCTTGAAAAAAAGTCCCTTGCCTCTAACATCAACCCCTCGCTGATGGTCCATCCTAGTTGAGGACCATGACATCTGGTGTCTCACCATTAATCATATTGTCACCTCCTTTGAAAACATTCGCAGTGTCACTCTCAAGGACAAAAGGCACAGGAGGAACAACCTTATCAGCCATGTACATACCTGCAATCAACGTGGACCACGCCCTTAATCAGTGCGGTAAAATTAGGAGCTGAGAGGATAGCCACTCTCGCTGTCTGGCTGATACCGACTTTAGGCCACCCTGACGACTATTTATTAAGTAACATATGGCTCAGAGTGGAGGGTCACTTATCGTCACCACCTACGTCTCGTTGGGCGATTCAACGGGCGCTGCCTCCGCATTATCGTCAACAACCATTGTCACAAATATTGAAGTTCTTAATCAGGTGAAGATCACCAGAATCGATGCCATGCTACTATAAATCCCAGCAGGACACGTCTCCAGGATGAGGAATTATTGCCTGCCCAAGATTACACTGTATGGCAAACATTCTACTGGCCATCGCGACGAAAGTGCACCAAAGAAGCGATCCAAGAACTGCTTGAAAAAAAGTCCCTTGTTGCCTCTAACATCAACCCCTCGCTGATGGTCCATCCTAGCTGAGGACCATGACATCTGGTGTCTCACCATTAATCATATTGTCACCTCCTTTGAAAACATTCGCAGGGTCACTCTCAAGGACAAAAGGCACAGGAGGAACAACCTTATCAGCCATGTACATACCTGCAATCAACGTGGACCACGCCCTTAATCAGTGCGGTAAAATTAGGAGCTGAGAGGATAGCCACTCTCGCTGTCTGGCTGATACCGACTTTAGGCCACCCTGACGACTATTTATTAAGTAACATATGGCTCAGAGTGGAGGGTCACTTATCGTCACCACCTACGTCTCGTTGGGCGATTCAACGGGCGCTGCCTCCGCATTATCGTCAACAACCATTGTCACAAATATTGAAGTTCTTAATCAGGTGAAGATCACCAGAATCGATGCCATGCTACTATAAATCCCAGCAGGACACGTCTCCAGGATGAGGAATTATTGCCTGCCCAAGATTACACTGTATGGCAAACATTCTACTGGCCATCGCGACGAAAGTGCACCAAAGAAGCGATCCAAGAACTGCTTGAAAAAAAGTCCCTTGTTGCCTCTAACATCAACCCCTCGCTGATGGTCCATCCTAGCTGAGGACCATGACATCTGGTGTCTCACCATTAATCATATTGTCACCTCCTTTGAAAACATTCGCAGGGTCACTCTCAAGGACAAAAGGCACAGGAGGAACAACCATAACACAATGCCATCAAAACCTGACCAGACCTTCAGCTGCAGCAACTGTGCATAGGCCTTATCAGCCATGAACCCACCTACAGTCAACCCCCTTAATCTTCGTTCATGAAGCTAAACCATGATAATGTTTAAACCATCTTCAGATATAATATGCACCTCTGCAAAGAAACAGAATCTTTCTTTAGTAGTACAAAACAAAAATGGTATCAAACAGAATTTTTTTGTTTTGTTTAATCTTTGCCTACCAAATTTCCCTCATGGCTGTACTAAATTTACTTGGCATTTTTTTTAACCTGTACTAGCAAATATACACCCTTCGAGTACAAGTATTTAAGTTTTAATGTAATAAAATATCATATCAAATTAGAAAGGCTAATTATAATAAGAATGCAGATAAAAAGATTTGAAACAGAGGGAGTTAAAATCGGAAAATAGAACAACTGAAACCTACTCTTCCATCACTCTCGTCTTTCATTGCTAAATTTTCCTAATTTAACAATTTATTTAAAATAGGAAGTAAGGAATAAAATTACAGTTATTTCCTTTTGTTAATGGATTTCTTTTAAGATTTATCCCCAAGATTGTTGCTCATATTCATTAAGATAAAACCAAACAATTATAAATCAATAATACCAAGCACATATTCATTAAAATCAAATTTTTAATATCAATATCCAAATTGGCCATCCCGACCACACTGTAAACCACTATTTTGTTGTATATATAAATACAATTGCATGTTATTTGTATGCAGATATGGTCAATAGTATTAATAATGTAAAACAATTTTATTAATAATTCAGGTTTAAATAAAAATAAAATCATGGAGAATGTGACGTAAATAACAAAGGGAATTGTGACTTGAGTAGTGATATAGTTTTGGTTACAGACAAACAAACACACAATCTCCATTATAATAAGATGGGATATTTCAAAGTTCACTATCTATTCACCTCAGAACGAATTCTATTCAAATAAAGTTCTATTATTATTGTAATCCGAGTCCTTCTGCTCAATGAACTAACCATGAGTTTTCTACTTTGCTGGGAGAGCCGCTGTGGGCAGCTTAAAGTAGGCAAATAGTTGATATGGTGTTGTTCTCAGCTATTTAACAGAAATCCATTTCATGTCTTTTGTTTCAATGAGTTTGGTTTATACATTTCTCTAAGATATTGATGAGTGCAGCTTCCTTCAATTTTCTCACTTTCCACTAGCATTCCTTACCTAGGTTTGCTTGTTTTACAGTATATCAACCCTTTTTGGGTCATTTAATGCTGAATCAAGTCATTTTTGATAAAAAAAAAAAAGGACTCAGATTGTTTACAGTACCTGCTGTTGCCTAAGTGGTCACTCAATTAAATATTGAACATTTCTTTTCTACATTTTGGACCTCATTTCAGATAATGTAACAGTTTTATAGTGGTATTCGGTTATGTGTGGTTAGATCTTGTTGAAAAAGTTGCTTTTTTTTTTTTTGTAAAATGTCTTCTGGTTTGATATTTTTGAAGAGGTCTCTTAAGTTTTTTGTCTGGTAATATTTGGTGTGGGTTTGTCTGAAACTGTTGCAGTTTAGGAGGATGTGTTTAACAGCGAGCAGTACCTTGGATGTTGAGCATACTGGGGCATCATCCTTTCTAAAAGATGAGGATGTATGATGTGGGTATGCCCAATATACAGTCTGGAGAGTATCACTTCTTTTGTTTTTTCTGTGGCCTACCGGCCACTCACCAATAACTTCTTGTATTCCATGGAGCTTATTATGAATTTGATCATCCCATGATTTTTGCCATTTATCATATATGAATTTGTTGATGGTTGGTTTTAAAATCTGTATATGGGATTTGTGTGTTAGCTATGTCTGTCAGAAGTGCTTTTTTGCAGCTTTGTCTGCCCTTTCATTTCCTTGTATACCAATGTGACTTGGTATCCAGGTAAGTATTATGCTATTATTTTTGGAGAGAGTGTTTATTTTATTTAGGAGCTTTGCAATAAGAGGAAATGATTTGTCTTTCTTCTGTAGTGCTAGTAGGGCTGATTTAGAGTCTGTGTATATAATAAATTTAAAACATGAGGAAAGAAAGTTCAACACTATTTCAATTTTAAAGAATTCTTTTTGGCAGATACAGGAATTGTGAAAGAGATGAAATCCCAAGGATCAAAACAATTTCAAGCACTGATTTTGTCACTAAGACAAAAGGAAGAATCTCACCTTTGAAAGAATTTCATCAATAAACAATTCACAAAAATAAGGAAGAACTTTACAATACCAAAAAGAATTCAAAATAGCAGCAGCAGCCAACAAGACCAAACAATTAACTAAAAAAAATGATAGATTTTTATAAGAAGCAATTTGAATACTTAATAAAACAATTATTTCATAAAAAAACAGGACAGGGATTAATTTTTATTTAATATATAAGTAATCACGTTGGGGTGGCCTAATGTCGGTATCAGCCAGACAGTGAGGGAGGCTATCCCCTTTTCACTAGTGGTAAACCAAGGAGATTGGTTTTTAGCACCTGAGGTGGAGCGCCACACCTACCATCAGCTCCTCACTTTACTATACAGATCCCTGTGCTACTCATACGCTGAGTTAGCGACTGCCAGTATCAAAATGGGCTAAAGTGTCTCTTAGATTTCTAATTAACACATTTTTAGACCTTATTTTTCTAATGCAAGTATCATTGGGGAGCAAGAAAAACTTTGGTAAAACTTAGAGTTGTCCTCAAAATGTATTCAGTACTTCCAAAAAGACAATATATTTTAAGTCATTGTTAAAATTCATAACTTAATCTGACTTATTATTTATTTAAATTAAGAAATACAGACTATTAGGAAAACTTTTTAAAATGTGTTTTTGAATCATTATCACCTTTTGTAAGTGATTGTAAACTGCAGTTTGTTAAAATCAATTCTAGTAAACCTTTATGAATCATTAATGCTTACAGATATTTTTAGACTGACACAAAAACTGACAAAAGTTGATCAGAATGAACTTGTTGCTTATTTCTTTTTATCTCTTACTTTCTTTTACTAACAGTTTGACTTGACAAAATAAAAAATAAATAAATTATACCAGAACTAACAGAAAATTCCCATGACATTAAGTTACATTACCTTTCAAAAATTTGGAAACCCCAGGTAATTATTTTTATTTAATTGAATTTACTAAAGAGTTCTGTTTGTTGTTGCTGTTTTCTATTCTCTTTATTAAAAGATAATTTCACAGCAATTCATGAATTTAAGAGTTAGATTGCATTTAGTGATATGAGTTTGAGTTAAACATTTTTTTTTATGGTAGGACATATACTAACCGGTAAATTGTAAAAGTTTATGAAACTATTCATGATGATCAGAGGTCAATTATCCATGAGGTTTGTGAGGTCAGAGGATTATTATACAGAACCATTCAAAGCATTTTATGCCAAGACTGCAAAGTGATAATTTGAAACAATATCACACACACACACACACATATACATATATATATATATATATGTATGAGAGAGAGAGAGAGAGAGAGAGAGATAGTCCTAATATGATTGAGGAGATTCACCCAGAACCAGTGGAAATGGTTGACCCAACTCAGTCATGCTTGCAAACTTTCAGCAAGGCATGGAATCTTTAATTTAAAACAAAAACCAAAAACAACAGTGGTTCACTGCATAAAAACGAGGTACTTCAGAGGAGACAGTAGAAATTATGAGTCATAGTATTGTCCTCCCAACCCCGTGTTGATTTTTTTTTTTTTTGGAGGGAGGGGGGGGGCAGATTTCCACGACTTTTGGATAGCAATAAAAAGTTTGTATTTGGGCTGTGATTTAAGATACAATCTCTAAGGTAAAGAACATAATGAACTATAATTAAAATACCTTCTTGAAATACAGAATGAGGTTATTCACAGTCATGTTTTCTATCTTTTATTCAATGTTGTAGAGTCTAGCAATTTTTTAGATGAAAATGTTTCAAATATTTGTCATATTTTGAAGGTACCAGCTTTTAATTTTACTCTTAAGTAATAGAGTAAAGGAAATGAGTAGAAATGTTTTAAAACCTCAACATTTTTTTTTTACTCTAATTTCCAAATTTTGACACAAATTAAAAGCATTTCCAAACCAAGAGCAACACTGCTAACCATTTATCTTGTATTAGAATTTAGGCTACAAAAATCTTACTAAATTAGATGAGTAAGACACTTCTTATTTGAGGGGGGGGCTGAATTGTTAGTCCTTACTAAACAATAATTCTTGGTAATAATAATAAGTTCAAATTTCAGTAGGACAAATTGTTAATATTTTTCTTTGGAAGTTTTCAAATTCTGTGTGGTTAGTTATGTCTCATGGCAACATGGCTTCCCATTGATTATGTTAAATAATTCATGGGTTGACTATGAATTGTGTAAGTAGTGTAGTTAGAAATTTTGAAGATTCAAATAACTGGGGTTAAGTGGAGAATTACTGTCAGCCGTAATAGTTATAATTGGAAGGTGGTAACCTCTACCTGACCCCCCCGAAATGCACCAATAAAAGGCGTGAGACAGAAATCAGTTTTTAGTTAGCAGTTGCTGACAGAAAGTCAGTGTGAGCGGATGCAAAAGTCCCTCGCTCAAGACGCCGGCTTCTCATCCACGTGGTTTAGAGACCCTTTTGGGCTGGGGTGATTTTTAATATAAGAAAAACAATAAAGTCTTGCTTAATTAATTAATCAACAAGAAATGCACAGCCAGCCATCCCGAACAGAGAAGAAATCAACCCAGAGAAGAGAAGCCCAAAGGTAGATGACAGCCAATGAAGTAGACAAGCAGAGAAAAAAATCATGTCTCTCTCGACATTTATAGACCCGAGATATACGGCTATATAACAATTATTGTTAGAGACTTCACCTTAATGAAAGTCTCTTTTTTAAGAGGTGTGTAATTGTTTTTTTATTTTATTTTGCCATTTAAACCTTACCATGAATCTAATAATTATACATACCAAATTTGGTAGCTCTACAACAAACTCTTCCTAATTATTGATATAACTTTATTCAAAACAATTTATGTTTATTATTAATAATTAAAACTGTTTCTTATCTTTTTTTTTATATGATAAAATATTTTGAATTTCATCAACATTTCTACTAAGTATAGAAAATAGAATTATTTCATAACAATGAATTACAATAATCACAATTATTATATTTATCAAAATAATTACAAATTACAATAATCAATACATCCATTCATATAAAGTTACAGTATTTTGCAAAAGTTTGGAAACCTCAGGTAATTATTTTTTTTAAAAATTGAATTTACAAAAGAGTTCCATTTTGTTTTCTATTCTTTTTTGTTGAAGGGTTCCACAGCAATATTCAAAAATTAAGCAGATTAATATTCCTAAATCTTACAATCTTATCAACTATTAAAGTTTCCTCGGTTTTTATCTTATGTCCCTGTTCAATCAGAAAAAGCAACAAAAAAAAAATTGATCTATCCCGTAATTGCCTCCTTTCTCCTCCTCTTTTACTTCTTTTCACTGACTGACACCTGTTCACTGAGTGATCCCTCCCAGCAAGGTAAGAGGGTGTCATTTATGTCCATTTACTTACCCAGAATGCATTTGTACTATCCGATAAAAAGACATCTTTCCTCACCTCCAGCTTCCCCATTTGACAGTATACTAGTGAACGCTACCCGAGCGCATGTTTTAACTCATCCTTCAAGCGAGACAGGTCCAGACTCACTTTGACCCACCAGGTAAGTCTTCTCTCTCTCTCTCTCATTATTTAGAATGGAAAGTTCCAAAATAACCTTCCAAAATTATTTGTTGATAATTTAGATTTTTTTGGATACAAACGTTGAGTTAATACAGTTCTAAGTGACAAACATCTGGAAGTTGCAGGTTCAAACCTGACTTTCGGCAAAAAGAACAGAGAATACCCAACATAACTTAGCACTTGTACCCGGTCATGGTTAACAGAATGAGAACAATCTACCCCAATGGATTAAATAAAGGGATCAGTTTGAAGTGACATGAAGGCTCTAAAGTTCAAGAGTTCGACAAGAAACACCTGAAGAAGGCCAGAAGGCACATCGGCCGAAACATGTATATAACAATAAAGATGAGAACAACAGTCCAAAAAATCTAAATAATACTAACTTTCCAATGTTCAAAGAAGAACAATTATTGATTTTCAATGTGTAGGAAAGAGTTCTTTTGTTTGTTTTGTATTACGGCATATCAACCTCAGTGGGTCATTTAATGCTGACAAAGTTTTGAAATAAATTCATTCTTGATTGGTACTCATTGTTTTTTATAAACTCATGTTTTTCTATTTAACCTATAGAGGGGACCCTAATAGGTACTACCACTGGACCTGGGAGCAATGGTGATGAAGGGGTGCTCCACATTTGCCAGACCTCCAGAACTGAAACCTTACCATCAGATAGAGTTTAATATCATATCCAGGATATGAATACCCTCAGCCATAGCCTTCTAGCACATTTATGATAAAGAGGGTTGGGGCTTGCGTAGGAAAGATTTATAATGAAATATGTAAGCAGTTAGTAGCGAGTTCAATCCTTACTTGGTGTCTCATACATTTGGTCTTGTGCCAAATCCCAGTTGCACTTTAGTTTTAAAGGGATTTTGGTCAAGTAATACTTAAAACACTTATTCCCAATAGATTACCAAATTTAAGCAATGATCAGTCCAGTCATTTCTTAGATGAGTGACCAGTTTGGTACAGTAATTACTTTAAGCAATCTGTGTGAAATTCACTAAGCTTTGCTTAGTCTAAAATGTAAGTAAAGTTAGCGGAGTGGCCTATTGTTGATATCAGCCAGACAGCGAGGGAGTCTATCCCCTTTTCACTAGCGCCAGACCAGGGAGATTGTTTTTGCATCTGAGGTGGAGCGCCACACCTACTGTCAGCTCCCCACTTTATCGCACAGATCAGATTACCCAATCTGTGCTACTCATGTGCTGAGTTAACAGGGACCAGTATCGCACCAGTAGCCTTGTGATTCCTAGGGGGGTGTTATACTAACTGAGCTAAATGTATCTCTTTGAATTTATAGTCACTTTTGGTGGTAGAAAATGCAATCCTCCTCTACCATCACCAGAGAAGCACTTCCAGGCCATGACACGACGATTACAAATCTTTCAAGCAAAAAATTTGTTGATATCTTTAATTGCTTACATATTTCATTATAATTCTTTCCTTTAAGAATCTGGGAAATATTATAAATAAATGATTGCACCAATGAAAATCACCACCATAGAAGAATCTGAAAGATGATTTAGACAAGAAAATACACACAATAATTACAGCATCAATGTCTTCCAGAGTCAAGAATTTAGTGACCAAAATCAATTGTAAATACTTTTCAACTTTGGTTAAAACATATTTCTTATCTATTAATGTTTTGCAAACAAATGAATGCAATATTTTTAAATTAAAAAACAAGATCTTATTTTCAATTAAGGTTTCCAAACTTTTGCAAAATACTGTATATATGTATGTATGTATGCGTGTATGTATATATATATATATATATATATATAGTTTAAAACCAGACTAACTCGAGTTTTACGCAGATCACAAATCAAATATCATGGTTTTCACTGAAAAGATGGACTCAACACGTCTAATACATTTTTTCACCCCAATTTTTGTGGCTTGTCAAACAATTAGAAAACTTATTTAAACTTTCTAAAAACAGTTTCTTTCACAAGAAAATTTCTCCTGATGATGACCAAAGTTGAGAACAATTAAAAAATAACATATTCCTGTTAGTCTTGTCATGTCATGTCATGTCCTATCTATCTATCTATTTATCTATCTATATATATATATATATATATACACACCTATATTTCTTGTATACATATGTCAGGTTTTCAAATAAAAAACTGCTCTGTTCTCCAAAATTGAATAATACCATTCTATTCATTGAATAATTATGGAATTTTATTTATAAAAATTAACATAACATAAAATTCTATTCCTATGTCACCAGAAATGTCTGTAATATAATGTCTCATGTTACCATAACAATTAAATTTCTCATTACTCTCTAAGTGAATCTATGTAGACTTTTTATATATATATATATATATATATATATATATACCCAACAGATTGAAAGAAAAATAAAAGACATGAAAACCAATCTGGTGGTGTGTTTCTATATTTATTATGACCATTCACCTGGTCTGGGTATGAAGTGATATTTTCAAATCCTTTAATGCAAAGCTTAAATGACAATTGTAAGCATAATTTCAAACATTTTTTCATTCCTACTTATTTTTTTAGTTTTTAAAGATTGGTATTCCTAATTACATTGCTATGACAACCTCATAGACAGTTGTAACAGCCCCAATAATTTTTTCTAAAATTTTTCTAAATTATTACCCAATGAAGTCCATACAAGGAAAATATTAATAAATATATAAACAGTCCACCAAATCAGTTTTTAAATCTTATTTCTTCTCTAATATATATATATATATATATATATATATATATATATATATATATACACACACACATATATATATATATATATATATATATATATATATATATAGGCATAACCCATGTGTATCAATTCCAGCCAACAGTCAAACAAGTTAAATTAAAACCCATTCTGTTATTTGTATGTAATTTTTAAAAAAACAAACTAAGCTCTGTTCAGGTAACAACTGTACACAAACAAATGGGCAAAAAATTTCATGAATGACTTTTTTCTATACACATTTTAATTTGATATTTTGGATAATTGATAAAAAAAAAAAGACGACTGTAGAAAAATGAAAACTCAACATGTTGAAAATAAAAATCAATCTAAAAGGAAATGTACAAACAAATTATTTTCAATATTTTGTGTGTGTTTTCATTTTATCTGCACTCATATTTTTCTTACCACATTCTAATTTGAATGTGAAATATTTCTCTGCATTCGCACACCTCATCAAAAATCAAAGATGAGTTTAAAAAAAAAACATAAAAATTAATCTCATCATTGTAAATTAATACAATTGTGGATTGATAGGATCAAGTTACTTTTTAAGGCATCAACATAAATCTGATATAGTTTCTGGATTTTTGGGGAGAAGTTATGCAAGTTTATCTTAAATATTTAAGTGTAAATTTTATTCATTTATTTATTATGTCATATAAATTCCTAATTACTTATACCTTTCTTCTTATGCAAAAAAAGAAAAGATTTTTTAAATTATGATTCAACCACAATTTGAATTAGCACCTGTCTCTAGCATTGTTCTATGGCTTCTTCAGGAATTTATAGATGGTTCTCAATAAAAATGGTTAAAATAACAAAACAGAATAATCCATTATCAGAATTACTCAAATATGAACTAATCCAAACCCCTTTGGTATCTCCTCCATACCATCTTTGAAAAGTGTATCTGGATTCGATAAGATTGGTGGTATCTAACCCGTTTTTTTTAAATTAGGATTAGATCAGACTCATTGAGTTAAGGATTAACATATCAAAGTGATTTCTTTAAACAAATCCATGAAATATATAAACATTAACCCTTTGAACCCTTGGCTATTTGGTCCTCAGACACACAAGTTCGCAAAATTTTGAAAAAAAAAAAAAAAAAAAAAAATTAATTTTGATTCTGGGTAAAAGATACTTTTCTTTTCTTTTCTTTTTTTTTTTAAAGCTATCTCATCATTTCAGTAAAAGAAATGTAAATTATTACTATATAAAAACTTTTATGATTAGTATCATAATTTTTCTGAGCTCAAAATACTAGGCTTATTGTGTATAGTAAAATAGCACTAAGCCAGAAGTATCAGGCTTATGGTGTATCGTAAAATAATGCTCAGCCCAAAATATCAGTCTTCTAAGGTTCAAAGGGTTAAAATATATAAACAGAAAAACTATGCTAAATTCTCCAGGAAGATCCAGAATGATAACATCTCTTTTCTTTTCTGATATACATGTATAAGCAAAGCAGGTGAATATCTATGTACATAATCCACATGATACACAGACATCTAACAATGCTTCTTTGTTTTCCTGATTGGATTGGGTGGGTGGGTAATCAATCACTTTTTTTGATGATAATAAAAAGTCTGTTCAATGTGTGATGAAATGATTATGGTGGTAAAAATGGTTGTGGTGGTAGAGTGTTTGATGGTGGATATTATTATATGATTTGATTCCAGCTCAAATATTAGGAACCCCCCCTCCCACTTAAAAAAAAATCTTTTTCTTTTTACTTTTGCTTTCAAACTGTTTCCTCTGATTGACGTTTGACTAAAGTGAATGTTTCCCGGTGTCCATTCTCCCGGACGACTTCCAACTGTGCAGGATCATCCAATTCATCATCACTACTTTCTGGTTCTGGTTTGTTGTTTGTGTTTGTATGTTTGGTTTTTGCCTGAGCATCGATTTGCCCTTGGATGGAATTTCGAAGCTGTACAAAAAAGAAAAAAAGAGAATTATTTAAATTGAGTGACACACACAGGTTATAATAGTTAACAGATACTGAAGTGAAAATGGAAATAGTAATTTTATTAATGTTTAAGAACCGAGATAACTTCATTAAGATAATTAAATTACTATGATGAGGATTACTCATTAGAATGTACTGCTCATAAGTATTTGAACAGAAATGATTTATACGTATGACAAGTACTTTCTATAAGGTAATGCTCATAAAGGCTATAGAATGTACTGCTCATAAGTATTTGAACAAAAACAAAATCTCTTAATTACAAAAGATATTCGGTATTAAAAATTAAATTTTCCTTGATCAATTCTGAACAAGATTTTTGAAGAATTGAAAAAAAAAAAAATTATTTAACAATTTAATTCTATCTAATAAAAAAAAAAAAATATTTTCCCAAAAAATTTATCATTTAGAAACAAAGAATGACTAAATATGCATCAATTGTTGATTGTAATAAAATTTAGTTCTTGTGTAATGTTGCCGTTTTTAACAAAAGATTAAAATTCAATTACACAAAAGTTCCCAAAAGTTACCTAAGGATTTAGAAATTAAATTTATATGAAGATAAAAAGCAGAAATTTATCTGATTAATGCAAATTGGTCTCCATTTGGTAAATTTTCTTTTAATATAAAAATAATAATAAATAATTAATAAACAAAAATGTTATTAACAGTCCATGACACCACTGACACCGTTTTTTTAAAACAATGCTTTGATAAATGAAAGGAGTGAAAAATATATTCTATGTGCAAAAGAAAGATTTCAATAAACTCTATTCAACAATATAAAGGGTTTAAACTAGCAGTAAAAACTTTACACAAAATAGGCCTCGATGGTGTTGCAGACTCAAAATTTCTAATTCCCAAGCCTTTTGAAACACCTTGTGGACATGTGTATGTATGAAAATTATATGTGTGTGTGTGTGTGTGTGTGTGTGTGAGAGAGGAATTAAATTGAAACTTACCTCTTTAAGGCCAACTACTCCAATCAACTTTCCTATATTAGTGACAAAGGCATGACTGAGGCCAAGCAAAGAAAATAAAGAATGCACCTGAAATGAAAAAATAAAAAAATTAGATTGAATAAAAAATAAATGTAAGTATAAAATTCCAACATGTTGGTTGGTTTTGTGGCATGTCACACCTTGTTGGTTTATTTTATGCAGAAGTCAGTTTAACAATTAGGTTCAATATTTTGTACAATTCTCAATTGTCAGTTCTTCCTTTATGTGTCTTCATATATTAAAAGTGATATTGACAGAAGGAGTGGATACAGAACAGCAGTCTTGCACAGTTTGGTATAAAGTTTTCTTCATAAGGAAATTGCATGTTTACCTATTTATCATATGTGGCTGGGGGTCAAATGAGGGATCAAGGGTTCCATGAATGGGATCAATAGTTTAAAAATTTAGCAACCTCTGGTTTAGTATCAGAGATAAAATAACTCATCTTATGATAGTATGAAAATAAGTTTGATATTTTTTTTATAAATAAAATATAAACATTAGTTTTTCATTAGTACTATCAAAAATATGCATCCTCCGGGTGTAAGTATTTAAATTTTAATGTAATGAAATATATAAAATTAACTAACAAAATTAAATAAGAATGCATATAAAAAGATTACACTTATTTTAATTATATTTTAATATATTTGAGAATAAAACAATAATATTAGAGATCAAGAACACCAAGTAATTATTTATTAAACCTGGTTTTCTTAAAACCACTATGCAAATAAACCACACCATATATTATGTAAACCTTTATTTCTTAGTGATATATAAGACACATTGCAGGATTTTAAATGCACTAATAACATGGGCTGTCTTGAGGCAAATCTAACTCAGATTTTCATAGAGACCTCGTTAAAAATAAGATTTATTCTATGTATTAATTAATGATTTTGACTATAAATTAAATACTCATTGATAAACTTACGCAATTCCTGAGGGTATTGTGATTCAAGCAGTGACATAGTTTCTGTTACAGACACCGAATCTCCATTATATATAGATATCTTCAGATCTTTTCTGTTATATTCTTTAATCCTTTTACACTATCCATCCCCCCTTGTTTTTCTTTCTTTTTTTTGTGGAGGGAAGCACAACTTTTACAATATATTAGTTAACTTGTTAAAAGGTTTAGATTTAAAATGTAGATAGGTCAAATGCTACAACACAAAAAGAGCTCTGGAGACTTGAGAAGACTGTCACTCAGACTCCAGTTAAAACTGATGTGAAAAACTCACAAAGTAAAACAATAATGATAATAATAATATTTGCTTTGTCATCTTGTGGATGTTTCTGTTCCAGTCGACCACACAGTGAAAATAAAAGAAAGCAAAAAAAAAATTAGATAAATTATTGGATCTTGCCAGAGAGCTGAAAAAGCTGTAGAATATGAAGGTGATACCAAACATAGTTGGAACCCTTGGAATGATCCTCAAAAGACTAGAAAAGAAACTGAGTAACTGGAGATCAGAGGAAGAATCGAGACCACAGTGAGATCAGCTAGAATATTTAGAAGAGTCCTTTAGACCTGAGGAGATTTGCAGTCACACAGACTCCAGTTAAAACTGGTATGAACAACTCGTAAGGACAAAAACAACATTTGCTTTGAAATGATTAGTAGTACTTACCTTGTGTAATGATGTTCTTTCTACTAACTGGAATGGTGCAGGATCTATATGACATCCTTCCCAGTTAATTTGTTGGTTCAATAAGGCACTTTCTTGGTCCTTGTCCTAATAAAAACAAGATTAAGACTTTAGAGAATGTGAAGGGCAAAAACTCACTTGTTTTAGTTAATTGTTAATAGCACTGATCGGATTTTTCAAGACTTCACAAATAAAAAACCTAACAATAACAAATCATAAATGGGAAGATAGAGCATCGCAAACAAAATCTATTCATTGGTTATAAGTTCAAGCAGCATAGATTTATTAGGCATCTGTTCTCCTTTAAATACTTAGTAATCTAGTCTATTTATATGGCACTTTAAGCATTTTAAATGATATAGTGGTTAGCAAGCAAGGCAAGCAGGCCATTGTTATTTAATTGCAATTCACACCAAATGTGACAATGTGTTAAAATTAGTTCAGATTATGAAATTATCTATATGTTACTTTGGAAGACTTTATTTATAGAAAATGGTGGGAGGAATAATTCATTGAAGGACAAGAGAAAAAATCCAAAGAGGATGCTGAAAAGTTCTTGGCCAAACCAAGAAGGGAACTTTTTCTTATTTAAAGATTTTTTTTCAATCTTGAGAAATGATGTGCCAAGTGTGTTTTTTTAATTATTTTATTGCAGGATCAATATGCAAAATAAGAAATGTATGTTTTATTTATTTTCCTTCTTAGTTGGGCTAAGAACTTTTTAGCACTATTGTTCTGATGATTGTAATAAAATTCAGTTCTTGTATAATGTTCCTGTTTTTAACAAGAGATTAAAATTCAATTACACACATACACATTTCCAACGGTCATTATATATATATATATATATATATGCACACATACATTAGGTAGGTTGTATGAGAGAGAGAGAGAGAGATATGATGAAAATTACAATTGGATTCCCTCCAATTAAATTTAGTACACCTTCCCAAAAAAGCTTCTGAAATCTGGGCAACAATTAGTCTTTTGTCTTAGAAGTACCATTAAGAAAAACAAAAACAAATGAATACCTTTATATCTTCATGGTGGACGACCTTTCCACTTGGGGAGAAAGGCTACAAAATAAATAAAATCATAAAGATGCATAGTACTAAGGATAGATATTTATTTTTAAAGATACTCCGTGTTTCATAATAGATGAAAAAGAGATAGTATAATAAAAATACATGGAAAAATCTTTAACACAGTAAAAAGGATCCCGAAAAGTAGATATTTAAAATGGTTTAATGCTATAAAGAGGTTTTCAGTAGATTTCTATGGACATTGCCTTTGCAATCAGGATGAAGAAAGAAAGAAAAAAAAGGGGGTGGGGGGGCTAAATAATAACTGTTTTTTTTTACTAAAAAGAGAACAGCTGATACAAATAAAATTAATTCTTTGTTTAATCTAGGCTGTAAAATCTGTCATTTCAGCAATCAAACAATGGTTATCTTCAAGATACGCACTTCTGGAATTTTGACTTTTTTTCTTTCTTCTTTTTCTTTTTCAAAGAATGCTCCCTTTAAATTAGCAGCAGGATGCTCTTTTGATCTGCTTTTTTTTTTGGGGGGGGGGGATAAACTTGTTTTTCTGAAATAATTTTTGATTTGTTTTCAATTCATTGTTAAATAGTCTATTGTAAAACAAAATTATTTAAAAATTCAGATGGAAAACAAGTTTATTTTTTTACAAAAAAAAAATGCAGATCAAAAGAGCATATGAGGCTGGCTCCTGCTGCTAATTTAAAGGGAGCATTCCTTAATAAAAATTCTGATAGGAAGTACAGAAATGTTTTTTGAACTCAGAAATGAAAGGAGATGAAATGAAATTGATGTTTTTCACATGGCCATTCATATGTTGAATATCTGTGAGTCAGTAGTAGATGCACTTGTGGCGTAATGGTTATCGTCATAGGAAGTGGACTTGGGTACCAGAGTTCAAATCCTGAACGAAGCGATTTGCATTTTACATATTTCAACAACTCTTGGGAAATCAATCTAACTATTCTCCCTCCATCTATGGATAAATAGTAGGGCAGACTGGGCTCTTTAACATTGGTATGGCAACCGATTTAAAAGGAAAACTGAATTCAAACTCGTTATAAACCTGGAGAGGGATGGGCACCATCAGGCTAGTAGATACGCTACATGAGTAGTGACTAAACCAGGTTACAAGACTAATGAGAATGAAAAAGGACTTTATATTTGTAATATTTAGATTTTTCAGACTGTTGTCCTTATCTTTATTGTCTTAAAAAAATTAAAATGATACAAATTATCAAGCCTCATCTCAAACCTTTAGACAAATAGGACTTTACATATTTGCAAAAACAAAATTAAAAAAAAAAAAAAAAGACAAAGATTTTAAGTAACCAAAATTTTTTTTTTACATTTGAAACTCTTTGTTGTATATTTATATAATGTTCCTATTTCTGTGTCCATAGAAACTTCCTAAAATATATATCAGAATTATTCTATCAAAACATTTTATCTTTTATATTTTTCCCTAGCACATCTGCTAATTAAAGTCTACACAAGAAATCATAAGAATTTTAATATAATCAAAGATTTACCTTGTATCAATTTCATTGTAATATTTCTATTCCTTCTTAGCAACAAAAATATTATTTTCTTCATTTTTTAATCAAATTAGATTAATTTTTTTTTCATTGAAAAGAAACATTAAAACCAAAATAATAGAAACAATGTACAGATTTCATTAAAGTGAACATAAAAATATTAACACTCACCCTCTTGAAGATATTGCGTAGAGATTCGGGCATACTATTTTTCTAGAAAGAAGAAACATCAAAAAATGAGAAAAGAGATTCAATACAAGAAATCTTAGAATTCTAAAGAAACTAATCAATGTTCATATGTAGACAATGCAAAAGGACTCACCCCCCCACCTATATTGCTTTAAATGTTGGTTTTATTGCATTGTTATTATTTTTTAAGACTATTGAAAACACCAAATAAACAAATTATCATTGTCAAATTTATTTGCCTTGGAATGTTTGCAAACATTTAATCATATAATTCATTATTGTCTATTAGAAACATTTTTTTTTCTTTTTTTTTTATCTTTTAAAAAAATCATTCTTGATGTTTAGAAACAAATTTGTAATTTTCTGCAAATTTATGGTAACAAGTCAAAGAGGACATTCTCAAGTTCTTCATAATGGTTCCAAGATTCTTGTCAAGATTGAGATTAGATGACTTTCCTGGTCACTTGCCAAATTCATCTTTTTCAGAAAAATACCAAACTTCTTCAATCTGTGCACAGTTCCACATGTGACACACATGCAAACAATCTATTTATTCACGAATTATTCACACATTGAACTTCACACACACAAAAAAAAACAATTTTTCTATTTATGCACACTTCACATAAAAAAAAAAAAAATCTAAAAAAATATCAGGAATATCAGATTCCATGTACAATTGTGAAAACCAGTAGATTTCTTCAAGAGTAGTATGCATGCTTTTTTTTTTTTTTTTTTCAGAACAAAACATTCAGCTATATAAAGAGTTTTATTATCAGCCACTTTTTATCATTCATACAACCTGTCATAAAATTGATAAAAAATATTCATTGTTTTTTTTTTTTTGGTATCTGTAAATATCTTTATATAACAAAAATATCCAGAAGAAAATGCTTTTATTATGCTAATGCTTTAGTTATTCTTAGCTGAAATTTTAAACTTTATATTTTGTTGTAAACATCCTAAAAATCTATTGGATGCAGCAATAAATTTCAACATGAAAATATATCCCACTCCTGATCTCTTTTAAAGAAACCCATTGGTTGACAAAGGATAGTAACAAAAAAATATGAGGGTCATTCAATAAATAGGAAGCACTGTGTACAGTTACACCTTTCATGTCCCAGAAGATATAAGTCAGTATAATCATCTTTACTGATTGCTGCACCCAGGACTTTTTTTCTTTACTGAAGAGCCAGTGTGTTTCCATTCTATGGAGTCTTTTTTATTCAGGCTTATGGTGGCAAATTCATGATCAACCCATTTGTAAACCTTTTTTTGATTAAATTATGCTTCTCCATAAACATTGTACATTCTACTGTAAATTTTGCATGGTTTGCCCATTCTCAGCCACCAAAGATTTCATGACAGACCTCTGTTTAAGCCTGGAGCACTCTTTGATTTGCCGCCATTTTGAATAGTCTCAAAACAAATATTTCTGTGAGATCAAAATGATTTTTGCTATAAACCAGTTCTAAGTGCAGAGTTTACATTTATGAAATAAATGGGAAAAAAACATTATTTTGCTTTTTTTTAAAAAAATGATACCCCTTATTTATTGAATGAGTGTCATACATTTGGTTCAATTCATAAATAATGTATGTTTCTATCTTAGCTTGTTAAGAAACAAGATGAGCAAATTTATGAATGTTGGGAAAATATGTTGATCCATATAGATGGAAATTAATGCTTTACATGACGAGAAAAAGAAAAAAAGCATAAAAATTGCTTTTGGATGAAAAATTAAATAATAATTGGAATAAAAAAAATTGAATATTGATGCAACATCATTAAAACAGCTGCTAAAGAAAGACAAAAGAAAATACAATTAGTTTTGATTTTTTATGAAAAGGCAAAATGGAACAAATACTTTCAGTTATATATATATATTAATATGCGATAGAACTGTTATTATATTGTGTTGTATAATATTATATTCACTGGTTTATGACAATCTGTTTCATTTTGTTTTGCAATTTTCAAATATAAGAAATATTTCAAGTATCTAAATTATATATAAAAGACTCACATAAGCCAGACCAGTGAATATAATATTATACAACACACACACACAGATTATATATAAGAATTATACATGCAATACAAAAGCCATTCTATTTGAAAATATCAATGTTTATAGCAGCAGTCTGAGACTTTTTCAGACTGCCATCCTCATTATTCTAAAACCACATCCTTATCACATAGAACAAACAAACATGCTGCTTTCTTGGTATAAATGTACTGAAAATTTAAAATAACCAAACACGAAGCCAGTTAGCAGACATATTTAGACCCTTGGCACTTTTAGATGGGAAAATATGATAATTTGCTGTCTGATCTGATTAGTGACTTGGTACATGTGTCTTATCCAGAGCAACTCTTCAATATACAGACTTTCAGACTTAACTCTGTTTGAGACAACAAAATAAAATAAAACATGCTTTATTGTAGAAATCTGTTTATTTTATTCTTAATAAAACAAAAATGTTACTTAAATGTTTGTAACTTTGATTTTATAATATACCAACTGACAGAGGATCATAGAAATGAATGGAAGTTTTTACTTTCATCTTAAATTTCAATTATCATAACAAAATATAAGTTTCATGACACAATGTATAATTAAGTCCATATTTCTTATGAAATCACTCAAAATAAATAAATGGAAATAAAAGATATTAATACTTTGTTTTAGAATTATTTTCATTTTTTTAGAAGATGTTATTTAAGAATTAATGGCTGAAAGGTTGTGACTATGAAAAAAAAAAAAAAAAAAAAAAAAAAAAAAGATCAAGATCAGAATATCATGAATAATGGAGAAAATTTCTGAATAATTAAAATCCTTTCAAAATATAAAAAAAAGAAAATTACTAAGATCACTTAGTAAGTTAAATACTTAAACATTTTAAAAATCTCTTCAATATTTACTAGTCTATTTTTTCCTTTATTTTATTTTCATTTATTTACTAGGATGATTATACCTGAACATTAAAAAAAAAAAAAGGCCCTTTTTTTAAAGACATATCAACACCCACAACACACTCTTTGATGCTAAGTAATCTTGAAATAGCCATTCTAATTAATTTTGCATAACATTATGATGGCTGTCAACTCGTGATTCGAGTAAGACCATTTCCTACTTTTTCCCTTTTTTTTTTATCATCATATTTATATGCCAGTTGTATTTGACTCTCCATTGCTGTGTTTTCTCAGATGACTCACCAGGCCAGCCCTGGAGAGACATACTCTTCCACATAAACTACATGCTAGAACTTCTCCACTTTGAATGTTGCTTGGTTGAAAATTACCCTTTCTAATTGACCGTTTCAGTTTTTGGTGTTTGATTCGGTTGGACTCAAATTCTTCCACAGACAGGTAGATAGTGGCTCTCCAGCTAGGTCTATTACAAGCTAGCTTCTCCCAGTCCTCAACAGCAATAACAGTGTTCTTCAGAGTTTCCTTGAGGCAGTCCTTAAACCTCAATTTGGGTTTGCACTGACGATGTTTGCCAGTTGAGATTTCCCCGTAAAATAATTGTTTTGGGATTCGGCAATCATTCATGCGGACCAAATGACCTGACCAGCGGAGATGTGATCTAAGGATTAGACTCTCAATACTAGGTAGATGACATCTTTCAAGTATTGTGGTGTCTGGTGTAAATGACAACCATTCTATCCCTAAAATCCTGTGTAGGCAATTCTGATGGATTTTGCATAACATTATATATACATAGATTTGTATCTTACTTTCTGGACATCTCATGTCAATATAATGGTTGTTTCTTTGGGTGAAAATTCTACTTCAACCTGCTTAAGGCACAAAATATAAATTTACTTTCTTTTATCTGCATAAAGGATATAAGTCTGCATGTTCATCTTGTTTATAAAATTCAATACATGAAAAAGTTTAAAAACAATTTTAAAATAATAACAATAATAATAATAATAATAATGAAGATATAAAATTGAGCAGAGAAATAAAATAAAAGATATTTGTAAATATCTTGTAAACATAAATTTGTTTGAAAATAAAGCCATTACTGGGTGGGTGTGTATATACATCATCAAAAAAGGATGGTCACCTGTAAATTCAAAAACACAGAAGGTTTATGATGCTTGAAAATAATCATGTTTTATTAAAATTGGTATGAAAAATTGTGTAAAAATTGTGCATTAAACCCCCCCCCCCTTTCTTTTTTTAAAACATCTTTGTTTTTTAATGCCACCTAATACATCTAAATCTTTGAAGGTTGTATGTTTATTGTTGATTTCATATTCTGAAAAAAAAAAAAAAAAAAAAAGAAAAAAAAAAAGGCTATTTAATTACATTTCATTCTAATTCCCTTGGGGAAAGTTATGAATCCATCTATTCTCTTTCTCCCTAGTTATGGGTAAATAGTAGAGTAGACTGGGCTCTCTATTTTTGGTAGGGTAACCAACCTAAAAGAAGGAAAATGCTGAATTCAAACCCCCAACCAACATGACAGGGTTAAACCCATTACTTCTTATGTTTTACAAACGTTGGGGAATGTTTGAGAAAAGACCAATAGAATGGGGAATGGATTTATAAATCTTATCTTAATACATCCAAACTTGTAGTTATAATTTGTATTATTTAGATTTTTCAGACTGTTGTCCTCACTTTTTTATTGTTATATACACACACACAACACTACAGTCTGAAAAATTTAAATAATACAAATTATCAAGCCTCATCTCAAAAATGCAGACAAATTGTAGCCATAAATTTTGCAAATTTCAAGACTAATTCTGAGTAGGAAGAATCATTTGAAAAGATTTTTTTTTCTTCTCACTGATTTTATGATGAAAGTTCTAGTGACAAATCATTGAGAAAACTTGATGTCTCAAATTGCATATTATAACTTTATGCAGAATTCATAAGTTTAGAGAAGGGCGGACAGTTTTTGCAATGGAGTCAAAAGATTTACTGAACCAATCTCATATAACAAACACATATTTTTCTTATTGTTTATACAACAGAGGAAAAAAAATAACAAAATAAAACAAACTAAAAAAAACTTAGCAGTAATCTTTCCATTGCATTGAAGTAAACACAGTAAAAAAACAAAACAGGTGATTGATAAATGCAAATGAACACAAACAAATTCTAGTAAAATCAGTAACAAGACATTTTTCCTTTTGTTATCAAATAATTGTAAAATGTTCCATAATAGTTGTTACATTTAGTGTATGAAATTTATATGCACATGAAACAACCATTATGGGACAGAGGTAGTATTTATCATGTGAAAACATCAAAATTATCATATTAAAAAAAAAAGTAGTAAATGAATTTATAACCATTGGATTGGTGACACCTCATTCTAAATGAATTGAGATCTTAAAGTGATAAAAAAAAATATTAGATTGGTGCAAAAATAATAGCAGTCTTTGTTATTTTAAACTTTGATGTATAATTCAAAACATTGATTCAACTATGTTCAGTAAACATACCATTTTTATGTATGCATATTGCTCTACTGATTTATGGCAATAGTTTTGTTTTTATTGTTTATTTAAGTCTGTCAAAGTAAAGATGTAAAAAGCAAATCTATGCTATTTGATTGTACAAGTTCAAAATGGGAAACTACTCAACCAAGCATTTCTCCTGGGGCTGATCAATGAATATACAGTTAAATATTGGTTCTAAAAATTTCATAACAGAGACAAGAAGAGCCTTGAAGATGAGGAGGGTCACAAACATCATTTTGGAGTGGACCCAAGCAAAATAATTTAAGGGGTTGTAGAAGAACTAGATATTAATCATTCAACAGTTGTTCAACATTTGCACCAAATTGGAAAATAAAATCAAATCTTGACAAATGTCTGCTACACAACCTGAACAAAAAGGTTATTGATAGGTTGAATTTTACAGCATGTCTACACTTGGGTTATTTTATGCCAAAGACGTTTTCATTTCTTTCTTTTTGGGTATTCAATTTTATTTAAACACATTTTTTATCTATTTAACTCATAGATGGGACCCTAATAGGTACTACCACTCCGAGTATGAGTGGACCTGGTAGTAATGGCAATGAAGGATTACTCTACACTCCCCCAGAGCTCCAGAATTGGAACCTGGCCACTATATGCAATTTAATATCATACTTAGGACACCAAAAAGGTTGTGCCATTTATTAAATGGAATACCTATTAATGATGGTTTGGTTTGTTTTATGGCACATCAACCACAGCGGGTCATTTAATGCTGACATAAATAGAGATAAAATAATCATTCTTTGATACATCAACCCGAATAATATGGCAGCTTCCATGTGGCAGACGGATAAGACACTCCGCCCTTAAAAAAGGTGTCTTGGATATGACAATAAACTATAGTCAATTATTACAATTTGATTAATTTATAAACAAATGCATGTGGTTACTCAGTTATATCTAAGCTGGTTTGCTTGGAAAGGGTTAATACATAATCCATAATAAAATTATTATAAAAATAATAATAGGTGATACAATAAATACTACTAATAACACACTCACAAGTTTAATACATTCAAATATTAAAAAAATATCAGTTCATATTTTTAATTTTAATTCTTATATTTTGTACAAAAGATTCACACTCATCTGCAGTTGAACTCTCCACTCAAATTGTGAGTCAGCAAATAGCAGCAACAAACATCACTCAAAAATGGTTAGACATGCAAAAAATATAAGCAACTGTAATGTTTTTTGTTAATATTCTATATTCTATAAATTCTAAGTGAGAAAAAAAAGGATACATAAGCAGTGATGCTGATAGCTTTTTAATTTAGTGCATCCCGGGACGCATGGATTTGATTTGAATGAGTCCCCACAAAATTTGATGGGTCCCAACTAAAATATCTTAATAAATTGCAGAGTTTTTATCTATGAACAACTAAAACCGTCTAACCCCTACCTTGTACCCCATACAGTGTAATTCATTTCCAAGAAAATATTGAAAAGTATTTACTGTTAGCTGGAAATGGTGGGGCAAGAAAAAAAAAATACTGGGATTCATGGATATGATTTTTCTGCGACCTTTTATATTTTCATGCATCAGTGATACAGGACGCTTATCTATCAGCATCGCTGCATAAAGGATGGAGCAAGACAAAGACACACCTGACTGCTCAATGAACAAAAAAAAATGTACAAGGCAAATAAAGATCAAAAGAAAATCATTTGCCACTAATCAGGAGCAGGGGGGGGGGACAAAAAGAAAGAAAAAGGAATTTACACCAAGATATAAACTATTTGCAGAAGATATCACACTTTTCTATTTAAACAAAAAAAAAAGTTTCAAACAAAAAAACATATTTCTGTCTAAAATCACACTGCAGTAATTATTAAAAGACATTGTGGGAAGTAAATAGTTAAGAATTGCTGGCCATGAGCATCTCTGATAACTAAAGGTAAATTTATAAGGGTGGTGAGGGGATGAAAATTGTGAAAAATCATTTTCCTAATAAGGAATCCATTAAAAATGTACAACTTGGAATTTTCCAACTATACTGATTGAATAACCAAAAACAATTTGTTTGGAATTTTTTTTCCCTCCAAAGTTAGTCTGATTTTCAGGTCTGAAGTTTTAAATTAAACTTAAAATATCATTTTTGGATGAGAGCAAAGGTGTATAAAGTTGACTAGCACGAACCCCTCCCCCAAATCAGTGGTGGGGAAATTAAACAAAATGGAAAAGAGAGGAATAGGGATGGAAATTACTATGAATTGAAGTAAAAATCAAAAAGGCATGGAGGAAAAAAAGGTAGGGATCAAAAGGCATGATGGAGGAAAAAAAGGTAGGGATCAAAAGGCATGCAAAAGGCATGGAGGAAAAAAGGTAGGGATCAAAAGGCATGGAGGAAAAAAAGGTAGGGATCAAAAGGCATGATGGAGGAAAAAAAGGTAGGGATCAAAAGGCATGATGGAGGAAAAAAAAGGTAGGGATCAAAAGGCATGGAGGAAAAAAGGTAGGGATCAAAAGGCATGATGGAGGAAAAAGGTAGGGATCAAAAGGCATGGAGGAAAAAAAAGGTAGGGATCAAAAGGCATGGAGGAAAAAAGGTAGGGATCAAAAGGCATGAGGAAAAAAGGTAGGGATCAAAAGCATGGAGGAAAAAAAGGTAGGGATCAAAAGGCATGGAGGAAAAAAGGTAGGGATCAAAAGGCATGGAGGAAAAAGAGGAAAAAAAAAGGTAGGGATCAAAAGGCATGGAGGAAAAAGAGGAAAAAAAGGTAGGGATCAAAAGGCATGGAGGAAAAAAAAAAAAGGTAGGGATCAAAAGGCATGGAGGAAAAAAGGTAGGGATCAAAAAGCATTGGGAATGGGATAGAATTCAAAGTTGGGTCAATTCTATACACCACCAAAATCTTACTTCCCAAAAGGCTTTCAAATCTTTACATTTCTAAGAAAAAGAAAATCTCATTTGTTGGAAGTTTCTTCATTTGGAATATTTTATCTGTTTTAATTTGACAAAGTTCTACCAAAATAATCCAATTCTAAAACATGTCTTATAAATCAACATTTAAAAAAAAATCATTTTTTGCAAGCAACACCAAAACAATTTTATATTCTTAACCGATTTCTTAGCAGAAAATCTTCATGAAATACAACCTACTTTATTTAATGGCATAAAAAAAACTTTTTTTTACTTCCTCAAAATTTAAAAAATCCCCAGGTCTTGAGCTATCTGGTAGGTTAATCTAAACCCTGGCACCAGAGACTACACTTATGGATATCTAGTCTAACTCCATAATAATGTAATATTAACAGTAAATTACAGGCAAGCTGTAACTTAGAAATAAATTTGGGAATGATCAATATTAATTGCAAAATCCAGCAAAAGTCACCCATGAAATAGAAATAAATGTCTGTACAGAAAGTAAGGATCTACATACATCAAATTGTCTTTAAATTAAGTGGCAACAAAAGAATTATCATTGAACTTTTAAAAGGTAAGCTTAAATATTAATGCAATACTTAAATGCAGTGATCAATTTTGAATTCATCTATAGTTTATTATTGCCTATCACAGGAGCTAGCTTAAGTGCCAACTGATAGGGTGGCTTTTAAGTTAGTAGTCAGTACTATCAAGTTCTATTATGTATGCTCCTTTCAGAGCAAAAAGATCTAGCTAAAAAAATAAAAATAAAAAAATTTAAAAAATAAATAAATAATAATTTTATTATGAGAATCCATTAGCAATTTTGTTGAGCATGATAATCTAAGACACATATATTATATACCTTTTGAAGGAGACAATTATCTAGGTTTAAATGCTGTAATAATTTCATGGTTTGTTTCAATGATAACCTACAAAATATATATTTTATTATAATAAATAAATAAAATCTCATTTTAAAGGAGCCAATTGTCTAGTTTTAAAAGCTGTAATAATTTCATGGTTTGTTTCAGAATAATTGTGGCAGTCAAAGTGATCTTAGCAAAACTGAATACAAAGAACATTCCTGTTGGATAAAACAAGTTTTAAGCTACAAAACAGTTGTAAGAGGATCGCTCTGAAAGTAATACCTATTTATCATGCCTCACAATGTCAAAGATGAATGTTAGTGGTATGACAGTAGAGGTTGAACCTTCTCATTAATAACAGTTTTTCCCCCTTTGTTATAGGTAGCATCTAACATGAAAGCAGTGTCTCACTGAATTACTCTATGCAAAAAAAAAAAATATGCACATTTTAACATTCATCAACGCTTGCTGAATATTTACAAAGATCAAACAGTAGATGTGAGTACAGTTAGGCGGTGACAATAGGGATTTGAATAACAAGTCATGTTCAATATGGCTGTCAACTCATGAAATAAACACTGATACAATCAATTTATCCATGTAAAAAAGGTTGAAAGATAAATTATGTGGACAATAGAAAAATGGCTTGCCACAAATTCAAATGGCTTGCCACAAATTCAAATATTTTTCTTATTGAAACATTAGGCTCTTGTTCCTCACTGGGTTCCTTGGTTGGTGTTTAATGGCATATCAGCCCTTTTGGGTTATTCAATGCCAAATCTTTTTTTTTTTAATTTTATATATATATATATATATATATGATTTGTTTAACTTCATGTGTATTGATAAATTGCTAGAAATAAAATTCACTAACTTCATATGCATTGATAAATTGCTAGAAATAATTTTTAAGGTAGCTGGTTATTTTGTTTAATGGCATATCAACCCTTGTGGGCAACCCAATGCCAAATTTCGTCTTTCTGTATATATGTTTTGTAAGTGAACAGTTTTTTGGTAAATAGTTTGGTTTTATAAACTGGTAGAAATAATTTTCATTAACTCAATGTTTATCAATATATTGGTAGAAATATATGTTTCATTAAGTGAACAAATTAAAATGATGTTCAAATTTCATTTCTTTGAACATTTTCAAAGAAACATATAAAGTAAAAGAATTTAGTTTAATTTATCACATGAAAATACTTTGTTTTGCAACCAGCAATGTCACATTCCTAATGACTTTTAGGAGTTCAATGTTTGGGAATCAAAGTTTTGTGATGAGCTTACACATTTCTTAGACATCACTCATATTCCAAAATTAGCCTTAAATTCTGATTAGTACATATCAGTACTGTGTTAACTGAAAATGATATAATGAATAGAATTCAGAATTCAAAATGTTTTAAAACTAATAATTTCTCATTCTATGTTAACATATTTCAATTAACATAATATCTATTTTTATGAGACAAGATGTCTTTTTTTATAAACCAACTGTCAACTATGGCATCAGGCACCTTTATATGGGGGTTGGTATCGGAAGAATTATTGTCATATTAAGAATTAGGCTATTTTTGATTTGAAAGACAAAAAAAATCATAGTCTTGCACAAATCTTGGTTGTTTGTCCTAGTAAGACAGAAAAAGGGGAAGATCACCGATTCCCCCCACCCCATAATTTTCATCTGGAAACAGAAAACAATAAATATAAATTCAAGAGGATTGTAAAAATCCAAATAGAGAAACTTTCAACAATGTCTCAGAGCTTTTTATCCCATTTCAAAATGATTGAAGCAAATACAAATTATAAAGGCAAAAACAAAACCATTTTTTTTTCCTTTTCTTTAAAAACACACATTACTGAGGATGAATTCCAGAAATCCTCACAAATTTTGAAGTTCGCAAGCTTCAAACTATAATTACCGTCATTAAAGCTTGGAGTTTCAAATTGATTTTTTTTCGAAACTGAAAATACAAAGCATAAATATGAACAGTTTACAAGAGAGGAAGAGAAATAAAACCAGATCCTCAACTAGAACTACTTCCAAGAATAAAGCCATGGTACTTTTCAGGTCTTCATGCATCTTATTGAAAATGCTTTTAAAAAGAAATGGTTAAATTTCTCCAAGATCTCAAAAAGAGACATGTCAATTTCCATGTGTTGTTTCTTTTAAGTCTTTTAGCAGAAAAGGAAAATGCAGTGGAGAAATGGAGTTCATGAAAATATAAGGAGAGTAAAATAAACAGCAAAGAAATGTAACCACCAACAGAAAATCAAATGAGTCCATTTTCAAATCAAGTTTCAAAAAATATACAATTGAAAACAAAATACTGAAAATAATTTTGAAGTTATTTAAAAATGATGACCATAGACAAATAAAAGTTGATTAAAAAAATGATTGTGCAAGATTCAATCTAAGTAAATTTAAAGGTGTTTTAAAAATCCAGTGTTCATAATTAGTCCAGTTAAAAGCTCAGTAAAGGTAACCCAAAGTCAAACTTTTTTGGAATTTATCTTTCTGATGCAAGTATCATTGGGGAATGAGAAACGTTTTGGTAAATGGACCAAAGATTGACCTGTTTACCAAAATGCTTCTCGTTCCCCAATGATACCTGAATTGAAAAAAAAAGGTCTAAAAAAGTTTGACTTCAGGTTACTTTACTTTGTTTTTAACTCAGACTAAATAGAAAGAAATACCTATTGTATTATTAAATGAAGCATTGTCAAATATTATCATTAATAATAATAATGATAATTTTGACTCTTATTTACTTTGTTCTTTTAATTCACAATAGCTTTTTTTCTTCTTCTTTTTGCAACAGAAGACAGAAAAGAGAAGCCCAAATAAGAAATAATAAAAATTAAACAATGAAAAAAGAAAAGAAAAAAAAAACATACTTAACTAATTTCAAATAAAGTTCAAATAAAATCTGCTTAATTTTTAAAGTTATTTTGTAAATAAAATTTTACACATTTTTTCAACAAGAAATTAAATTTCTAATATTAACATTTCTTGTTGAAGATACATTGACCCTAATTAATAAATAAAAATAAAAGTTTGGTTCATTTCTAATATTGAGTCATTAATCTATAACAACAATAGGGTTCCATTCTTTTTAGGAATTGGTTTGATATCTATTTACATCCATAAGAATTTCTCTATGAAACTAATAAGAAAATATATAACTAATAATTTTTATTTATCATATTAGTACTCTTAAACAAGAAATCACTAAGTTAGCTGTTCTTTGAGAAACTTTGAGAAGGAAATTTATCATGTCCAATCTGTGAAGTTAACCTAATCTATTGAGAATGGGCATGGCCAGAACAAAACATAAAATCTGTTGTTTTTTTTAATGTAATGCTTTCTTTATTGAATTGAAATCATGAGTTTTTGATAGAGTGTTCTAATTCATTTTGTCAACCAGTCAGAATTCTTTTTCTTCTATTACAACTTTGAACTTTTGCAAAACTTGTTGCTTTAATGTTTCTTAGTCTTAAAGTTTTTTGTGTCTTCTGTTTGGAGCATTGTGATAAGATCATTAGGTTGTATTTGTGTCTATTTTTTACACAGGAGATTTTCTATTTTCTATTAAATCTTTACTTTTTGTTAATTTCTGTGTTATCCAACATATATATATATATATATATATATATATATATATAATATATATATATCATAACCATTCATTGTTCATTTTCACGACATTTGTACATTATTCTATGCACATTTGATGAGTTGTAGTGCACCTCAGCATTATATGCAATAATTTCACTATCATTCATAAAGTGTATGTAACAACTCTAGTGAGAAATCCTTAGATTGTATGACTTGATTTATACAAGGTTTATACTATACTAGCAGGCTACCTGGCATTGTCAGGGATAAAAAAAGAAGAAAAGTTTTGATAAAATTCTAGAGTTTTGCCCTATTCTATGAGGAGACCAAAACCTGAGTGTGTGTGTGGGGGGGGGGGATGAACAGATAAAGATAGTAAAATCGGCAAAGTGGCCTCTTATCGGTATGAGTCAGACAGTGAGGGAGTCCATCCCCTTTTCACTAATGCTAGATCAGAGAGATTGTTTCTGTGTCTAAGGTTGAACGCCACACCTACCATCAGCTCCCCCTTTACTGCACCGATCCAAGTTGTGCTACTCATGCGATGAATTAGTGAGGACCAGTATTGAACCCAGAACCTTGAGATTTCTAGGCAGATGCTCTAATGACTAGGCTAAACCCAATAGTCAGATTAGAGATTCAATTGGACCACTTCAGTTGTTTGTTTAAAATAACATACTAATAAAATTATTAGGTTTCCCTTTTTATGAAAAAGAAAAGAGAAAGGCTACCCCGTGGATTGAATAAAGGGTTCAGTTCAAAGTTCCAAGAAGGCGCCTGAGTTAGACAAGAAGGTTCCTGAGTTCAAAGAGAAGGTTCCCGAGTCTGACAAGAAACACCTGAAGAAGGCCAGAGGGCACATCAGCTGAAATGTTGTGTAGATAACAATAACGATGAGGAAAATTGTCTGAATAATCCAAATAATACAAATTATCGTGTTTTATTCTTTATATATTTGGGGTTTTTTATTCTTATTTGTATTTTTTCTTTTATTTCTCTATTATTTGTTTTTTTAATGTTTTATCCTTTATTAATTTTTTTTATTTTTTAATCATTTTTAAAATCATTTTTTAATATATCATTGATTTATACCCATATATCTTTTATTTAGATTTTTATATGGAAAATAAGGGGTAAAAAGTTTTTAACTTTCCCTTTGAGACAAAAATAAGGTGCGCATTTTATTGAACTTTGGTCTTTGCTGACTTCCATCAATTTTCCTTTATAAAAGGATGTGAACTCAGTAGTTGTACAGACATCTTTCTTATATATATATATATATATATATATATATATATATATATATATAGATAGATAGATAGATAGATAGATAGAGAGAGAGAGAGAGAGAGATTATTATCGATGTATCATCACTGGTGAGCCACTGTGGTTGATGAATATAATGCAGTCACTTAGATCTAAAAATATAATGGCTGAAACTATAAATATTTTAACTAAATATTTGGTGTACATATGAGAAAATAATTGAAAACAAAGTGACCAATTATAATTATACAACTGAGGAAAAGAACAACCAAACATCAAACATCAATCAAAAATGTTAAATAAAAAAAATATTTGTGATGGAATCAGTGAAAAGATCTGAATAGAAAACAAATAAATTATAAAATTCTTTGAAGGCAAAAACAATTTCTACACTGTGATCAAATGTCAATACTAGCATCTTAATAAAGTGAATTGGTTGTTTTCATAATACTAATGACATTATTGTAAGTCAATAATTTATTCACATATTTTAATTAAAATGTATTCTCCAAATATTTTGTATTTATAATACAAATAAATAAAATTTTACTTAGATGGTTTTTGTAATAGGAGGTTGTATGTAAATTGGTCTGCTAATTTGAGAGGCTTACTATCAAGTATGGAGATATCTCCATCTTGTTTAAAACACATGAACTCCATTTTATCTGAGTTTACACAGAGACCAATGCCTCTTACCACCTTCTCTAGGTTATGCAGCAATGATTCGGTTTCTGTAGGTGTATTTGTGAGAAGCACCAGATCAGCTGCGTAGTCCACATCTGTAATAGTTTCTGTGGGATATGGCAGATTTTTCTTCTTCTTCTTTTTTCCCCCCCATCTTTTGTCCTCAACAATGAAATTTATTCATTGGACTTATGATCAAATCACTCTTAAGACAGCTGTCCATGCGAGACCAAAAGAAGTCATGTAGAGTAACAGACCATTGTTATTGAGTTCAATTCTAACTGCTTCTTGCTATTTTATTTAGCATGAAGCCTTTTCCTTTTATGAAAGCTAATAACGTTCATAGGGACATAATCTAAAAAAAAAAAAAAAGGATAAATAATGAATCTACATACATTTTGTATTTAGTCGTTGTTGGTTGGTTGGGTTGGCATGTCAGCCCTTGTTGGGTCATTTTATACCAAAGATGTTTTTGTTTTATTCATTCTTGATGGGTACTCAATTAGTTTTAAACACATTTTCTATTTAACCCATAGATGGAACCCTAACAGGTATTACCATGACCTAGGAGCAATGGTGATGAAGGGGTGCTCACCCTCAGCCACCACCTTCTAGTACCCATATGATAAAAAGGGTTGGGGGCTGCCATAAGGGCAATAGGGTTGGGACAATCATATAGGTGCTAGGGCTTGACGTGACGTAATCAGAGGGGGCCTCTCCGACCGCCTGTCTAGCCTAAGTAAGGACCAAGGTGGAGTTTTACAGGTTATGGACTGCTCATCTACCAGGATTCCATGCTTAAGCATCATGGGTCACTACCCACAGCCAACAGGTGACTGCAGAGGTGCAGTCGCTGCATTCTAAAGCCCCACCGACAGGGTTCACTTTTTATTTGTCTCCACAATAAGTTTACAGCTACTCTCACTAGAATATTGAATATTCTTTCTTTTCTTCTAAATAATCTGTTACTTTTATTGCGTGAACCAGATTTATTATATTAAATATCATTTGTATTTTTCTGAACGTTATTTTCAAGATTGTTATACAAATAGTTGTTTAATGTATAAACCATTCAAAAAATAACAAAAAGCAATTCCCTTCTGAGAACTTTTCAACACCCATCATAAAAAAAATATAGAAGTACACTAATTAACTACATGATCATAAAATAATGTTTAAGTAAACAAATTATTGACTTTAAAATTACTGAAATTTTATTTAAAAGGCAGATAATTGCCAGACACACAACTAAGCTCTAAAGAAAATTAAATATTTTAAGACTAAGCACTAGCCAACACAGAGAAAAATCATCTGATGATAAACCAGAAATCAATATAATATATATATATATATATATCCAGTTTTTTTAACTATAATTCCTTCCAACCAAGGCCAAATTGGCCACTAGACAACAAGGAGTTACCAATGAAATGTTGAAGAGATGTGGTAAATGGATAGAGAATGGGTACAAATGTAGATGGGAATATAGATGAATGGGAAGCAACTTAGGAAATCTATGGATCAATATGATACTTATTTATTTTGGTCAAATGCTGTTGGATAAAACAAAAACAAAGACCAGATTTGCAAAACTTGGCAAACAAAGTTTTGATTTCAGAAAACTACTGAATGATAATGCTACAAGGACATCGATCTCATCTGAACACTTTCCTTTGAAGTAATAATAGAAAAGTGACCCAATAACTACAATATAATGATGGGAGAGTGATTGAAGTGTTTCTAACATGATGACACATGCAGGGAAGAGCCTACCCAAATGTTTGAGCAGTTCTTTTAGATTAAAAGGCATTTCAGAATGAATTATTATAAACTGGTCACACTTCACATGATTCTTCTCTGTGTTTTGTTTTGATATGCAAGTTACCATACTTGTGATAAAAAATCCAGAAGGCCAAGGTTAACAGGCAACTCCTTCTGAAAACAATGTCAATAAAATAATTTAGAAAGAAAACAAAACAAAAAAACATTTCCAGCAAAAAATAAAACACAGATTTTGTGCTTTCCATTTTTTTATGCTCCCATATTTAATTTCTTTGGAATTTAACTACTAGAGTGAGTCAATTGCAATATTTAGGCATGTGCTAATTTGAGGTGTGTATATCACAAGATCATGTGGTATAATGGATACTGCCATAGGAAATGGATATGGTGACACAAATTCAAATCCTGGATGACACTGTTTTCATTTCACATACAGCTAATACCCTAGGAAAAGGTATGCATCCAACAATTCTCCCTCAAACTATCGGTAGATAACCATGGTTATACAACCAGTCTAGGAGAAGGGAAAATCTACCATGTCACATCCTACTCATGTGGAGGGGTTGGTAAATATATGTATATATATTATGAGATCACAATAGTTAAAGATGTGGAAGGTATCCATTGTTTGTAGTATCCATTATTTGTTGTATTGTGGTAGTTGGTGCACTGACACATTGTGCTTTGCTTCACTCTGTGTATGATTTGAAAGACGCACAGATGAATGTGCAATGTAGTAAATTCAGTAATTTATGCTTTACAACTTCTGGAATATAACGCTACAGAAGCAACTAAAACACATTTGTTGTGCAAAAGGTAAAAGTGCAGTTGATCACAGCACAGTAACCAGATGGTTCAAGAAATTTCACTTGGATTGCAAGGACCTTGACGATCAGGCAAGGTCAGATAGGCCTAAAGCCGTACCCCAAACCATAGAGGCAAATCCAGCAAGTAGCATTCAGAGAGTATCAGGCGAGCTCAGTATCTCACAGTTCAGTGTGGCTCATTAACTTCACGACCTCAACAAAAACATCCAGAGCTGCCGAATTGTGCTTCATGTTACCAAAATATTGCAAAACTTTTGACTCACCCTAGTATTAATTCTCTAAAAATATAAAGTTCTTCTTGGCCATGTGCTTGGCAGTTGTTAAGCCAAGTTGAACATTTTTCTGTGTTTGTATACAGTTTTGTTTTTAGGTAAACAAGAAAATCTGATATAGAATTAAGAAAAAACTCTACAACTCCAAATATTAACAAAGATTTTTTTTTTTAAATGTATAAATGAAAAAAAATGATTGCCCGAAAAATCAGCAATAGCAGAAGCTCTTAACAAAACAAACAATTAACATTAAAGAAAAAAAACTTTGAAAATGAAATAAACAAATACACCAAACATTTAACAATATAGAAAACAAGAAATAGATATTCATTTCCCTAATGAAAGAGAGAGAGAGAGAGATCACATACCTATATAAGAGACAATATAAACCAGTGGTTCTAAAACTGGATGCTGTGGCATCACTTTAGTGATAATATCACTAAAGTGTGCAAATAAATGAACTTTGAGCCTTGAACATAATCTCATACTCTAATTATAGTTTAATATATGTACATTCATATTCTAATATAGTAATCGAACTTCAAATTAATCCATAATGAAATGAAGTAATAAAACAATTTCTATTGACCATTTGTTCTCTTTATGAAATATGCCATTATTTAATTTGATTTTAACCTAGTCTAATTGTTTTTATTTTTCAAACTCTGTGCCACATAATCTTGCCAAATATGCAAACATTTTAAATACACTAATTTGAAATAAATAAATAAATAAATATACACACGGGCTAGTTAAGATTTTTGTATGATCTAAACTTAAAATCTCTCAATAACTTATAAAATCATAATGGGACTATATATATTGTTATATAGTAAGGTCACGTGAGTATTAGGAGGAGAGTCCATCGTCTAAGTACTTCAAGTGAATTCTGCACAGAGTAATCTGTATGTTCTTAAATAGTGGTTAGAACCATCGCCACTGTTCAGGTATGGGGGAGATGGGTCATTCCATTATATCACCCCTCCCTGAGCTAAATTCTTCCATTGGAATTTAACTTTTAATATTTCTTCTTTTTTGGATTTGGACGTAGTCATTTTACCGCTTTTTTTTTCTTAAACTTTTTCTCCTCACCACGGTTAACGATGGTGATGCTCGTGGAATTTGTGGAGAATAAGAAGTTGATGGTGCAGGCGGCACATTCACAGGTACTTTTTGGTTAATGGGAGGTGTGATCTCAAATGTGTCGTATAACACTTCCATAGGAAGCTCTACTTCGTTATGCTCAATATTTTCAATATATCGTGGTCTGATTTGATTTACATGTCTTTTGTGATCAAATCGCTTTCCCTTGATTATGTAGATCACTGTTCCAATTATTTTGGTAACAATACCATCCTCCCAGTAACTCTTTCCAGTTCGATAGTTCCTAAAAAAAACTTTATCACCCGGTTTATAAATTTTTGTATTAAAATTCATTTTTCTTTTAGGAATGTTCTTTTTCGGCCTTGGTAGTAACCTGTCGAATACGGATCTTATCTTTCATGCAAACATTAGTTCTGCTGGTGATAGCTTTGCACTAGTGTTTGGATTTGGTGTGATCCTGTATACAGCAAGAAATTTCTATATACTACCTTCGTCCGTATCTAGTCCTTGGTTCTTTCTTAATGCTCTTTTGAATGTATCCACGAACCTTTCTGCTTGCCCGTTGGACCTTGGATTGTAGGCAGGTGTCGTGATGTGTTCTATGGCCAATGAAGAGCAGTATTCTTTAAATTATTTACCTGTGAACATTGTAGCATTGTCGCTGACCAATATTCTTGAGGTTCCAAAGCGACTGAACACTTCATCCAATGCTTTGATGCTGTTCGTAGATGTAGGGTGTCTGAACTTGTAAATTTCCGGCCATTTAGAAAAACTATCAATGATGATCAAGTAATAGTATCCGTTCAGTGGTCCTGCATAATCTATATGCACCCGCTCCCATGGGATTTCGGTCTTTGGCCAGGGTTGAGTTTTAATCGGAGGGCCCTTAGCTGCTAGTTGGCAACCCCTGCATTCTTTAATCATTTTCTCAATATCCTGGTCCATACGTGGCCAATACGTATAACTCCTCATCAAGGATTTCATACGAGACATACCCGGATGGCCTGTGTGAAACTCTTTTAAAATCTTTTTTTGTAAAGAGTGTGGCATTACCACCCTATCAGCGTACATAAGCGTTTGATCGCAGATTGAAAATGGAGATACTTTTGTTCCCTTTCCGTTTCTTTCATTCAATCTGACTTGCTTTTTTCTTTGCTGAATAAAATCGTCCATTTCAGCGGCTTTTTTAATGTCTTCCAGGGTGACCAGTAATTCTCGAATAGTATTAATCAGTAACCCTGAAAGCTCTTTTTCCTCCTTCAATGATGCTATCACTTCCAAAGGTTCGGTGTTCTTTGGAATTAGTCTCGAGAGACCATCTGCATGACCCATTTTTTTTTGATGAGATATACTCCATTTTGAAATTGTAGTTTAGAAGTATAATAGCCCATCGTTGTAACCAGTTAATTATATGTGTTGGTATACCTTTTTTAGATCCAAAAATCGTTAGTAGAGGTTTGTGGTCCGTTTGTAGTGTGAATACTTTACCATGTATAAATCTATGGAATTTTTTGATAGCATAAATAATTGAAAGGCTTTCCTTTTCAATTTGACTGTAATTTTTTTCTGCTGGTAGTAATGTTCTGGATGCATGAGCTATTGGTTTTGTCGACCCGTCTTCAAGTCTATGCAGTAGAACTGCTCCAAGTCCATACTGGCTTGCATCCGCTGCTACGATCAGTTCTTTATTTGGGTCGAAGTGTGCTAGTGTGAGGTCTGATAGTAGACATTCTTTTATTCCTTGAAATGCCTTTTCGCACTCTTTAGACCAACACCATTTTTTAGTAATTCATTTAATGGGGCTATTAGCTCATACATTCTCGGTATATATATACTATAATAACTTGCTAAACCTAGAAATGCCTGTAGCTTCGTTACATTGTCCGGTGAGGGCATATTTTTTATGGATTTAGCCCTTTCTGGGTCAGGTTTTCGACCCTTTTGATCAATTATCTGTCCCAGATATTTCAATCTATCCATAAAGAATTCACACTTTTCAGGTTCTAGCTTAAACCCGTATTCATTAATTCTTTTAAATACTTGCCGAACATGTTTCCTATGTTGTTCCATATTTTCTCTTTTTATTATTATGTCGTCCAAATACACCATAGCGTATTCTAGACCAGCTAGTATGGCATCCATGATCTGTTGGAAAAGGCTCGGTGCCACTTGTAGTCCAAATGGCAGATGTTTTAGGGTATACAAACCCTGGTGCGTATGGATGGTTAAGTATTTGGAACATTCATCACCGACTTTAACTTGTAGGTATGCTTCTGACAAGTCGATTTTAGAAAATAACTTTCCTCTGTTAAGCTTTGAAAAAATGTATTCTGCAGTGGAAAAAGGATAGCTTTGATCCCTTATACAGTCATTTAGGCCTGTCGAAAAATCAGCGCAGACTCTTATTTTTGTTGTTTTTCTTCTTTACGTATACTGTTGGTGATGCCCAATCTGAATAATCCACCTTTTCGATCACTCCAACTTTCTCTAGTCTTTCGAGTTCTTTGTTTATTATCTCCAAAGATGAAAAGGGTACATTTCTTTTAGGTTTGAAAACAGGTTTTGCATTTTCTTTAATTTCGAATCTTACTTCGGTTTTCGTGCAACAACCTAAATCTTCAGAAAATACTTGAGGAAATTCATTTTTTAGTTCTGTTAAAAATTCCTGTTTGTCTGGATTTATTCTTTTCTGTAGCGTCTATTTTATTACAAAAAGAGTTTATAGGCAGCTCCCATAAATCAAATAAAATTATCCAGTCAATACCGAACAGACACAAATTCTTACCGGGTACAACGTATACTTTTGCATTATGCGTTTTTCCACCAAAATATACGTTAGCTTGAAATTCGCCGATAAATTTTAATCTATTCCCCGATATGCTTCTAGCGACTTTACTAGTTTTCAGTAGTCTTGGTCGACCGATTTTTTTCCAAGTTGATTCGTCAATAAGTGAAATGTCACTACCCGTGTCTAACAAACATCGTACCGTTTGTCAATTTTAATGTCAACGTATTTTCTTTTTTCGTTGTCTTCGATTTCTTTTTTGGATAAAATAATATTTACCTTATTGTTGGGCTTTTGGTCTTTCCTTTTTTACATACAGCAATTGTGTGATCTATAATTCCACAATTAAAACAAGGTTTATTTTTAGAACAACAATCACTTTTTGTATGATTTTTTTTCAACCAAAACTTTGCATTGAAAATTCTTTTCTTTACTTTTGGGGACTCTTTGTTTTATCCTTTGTACCTGCGAAATATGTTTTTCTTCGATACGCGAGTTATCACATTTGACATTAATTAGTCTTTGACACTCCTCAGTTACTTTTTGTAAAGTGATTTCTGGGTCCTGTTCCATAATTGTTAATATTCTGGAACGTACGTCTTTGTCTTTTGGTGCAGTTAACCCTTGCACGAAGATTAAATTTTTGAACATGTCTTTTGAAATTTTGTTTATTTTAAACAGTTCACATTGAGAGTTGACTGTACCGGCGTAAGAAACAAAATCCTCATTTTCCAGTTTGACGATATTTAAACACTTATATCGTGTATGGAAAAGGCTATCACGTTCGAAGATTTTCGACAATGTTTTAATTGTTTCGTCAAACGAAATTTCCTCTGGTTTATTAGGTAGTATCAAATTTGTATATTTCGTGTTTTCTTGAGAACTCAATTTCTGAAGTAACAATGTCATTTTTTCTGTCGGGCCACAGTTGACATCGTTTTGAAAAGATAGACTCATATCTCCTATAGTATGCGGGAAACGTCATACCATTGTCAGGGTCATAGTGAAATTCTGATAGAGAGCTTGCAATTCCTTCCGCCGAGAAGATCCTTGATCCTATTTCTTGAACTACTTGATTTGTTAGTAGTTTGTTGAAGTTCTCCTGTTGTCTTAATAGTTGGCTTTGTATTTGTTCTAACTGCGTATGAACCATTTGATTGCGTTCTTCGTGCAACTTTTGTTGTTGTTGCATCGACTCACATAACGCCTTCGTAATTTGTACCAACTGATCCATTGTTTCAATGGTATTAAATTTTACAAAAATACAACAGTATTCAACTGTGAGAACAGCCTTATCCTGTTCCTAGTAGTAAAACCCAAAAAGAAAGTCTTGACACTACGTAATTTTTGTCAAATACAAAATGTGAGAGGAAACGAAGATCCAGATTTTGCAGAGAGTTCTGTCGATAAAAAAGAATTACCGTTTTCTTGCGGTCTAGGTTCAAATCTATGTTGCAACCTGCTACACGATTTTTTTTTCTTTTTTGTAAATCTGTTTTCTTGCGCTCCAAGTTCAAATCAGTGTTGCGCCTTGCTACACGATTTTTTTTTCTTTTTTGTAAATCTGTTTTCTTGCGCTCCAAGTTCAAATCAGTGTTGCGCCTTGCTACACGATTTTTTTTTTCTCGGGTTCAGTCAGATCCTGGTCGCCACTTGTTATATAGTAAGGTCACATGAGTATTAGGAGGAGAGTCCGTTGTCTAAGTACTTCAAGTGAGTTCTGCACAGAGTAATCTGTGTTCTTAAATAGTGACTAGAACCATCGCCACTGTTCAGGTACGGGGGAGATGGGTCATTCCATTATATCATATATATATATATATATATATATACACACCCACCCAATGTATATTTATATATCAGTAAAGTTAAGAGCTGCTGTGCAAGTCAAATGTTTTAGTGTGCTATCTATATATTACCAAAATTATCATTATGGTTATGTGTGCGTGTGTGTGTATATATATATATATATATATATATATATACACACACACACACACACACACAAAGAGATTCCTGCAGCATGTACTTTCTTTCAGCCAATTTTTCGTAAATTTGATCATATATGGTAACCTTTCATCTTAGATGGAAAGTACTGTATGGTGTACAAGAGAACAAGGTTTTTCTTGAATGTTCATCTAGAATTAGGGGTGCATGATATACATGAAAGAATACAGTGTGTGTGTATATATATATATATATATATATATATTACTTAAAATGGTATAACCACCATTTGTTTAAAAATTAGAACATCTAAAAACTAATGTGTCATTTTAAAAACACGGCAGTAAAGAATAGACAATAAAACGATACTCAATAATCAAGATGATATAGAACAAATATAATAATTGAATATATCAGATAACCCACTACCAAGTTTCACAATTCTAATTATCAGGTAACTATTCATTACAAATTAAGGCTCCATACAAAAGTATACAAAGAGAAAATAAAATTGTAACATCCAGAATATGTGTTGAAAGTAATCAAGATTAAACTTTGTTAGGGAAGTGAAAATAAAATGAGGATTGTGATTTGTCACTCAAAATTTATCACAGAATTGTACAATAATTTGTTGTCAATTATGATGATTTAAAACACAAAATAGAGAACTCGACCACAAACAATCGGAAACTTTCAGAAGAACTTGAAACATCAAAACAGCTTTAGAAAAACAAAACAAAAACAAAAAAACAAAAAAACAACATATGCAAGCTCTTCAGAAGTTTCCCACAAACTCATAGTTGATCTAAAAAAAAGAAAGATATTTCATATTCTAATTAGTGTCATTCATACAAGTGATAAATATGTCAAAGTACCTGATAATACCCGAGAAAGGTAGGGTTAGTTACAGTTCCCAGATTGCACCTGAAAATACTAGCAAACCTTGGTGCCCATATTGGATTTTCAATAAACAACCTTTGCTAGGTGTGTTTATGTCAGATCAATTACTCCCCTCACCCTCTTTCATTGAAACTTCTCTTTTCTCCTTCATTGTAAAGATGTCCCCAGGGATTCTATTATTGATTTTTATTGAAATCTAATTAGCCAGTCCTGTTTCTGATTATAAGTTTAACATGTCTGTAAAGTTCCATCATGATCGGATCACTGATGTAGGCACCAACTGGTTATACATGGACAAATAGCAATTTCCATTTATGTAGGAGATTTCTCTTAAACATGTTATATCATGAATATTTAAAGCTTTGGTAATGTAAAGAGATGAAACACAAAGTGTGAATTTTTATGGAGTAACAAGTATGAATATAAAGTGTTTCTTTGAGACAGGGTTGTGAAGTTGGAAGCAATTATGGGGTCACTGGAATCAGAGTTAGTAAAACTATACCAACTCAGACTCCAGTTGAATTCACACTTTATATGGCCCTAGTTTAGTCTGTAAAGTTATACAGTGCATGCTCCTTATAAATAGATTATAAAAAAATCATAATTTTATATCTATTTGTAGGACATAATCACTTAATCACATAAAGAGGAGTCAAGAGTCGGAGGTTTTGTGTTCCATCTCCACAGCCCTGCTTGAAATTATCAATAACAAGTAAATGATATGTTTATAAGACCAATTTTAGAGTTAAAATTTAAATCAATAATTTAGTCTTGGGGGAAAAAAATGACATTTAGCACCCAAAAGCATTTTACAAGAAACTAATAGAATTAGAGGCCAATGAGAGTTTGATAATTCAACAATATCATAATGTAATAATAGTTAAATGCTTTAAAAGAAAGTTTTTAAAAATTGATTTGTTTATCACAGTAGTTGATGTATATTTCATCATGTTGTGCTTTTGTAGAGAGAAGAGAATTTTAAGTGAATGAGGAGTCTTATCTTTTCTATAAGTGGAATTATGGATTAATGAAAATTTAATCTCAATCATAATCTTGTGAGCGTTCAATAAAAATAAAAAAAGGGGGGAAAAGAAAAGGAAATTACAAAAGAAATAATGAATACCATCCAGAAAAATAAAATATTCATAAACATTTATCTCTCTAAATAAAAAGTAAAATTTACCTTTTAATTTTGTTGAGAGAGCGAGAGAGAGAGAGAGCGAGAGCGAGAGAGAGAGAGAGAGAGAGAGCGAGAGAGAAAATAAGACTTTTTCACCCCCCACCACACCCTTTTCTATTCTAACATTTGGTAGAATTGTCACAATAAACAGTACCAACAATATGGCACCAGCCATTTATTTCATATAGACAAATTATACTTAAAAGTGGCAGAACCATACAAAATAACTTACAGTTTATTGGCAAAAATCAGATATACTTTGTTAAAGTTGTCTTAAAATTGGCTCTAATAGTCAGGCAATAGTAACAGTATTTGTAATGATGAATATTGTAATCTATCTCACGTGTTAAAAGAGCAGTTCTCAGGGATATTATATTTAGTTTTGAAAGTTATGGTTATACATACTTCGTCATAACATTTTTTACATTTATAGATTATTCTATGTAATATACATGCACCTTTGATGTGTTGTAATGCACCTGAGCACTGTACGCAATAATTTTATTACTATAAATAACAATATAAATTTACCTGAAATTACTAGTCAGTAGGTCTTGCCATAATTAAAATAGAACAAACTGAAGAAACAGGTAATCATTACAAAGAAACAAAATACACATGCAGTTACTGGTATTTTCATCACTATAAGTACATATACACACACATTTATATATACTTATATACACAAAGAAATACACACACATTTATACATACAGTAGTACCTTGACTTACAAGTTTAATTCATTCTGTGAACCAGCTCGTAACTCAATTTTATATGCTGTAATACATAATGTCTATTTTTTTTATATAAATATTTTTTTTTTTTTGCATAATAAATTTGAAAACTTTATGATTTTAGTGAACTTATTAACATAAGCCTATCTGGAGTTTGCTCATACCTGAAATTTTAGCTTGCAACACAAAAGCAAAAAATCCACTAATCGACCAAGTGACAACTCAGAAAACTCATAAGTTGGTGCACTCGTAAGTCAAAATGTACCACTGTACTTATATACACAAATAAATACATACAAACACACATAAATAGATAGATACACATACACCCACATATTAACCCAGTAAAAACAGCATTTCTTACAAACCTTTTAACATATTTAATACCAAAGTTGTATATCTGGGAGATATGAATTTAATTGATTTTTTGTTTTTAAAATGACAATTAAATATAGAAATTCTTTGATATATCATAGTAATTAAGCATATTTATAAAACTAGACATAGTTCTCACATAAAGAACTGAATTTGGTCAAAATGATAGAGCTGTGAAAAAAAAAAAAAAAAAAAAAAAAGAAGAGTTATGCAATACATTTGGAAAGAAAAAAAAATTGAACATAAATAAGGCTTGAAAAAAAAAAACTTTTTTTTTTTTTTTTTTTTTTCCAAATTTAAAGTTTTAATTTAATGAAGGTTTACCTTAAAGACAAAAGGAACATCTTCAACGATACTGTCCTTTCGCTGCTTGGCAACCAGCTGCTTGTAATACATATCACCATCCACTGGAAAGGAGAAAAAAAATTCTTTAACAATCTATAAACAAATGAATAGTTTCTTAAAACAGAATAATTCTAATGTATTCTAACTATTAAATAAGGTTGTACAACTTTATTTTCTTCTCTCATAAAACTGAGCATAAGATACACAAAATTGAGGTTTAAAGTGTTTACAGTTATTATTATAGTTATTAATTTTAACTAGCATTTTCTTTCATCTTTTTAATTGTTTATTTATTGCAGTCCACTCTGGTTACAACAACAAAGAAGGGTACATATAAAAAATGATTTGCAACAGACGAGTTTATAGGTTTGATTTGAGTTTCTGCAAACAAATGGTTCTTTATAGTTTGTGGAATTAAACAAACTTCCTCAAGACAAAAGGAAACATGAGATTTAATCTGAGAAAGAGATTTTTATTATTTCCAATATGTGATGTTCTTTCTTATTGTAGAATGATGATCCAAATCAGTTGCAATAAAAAAACATAATAAATTTAAAAAATAAATAGATACATAGATTTTTTTGATTTTTGATTTTTTTTTAATCAAAAAGTTGAAAGAAAACACTAATCAAAATTAATGATAATACTTCAAAAATAAGAAATGAAAACCAGAGCTGTGGAATCGGAACATAAAACCTTTGACTGACTCTTCGATTTTTGGTAACTCTGACTCCTCTTTATGTAATTAAGTAATTATGGCTTACAAATAAATATAAAACCATGAGGAGTGTGCACTGTATAACTTTACAGACTAAACTCGAGCCATATAAAGTCTAAATTCAATTGGAATTGGAGTCGGTATAGTTCTACTCCAACTTCAATTCCAGTGATCCCTTAATTGCCTTAAATGACTCCAACTCCGCAGCTCTGATAAAAACAAGGATTATAGTCATATTTATTTGAATTGACAAAGAATTAGAATTTTCTTTTTTCTTTTTCAAAATAAATTGTTAATGCAAAGAATTAATGTTTGTCTGTTTAACCAAAACTACATCCCTGTTTACATCACAATACCCTCAGGAATTGTGTAAGTTTATCAATGAGTATTTAATTTATAGTCAAAATCATTAATACATAGAATAAAGAACAACCCTGTATTATATATACTCAGAAATTAAGTAGGCAACATTAACCGGTCCACATTGTTTTTTAAAACAAGTTTTGATAAGTACATATCTGGTATTATTAATTTATATATAGTTTGTTTTATTTTAATATATATTTAAAGTTATCTAACAAATAGAGTTTTACGAGAAAATTATTTACAAACAAGAAATAGTCACACAATGTTCTTCTACATTAAATTTGAAGATGTTTGTGTATTTAACTGTATCAGGTTTGTGCATGTCCGCTTTTCATTACGAGTTTAAATTTAATGAGTTTCATCAATCCTGCTTACCCATTCTGCTTAAATATAAATTTGGTAACAAAAAATATACTTACTCCCTTTAACGACAGTTTCATCAATCATGTTTACCCCCACTTCTTTTTTCAGATTCAATGACACATGGTTTAAAAAAAAATAAAAACGTGTTCTGCAGTTAGATTTAATATTTTTCAATAAAATTATTAATTAATATTAATAAGATTATAATATAATCTTATTAAAAAAACGTTCTGTTTTGATTATTGTCAGTCGTAAAACAAAACAAACATTTATTTGAATTTTGACAGCAAAAGTATTTTTTATGTCTATTATTAAATAAAATGTAAGATTAACAAAGATATGTTTATTCTTTTTATGAAAGAGCATGGCAAAAATTAATTTTCACACCACCTGGAGGGTGTTTTTTTTTTTTTTTTTTGGTTTTGTTATTTAACAATGTTGAAAGAAAATTAAGATTAATAAAATAAAGTTTAAAACTTTTACACATATTTTCGGATCCTACAAGTATTAATGTTTATTGTTTACAAAGTGACAAAGTTGACTGACCAAGATTCTCCAGGTAACTTAAGTATCCATGGTAATGATAAAATTTTACTATTTAATTGTCCTTATAAACAAGAATTTGGCTGGTGTAATTAATATTATATATACTTGTGAATAAGTTAATCATGTGTATCTTGATTTATAGATTTTTTTTTTTAAGCCAAGGATTGTTTCTTTTTGTTTTTTCTTTCTTTGTTTCAAGTCTTATGAACTTATTACTCATATATAAGTTGATACTTATTATTTTGATCTAAAAATCAAGTCTTTAAAGTTCTATCTATACAGGAGTAGACATTTGGTATTTCATTTCTAGAACTTGAGATTTCCTATTATAAAAAAAGTATTTAGGAATATGGTATTATCTAAAAAATGAAGAGAAATAAAACAAAGATGAAATTAATGAAAAAAAGATGAAAAGTTTTACTCACTTCTTAGATCCCCAGTGCTAGCTCTCCGACTTAGGAATGGAGATTCAGTATTTGTCTTTTTCAATATGGATCGTAGTGGAAGTTGTAGTGTATCATAGTGGTAATCAGTCTCATCCTTAAGACTAAGCTATAAAAACAGATGAAAATAGTATGACACAAAAGAGAACAATTAGATTTTGTGAATTTGAATAATCATATTTAATATTTATAGGTTTATATTTATATAATAAAACAACAATGTCTCATCAAATGTGAAAGAGTTAAATTAATGTTTGCCAAAATTCATCATGGGGTTAATTTTTGTAAATTTTTTTTAATAAATGAAACTAAAAGTTTGTATTCTTAACATTTCCAAAACATTCCTAATTGAAAATTTATATATTTCAGTAAAAGAAGTGCTATAGTATTGAATTGTATTTGATATCTTGGTATATAGCTCAGAATATCAGATGCAATAAAGTTGCCGAACAATCAGTTTGCAAATAAAAAATCCAATGAATGGTTGGTATATTAAGTCTTTTATTTTTAGTATGTAATAGGAGCTCAAAATATTGGACTTACAGTGTATAGTAAAATAGTATTCAGGCCAAAATATCATACTTATGGTATATAATAGAACAGCCACCCCCCCCCTCCCGCTGCCTGATATATTAAGATTATAGCTTCAAAGAATTAACCCTTTCAACCCTGAGCTTTTGAGCCTAAATTTACCCTCTGCCATTTGAGCATGATCTCCGCTCTGTTAAATCAGTGTCACATTGTGGGGGAAAATAAGTACCACTAGAATACCACTGCAACAAGCTCAAAAGGTTAAGACATTTCAAAAATTGTAGTGTTAATTCTATGCAACAGCATTTTTTTTTTAATCAGATAATTTAAAATAATATTTTAAATTCACAAAACATTTTCAAATACAATGTTTTAATTCAATAGAATAGAAGGAAGGGTTTGAAGAGTTATAACGACTAAAATGGGGGATTAACTAAAACTATTTTAGGACAAATTAAGGATAAGAAAGCTTGAAGAAAGCAATTTAATGAAAAAGGTTAGAGGAACATAATGCAAAAGGTTCTAGCAAAGTTTGAAATAAGTTTAACTCAATAACTGATAGCCATACTGGACAAAAATTTGTTCTGAATAAAAGTTTTTGCTACAATATTTCCTTTAACAATCTCTTTTAACGAAGTGATTTGTTTTGAAAAAAATTCACAATATTAAAAAACTGAAAAGATTTTGGTGCATCAATTAATTATAAAAATTCTACAAAAAGCATCCAAGATACATCAAGAAAATAAACTAATATAGACTTTTTTTTTTCTTTTTCTAAACACTGAGATTGTATATAAATATCATTGTAGCATCCAAAATGATACTACCTCTGATTCATAATAATTTTACCCTCAATGTATGAAATTTACAAGCAAATATAACCAACACTTAAGAGACAGAGGTAATATGTATTATTCACTGATGTAGTCAAAGACAAGTGTTCTAATCTGAATTGTTATTATACTCACAATGTTTCAGTCACTTTTTAAAGTTGGCCTTCTTCAAGTATCTGTTATAGCCAGTAGGTTTCTAGGAATTTGAAACTAAACTCTTCCTTCAATCCACTGGGGTAGATTATTCTCATTACACTGTCCATTTTGAGAGGATATCTTATACTAGTTGATTTTTCTTAGTAAATTTGTCATTTGAGATGCTGTTTGTTTCTTCCACTGGAGACAGAGTGTCTCAGATTTAATTTGAACAATTCATGAAGTCTCATATACTTTGGCTCAATGGAAAGGACAAATGACATATCAGGGAGGAATTAACTGGTATGTGATATCCTCTAAACATGGATGGCAGGGTAGAATGAGGAAAAAAATCTACCCCTCCCCCATGGATTGATTAAAAGGTTCAGTTAAAAATTCCTAGGTTACAGAATACAACAGAGACCTGAAGAAGGATAGAGAGAACAATGATTGAAACATACTGACTATAATAACAGTCAAGATATGGATATTAGTCTGAATACATTAGGGAATAATGATGCTAATTCTTCAACTTAGAGATTTAGAGGTAATGTTTATTGTAAACGTTTTGAATCATGATAAAACAGAGTCAGAATTAAGAGAAAAAAAATTGGTTTTCTTTAACTCTTTTTTTTTTTTTTTAAATCATTGCCAAAATTCTTTTCATTAAAAAAAGAAAAAAAAGTGGATTTGATGATGAAGACAAAATTATTTTTCTGCCTTTTAAAATATTTTTATGAACCTGAAATTTCAAAAATTAAAATATAAAAAAATTGATTGAATTTTCTTTCAGCAGCAATGAATAAAAAATAAAATAACATAAAATGTTTGGGAAAAAATTCCTGGTTAACTAGAAAGGCAAAAAGATAAAAATAAATATGAAAACTGATAAGGCAGCAATTATTAGATAAGAATCCAGCAGTGTATATACCATGTTGAGTTTGAACTCAGTAGATGCTCAGAATGTATACAAAAAGGATTAATGAATAACTATGTAATTACAATGTGTAGACTTTATAAAATCAATGAGTTTTAATGGGGTTTTTTTTGTTTGTAATAAATCAATATCTGTCAACTGATAGGACAAAATGCATGGATTTTTAAAAAAATAATGAGAAGACAAAATAAATAACTATAACATTGCTTTGCAACAACCTTTTTAATTGTCATATATTTGAAGTTAATAAGGCAAAGTAAATTTGTGAAGGACTAAGAAACAAACATAGGATAGTTCAGCTTATATGCCAGATCAGTAAAGTTAAGTAGCAATGAGCTTGTTCAATAATTAAATGGGTGACTACTTAGTAATACCAACACAGCTCTGTAAGCCTCTTAAATTCTCTGTGACAGACTATGCAAATCTTAGTCAAGGACCATTTCATACTGCAGGTACCGACAAATCAAGTAGAACCAATCAAAATTTTATTGGAGAGGAAATGGGCACTGTCAAGTAGCTACCATTATCCTGGAGATACAATGAAGTGAAATGGTTGGCATGCGTTACAGGCAAACATCCATCCATAGAGTAGAACAGATTTCTGTGCCATTATTAAATTTCAGTTCACTAATTTTGTTTGCAAAATACATTATATTTAGTAAAAAAAAAATTTTTTAAAAAGTAAATCGTCAGGGTGACCTAAAGTCGGTATCAGCCAGACAGCGAAGGAGTCTATCCCCTTTTCACTAGCGCTAGATCAAGGAGATTGTTTTTGCATCTGAGATGGGGCGCCACTTTATCACACAGATTCCTGTGCTATTCATATGCTGAGTTGTCGAGGGCTGGTATTGCACACAGAACCTTAAATGTATTATGCATCAGTTTGGTTATATTTGATTCTAGGTATATTTTTATGTGATTGTACATTAAAAATTATAGTTTTTTTTTAATAATATGAATAAATGTAACGACCATAAGAAGAAATGCAACAGGCGGAATTATTAACAGGAAACAAGCTTGGGGAGAGGGGACAAGGGGTACAAAAAAAATGAACAAATTGAAGCTGTTTGCATTATGTTAATTCATATGACAGGTTAAGATACATTTGGTAAGTTTGGGAAAAAACTACATAAAAAATATAAGAAGGTGAAAGAGTTTTTAAAAAAAAAAGAAAAAAAGAAAAGAAAAGAAAAAGAAAAAAAGAAAAGAAAAAGAAAAAAAGAAAAGAAAAGAAAAAAAAGGACCAAAAGAGAAAAGAAACAAGAAAATAAAAATAGGAAAGAAACTAAAACATGTGTTACCTCAACAATTGTTCTAATTCAATAGCATACAGATTATTACCCATAAATAAGTACACTCCTAAAACCTTTTTTTTATAAAAAAGTTAATTTTCTTCCAAGAAAAAGATAACCAGCATTTTATCATTTATAGTAGAGGATTATACAAAACTGTTATCATTAGTTATTATTCATTACCAAACTCTACAGCATTTAAACTCTGCAACCAAAAATATGAATATGTCATCATAATCATATTGTGCTGACAATCATATCATGGGATATCATAAATGTAATGAAAGTAAGCTTTATACTTCTTCTTATGATAAAGTAAGCCAAGGAAATTTTAGCTCACACAGAGAATAGCAAGTAAGTCAAGAATTATACATGCTAAGAACAAAACAGGATTTAGTAAGACTGAATCTATTATTAACTTAATATGTTTAGAATTTCATATCAGCCTAGTTAAATATATGTAAGACATGCTTGTCTAAGGGTGAATTAGCACTAAACAACTTTTTATGTAATTGAAAGTGTTCATTTCAAATCTCATTGGGATCTTTGTCAATTTTGATTATCGTTTGCAAACAGTTTAAAAACAAGAAAAAACTTCAGCTAAATGGCCAAAAAGTATACAGTAATCAAAACTTTTATTCATTTTTTTAAAAAGTTGGTGGTGGAGTGGCCTATTGTCAGTATCAGCCAGACAGCGAGGGAGTATATCCCCTTTTCATTAGTGCTAGACTGGGGAGATTGTTTTTTTCTGAGGTGGAGAGCCACAGCTACCGTCAGCTCCCGACTTTACGGCACAGTTCAGATTACCCAATCTGAGTTACTATTTATGCACTGAGTTGACAGGGCCAGTATTGAACCAGGAAACTTGTGATTACCTTATCATTTAAAATAATTACCCCCCCCCCATTTTTAGATGGAGGGGATTAATTATTTTAAATTTAAAATGTTTAATGTGGTTGTTATTTAATTCTACTTCCGTCTAGAAAATACTTGTTACAGCTGCATATACATTTTATATATTAAATGTAACAACTATTATGAAATAGAAATATTACTATGGTTCTAAATCAAACTGATAAAGTGATTTTATTGTCTTTTTTTTTATGTAACTTTTTATCTTTTTAATGGTGTACATTTGTATTTATTAAAAATAAAAGATTAATTTTTAGCCGTTTGATATCCGGCTGATAACAACAGCATCACCGTGGATAATGGCCAGCAATATGTTTTGCATTAGTCACTTCACAAGATCTTGGTTTTTGGGGGTTTTTCTTTAAATAATATCAAAAGGTAAAATTATTTAACTCTTAAACAAAACCTTTAAAAAAAAAAAACTGTTTTATAGAAAGTTTGTTTTTTTTTCTCTAAAAGGCATAAACTGATTTTTTTGTATTTGGTGTGACTCTTTTTTTATTGTTAATGTTTCTCCAACTTTAGAAAGTCTTAATATTCACAGAGAATGTTAACCTTAAATCATGGAAAGAAGACTTTTCTGGTAAAAAAAAAGTCTCTATTGTTGATAGTATAAGAAATAAAAACATTGCAAGAAAGAGAAAAAGTAGAAAAGAAATGGGAGGCCATGAATAGAGCTAATTTTAATTGATGCAAAAAAAAAAAAAAAAAAAAAAAAAAGAAGACATTTTATATTTATCATCCACATTACAAGGACTATTTATAGAAGAAAGACGTCATTCAACTATTAGCTCAGAGTTTAAAGTTTAAGAGCAACTAAAAAAATAATTGTTTAAGTTTAAGAGGAACCTTAAAGAAAGTTTTAAAAATCAGAAAAATGCCCAAGCCTAGAAAAATTTACATGAATAATGACGTTTGATACTTTTTAGGTTTTAGTTTGTAAAATTAGTTCTATAGTGAAATGAGATTTCCATGTGTACATATACTACACACTAATCCCAAAGTGCCAAATTTGGTTTCTTGGTTTAATGGCATAGCAACCTTCATGGGTTATTTAATGCCAAAGCCATCCATGTAGAAGAATAATAGTGGAAGTATTTAAACTATAGCTGAAGGGATGGGAAGATTCAGACCTTTCCCAAGGATATTAGTCTGGAAGTGAATGTAATAGTATGACTGAAGTTCAAACCCACATACTATGATATTGCAGTCCAACACATTAGTCACTATGCCACAGGTTGTTCACTTCAGAAGTGCCAAAGAGGGACACTTTAATCTTAGGCAGAAGTGTTGATTTATACATTAAAAATTCTGTCATTTTTTATGGGCATTATGCTAGTTAAGTAATAATTGATGCCTCTTTAAAAAAAGAAAAAAAAGAAAAAAGAACTGAGTGATTAGATGGATGTTTTGTAGTTTGAGATTTTTTTAATTTTTTAATTGTTATATGATCTTAACTATTGGATCTTTATTCCTTGATAATCAGAGGTTATTGTCTTGATCTTAGATGTTAATTATAGGTTATTTGTTTAGACTATTTCATGAATTTGGGGTACACTTGAATAACTTGTAGGTGCAAAATTGTTTGGGTTTTTTTTTTTGGGGGGGGGGTAAGTTTATTTTTAGGCTTGAACACATTTAGAGAATGAAAGAATCAAGAGACTGAGGTAAAAGTGTGAAGAAAGAATAGAAAGAAGAAAAAAAACTACAACTTAAAAAAAAAAAAAAAAAAAAAAAAACCATATATACTCGAGTATCATCCAATACTGAAACTACTTTGTTGACTTTTCCAACTGGAAATTTTAGTGTGTACCAGTTGACCTAGGACTAGCCTTGGCCAACTATTTACATACATAAAGTTTGTATTTCACATATTAGGCTAAAATTTAGGCTTTCAGAAATCTGCATGAAATGTGAGTATATAGGGTAAACTTTTTGATTAGAAGATTTTGGAGAATTTTAAAAAGTTCACAATTATAAGATATCAGAGATCATGCAAAATAACTTTAAAATAAAAATGTGTCTTTTCAAGATTTTTTTTTTTTTTGCACTCTCTCTTCATATTCTAAATTTATACATCAACTTCTGTTCTTCAATTCACACTAAGGAATTATACAATGACAGATTGTAAATATGTTTCTCTTTTATATTATCTGACAATCCCTAAATGCATAGATTAAAGATTATACAATAGATATAATAAAATATAAAGAAAAATGTACTTTTTAGTATCACAAAACAAAAATAAGCTTTAATTCTACTTAGTAAATTTATCTGATATTAAACAAATTCCTTCTAATAAATGGAAGTTATTTGTCTCACAATAAAATAACTTTTTAATTCATACATGTTAGTCTGTGAAATCCAATTCAATTTTTATGTCTTTTCATTTTGATTTGTTATAATTACATTATTTCCTAGTCAATTATTTTTCTTTATTACAAATATAGAAAATATTTTTTATAAAATTTGCAAAATATTAAGTATTATAAATAATTGCATGTTAATATATTACTATTCATGCATGTCATTTTTTCCCCAGTTTTTCTTTCTTTCAAATCCATATTAATTTTTACAGAACTTTTTTCCAAAGTTTATTTCATATGCACATCTAAAGACTGTAACTCCCATCTATTATTAACATTATATAGAAGGTGAAAATGGTATAATAGTTATTATCAAGGGAAATGGAATTGGCAACCTGAGTTTAAATTTTAAACAAAGCTATTTGTATTGCACTTCATACTAATGCAACTGCCAAAAATCCATATCTTCTCTTCAAAGCTATGGGTAAATAGTAGGGCAGACTGGGGTCTCTAGACTTAATAGGGCAATCAGTCTAGATGAAAGACAATTCTAAATTCAAAACCCATTAGCAACATATCATGGGCCAACACAACAAGGTAAGACTCATTACTCGTCATGCCTTACAGTCTTTGAGAAAGGACAGTCTTGGTGTAGACTGAGAAAAATGTTGAAGGAATGGGGAATGCAGAATATATATATATATATATATAAGGGTGCTTGGAAAGTAGTTTTATATTTCACAGCTATGAATTAAAGTCAAGCAACCAAGGTAGAACCAAGGTAAACTGGTACAAAACTGCATTTAGAATTAATTTATTATCTTTTCTATCTAACAGCTTTTCATTTATAGTGCATCTCAAAGTTTAACCCCATGGAAGATAACACTTTTAAAAAGCAACATATTCACCATTGCTTGTTGTATTAATTCTGAAAGGGTATTAACTGCCACAGAGGCATTTAAAAACATTTCTGAAGTGTATACAGATGCAGTGAAGCAGTAGTTTAAAAAGTTGTCAGAGTGGCCTATCGTCTGTATCAGCTGGACAGCGAGGGAATCTATCCCCTTTTCGCTAGCACTACACCAGGGAGATTGTTTTTGTTTCTGTGGTGGAGTGCCATATCCACCGTCAGCTCCCCACTTTACCGCATAGATCAGATAACCCAATCTATGCTACTCATGTGCTGAGTCGGCAGGGACCAGTATCGAACAAGGAACCTTGCAATTCCTAGGTGGGTGCTCTGCCAACTGAACTAAAGCAGTAGTTTAAAAGGTTTAAAGAATGGTGATTGTGACATATATCCAACAAGCCACAATCTGGAAGATGACCCTCTCTGAATGAAGAACTTTTAAAAGAGGCTATTGAATTGGATACACATCAGAGGTTTGGTGCAAAAACTTAATGTGTTATATTCAACTGCTTCTCAATCAAACAGGGAAACACAAAAAAAGAGAATTTGGCTTCAAATGAGATTTCTCTTGAGAACGGAACATAACATTCCACCATCTGCAGTAATCTTTTAACCAGGAATATCAACCTTTCATTTTTGCATCACATCATCGTTATAAAAAAAAAAAAATAAATTAAAATAGTAAAGTTGATGGAGTGGTCTATTGTCGGTATCAGCCAGACAGCAAAGGAGTCTATCCCTTTTTCAATAGCGCTAGACTAGGAAAATTATTTTTGTGTCTGAGGTGAAGCACCACACCTACCATCAGCTCCCCACTTTACTGTACAGATCCAAGCAAGGGCTGGTATCAAACCCGCAACCTTGTGGTTCCAAGGCAGATGCTTATACGGGTTCTGCATATCAACAGAAAACAAAAAGGGCAGTAACTGCACTTAAAAAATGACCTTGTGTCACATCCTACTTGTGGCAAGGGGTTGGGTAAATATATATAATTAAAATAATTGCTACAGAAATTAATGGATTATTTCTAAAGAGATACAAAGAGATTGACAAAAATATATTTTGCATGATTTTACCAAATTTTGCAAATAGAAAAAATTAGATTGAAACATTTATTTACATTACTAGTGCATTCAAAAAATTTTTAAAAGAGTAATTATGATAAGACTAAATTTATTGTAGAATTTGCTAAGAATCAGTAACTTTTATTTTGCTGTGTTTGTTAGCTAATAAAATACAGGTTTTACAAGAGTTTTTAATATAACAATTACAACTCACATCTACCTGTACAACTTGTGTTTAAATATATATTTATTTACTTGTAGATTCAGGTCTTTTCTTTTACACTAAAAAAAAAAAGTCACATTCAGAAAAATTAAAGACAAAATTACATTAATTTTTTTTTTTAAGTAGGAATGTAAGTTTTAGAAGAAAAAAAAATATTGGAATGTAATTTCAAGTAACGCTAAAAAGTGTGTACGAAAAAACTAAAAAATATCACTACACAATGAAAAAAAAAATATATATTTAAAAAACAGTATATATATTGATAATATAGTGTGCTATATTAATAAGTAAAGAGTGCTCAATATCATTGATAGAACATGTATATCTAAGTTAGTCAACGGTGATTGGTAACTGACAGTTTCTCACCCATCTGATTTTTAAACTAAGTTGGTTTGAAAATTGCATAGGCAATAAACTGTCAGTTACCAATTGGCATTGACTTCATGTCCATGCTATATATATATATATATATATATATATATATATATATATATATATATATATATATAACATATACATACATACACACACACACACAGAAGAGAAAAAGAGTGAGATATTATATATATATATATATATATATATATATATATATACAGAGAAGAGAAAGAGCAAAAAAATACAAAGAGAAGAAATAGATACAAATGCCGTGGAATCAAAAGCTTAGGTAATAGAGCAGGATTTATTTTTAAAGAATCTCAGATGGCGTGCATGTTACAAAACAGCCACATTACCGATCGGATGAGAGAACGTCTCTTCCTAAAGTTGGATGGCCTCATACTCAGAAAACGCTTTCTCGAGTAAAGACTGAACCTGAGAATAGTAAGGGAGCAAAACTCTCAGTGCAGGATACTAAGGAATCTACACACAACGGCCAAATAGTTAATTGATAACATTTAACATTAAACATGCAAATATTAAACAACAGACACAAATTATAAACAATAACAACAAAGGTTTGATCTGGGATGTGGTGCTATCAAAAGCACATGCAACATACAAAACAATTTATATATTAGTCAACATAAAACACAACATCAAAAGGGAGAAGGGTAAAAAAATAAAGCATGTATATATATATATATACCAGATGATAAAATAGGTTGAATGTTATGGCATGTCAACCCCTGTTGGGTTATTTTATGCCGAAAGCATTTTCTTTATGCATTCTTGTTGGGTATTCAATTTTTTTAAAAAGTCATTTTTGATCTATTTAACCAACAGATGGGACCCTAACAGGTACTACCACTCCAGATCAGAGCGAACCTGCAAGTAATCATAATGAAGGAGTACACTCCCCAGAGCTCCAGAATTGGAACCTCGCCACTAGATGCAGTTTAACGTTATACCCAAGACACTATGATAAAATGATCCCATATATAAACAAAATGCCTAATAGAGAATTTCTTTTTCTTCTCTAATCGATATTAACTGATTTTTCTGTATTTCATGAGATTTTTTATTTTAATTTTTATCATTAAAGATGATATTTATGCTTCTAGTTAGGAAGTGAATTGTAATTAGCATGTCATAGTTACTTCTATTATATCAAGATTTTGGAGGATTAAAAAAAATGACACTCAACTTAAATGTAGACACTGCAAATTTATAATTGAATAACAAATTGGACTGGAAATTGCTTTATTTACTAAGTTAAAGCATTTTAATTGTATCGCTGTAATAAAAATTCACTATAATTAGCCATTTTTTAGTAGGTGATGATCACACAATTATATTATATTATATATATATGCGCACACACACACACACACACATATATATATACAGGTACTAGAATATGGAAATAAATCTGAGGGTATGAAGAAATAAGAAAAAAAGTATTCCAAAAGATAAATTTATTTTTAGATGGTAAAGTCAACATTAAAATTCTTAGTTTAAAAAAAAATAAAAACTTCATTATGACATTAGGAGGAATATAGTGCTGTCTAAACAATGTTGGAATTCTTTCCAAAATGATTTTTTTTTTTTTCAAAAGAATTTCAACACTGTTTACACATTTTAAACTTTACTATCTAAAAATAAATTTATCTTTTGTAAAACTTTGTTTTTTCTTATTTCTACATACTGCCAGTTTTTTTCCATATTTTACCACCCATATATATATATATATATATATATATATATATATATATATATATATATATATATATATATATATATATATATACATACCCATGCACACACTTGAAAATTTTAGTGATACATATATATTTTATATTTTATTTGATAATACAAGTATTAGAGGCAACTAGTTCTTTGCCATTTTTTAGTATTTCAAAAAAGAAATAAACTTAAGAATAAAAGACTAATAACCTGAAAAATGACTGATATGTTGAAACCTTAAATTAAAAGAAAATTTTATGTAATTATATATCTGACAAGATGTAATTAGGGGTAAAACTATTATTTTTCTTCAGACATTAATCATTACAGCCATAGATAAATAGTTGAGAGTCTACTGAGACATTAATGAATAATAATATTGTGAATAGAAGAATATATGATGAGGCTGCATTTTTATCTGGCATTCCCACACTATGATGGAAAAACAAGTTTGGTGGTATTGTTGGGTGGGAGCACTCTGGATCAGCGCTAATAATGCTTCAGCTTTACAACTATGTCTGACCCATGTCATACATCAGATAAAGGCTTTGTTGGCAGTATAGCTAAGGGTTTTTTTGTTTTTTGTTTTTTGGAGGGAGGGGCGTCAGCATATGTATGAAATTATTCTCATTACAGTTATAGTCATATAGTTAAGTCTCCTCAGACATTCATTACTGCCAGGTTGAGTCTATATAAACATTATTTATCACTACTATAGGCATAGGCAGAACCAGTGCATACTACTCCCAACCCATCCCTCGATCAGAGGGGGGGCCTAGGTATGAATACTACTTTATGAAAATTGATATGTAGTAGAGTGGGGCCTCATATAATAGATTTGGAGGAGGCCCATGAGACCCTATCACCAGGGTTAAGAGATGAGATATGAACAATCAGTTTTTGGATGCATATCGAATTCATGTGTCCTGGTCTCCTGCTCTAAAAAAACGCTAAGAGGGATCAGCTCAAAATCTGACTCCTGCTAGTTATGAACTCCCTAGCTGTTTGAAGGAGCTTTTCCCAAAATGTTAATGTGATATGAAAGCGATATTTTACACACACCCCCACCAAGTCTTTTCTCGACAAGTAAATGTAAATATTTTAACCCCCCCTCTTTAAAATATCTTTTTTTTTTAGTGTTTTTTATTGACAAATAACTTCTTTTTTGTGGAGTGGCTGTAAAATATTGCTTTTTTTTTTATCACATTAACTTATTGATTTTAATGCCTTCAAACTACTAAAAAAAGTTATTTGTCTATGTTGAATTAAAAACAAATTCTGATGCAGGGTCATCCACAAAGCGTTTCTTCACTGACTGCAGTCTCGCGTAGGCCGACTGCTTCTCCAAGTGCTCTACTCACTTCAGTTATTTATGGGCATAGTCCCCCAACATCCGGGCACATCAGTCGAACCTCGCGCCCGTGCAACGCACAATTCTCGTGCATTCGGATGGACGCATGTTGGCCCCAACATCCGGGTACCTGAATTACACCTCGCGTCCGTCCAGCGCCTAAATCGCATTTCTTTGCATTCGGGAGGGCGCAGGTTTGACTCTGGCAGGCAAGACTATGTCTTGCTCTTTTTTAAATGAGTACGGTAGTACTCTTTCTCCATCACATTGTCAATAAAAACTTTTCGGGGAAAATGCCTTCAAACAGCTAGGGATTTACAAACTAGCGAGTTGGATTTTGAGCAGACACCGCTTAGCATTTTTTAAGGCAGGAGACCAGGATGATATAAATGCAATATGCACCAGTTTTTGTTAATCCTAATGATTTTCCCTTCACATCCTCCAATGGGTTTTCTCTACCAAATGTCTGCAATTCCTTATTCTATTCCAGAGATTTAGGCAATCTCATGGACTTTTACAAAGAACAGCTAACAAAACAAAAAACAAAAGTAAAAGCTTACACCAGTTGATTTGCAAGTGGTGATAGTATAACAAAATATTATTCTTCAATGAAGTAATATTCTTTATTTTGAAAAGCAGTAATTCATACAACATTTGTTTAAATGCTTATAAAAATGTGCTTCAAATTATGACATTTATACAAATACAATTTGTTTAGAAACATTAAGTTTCATATAATTTCATACAAAAGATATTACAGAATTCTTTTATTTTTCAATATTTTTTCAAGTATCTATTTCCCAACTTTCTTTTTATTTTCATGAGAAAATTGAGAATTGTAAATATATTCATTTTTAGTTTTGTTTTCTAAAGTTTAAAATAACTTTTATGATTTCTGAAATAATCATTTTCTTTTATTGATGGAGAAAGTAAGTAAGTTTGTCGGTATCAACCGAACAGCAAAGGAGTCTATCCCCTTTTCACTAGTACTAAACCAGGGAGATTGTTTTTTCATCTGAGGTGGAATGCCACACTTATTGTCAGCTCCCCACTTGACCACACAGATTAAAACTGGTCTGCTCATGCACTGAGTTGGTGAGGGCCAGTATCAAACCCAGAACCATGTGATTCACTAGGCAAAAGTGTCAGGAATAACAATTCTATTTCAGAGGTACTTGTTGTATGCTTAGATTCAAGTTACTTTTTCATGGTTAATATGTCATATATAGAAATAAAAATATTCCTAAAATAAGAGAAATCCTTCAAATTTGACACTTTTTAATACAAGTATTTCCAATGGAGAAATGTGCAATGTATTCACGATAAAAGACTTAAATATCTAAAAACCAAAATCCTTTTTTTCTTTTCAAGTTGTGTAAAAAAAATAATTATCATTAAGAATATATTAACATCACTAATAGTTATTACATTTGCATATAAATTTTATACAAAAAATACTAAAGTGATTCTATTCCATCAGTATAATCAGATATTATTTTTGATAATAATTTCTTACTTAATTTTTATTAAAAATCTTAAGAAATGAATACATAAAACATAACTATTTTAGTCAGTAATTTAGTGATAATGAACTGATACTAAAATGGTGAAACATAACAAATTTTCATAAAAATGGAAAGCTACTCTAAATTACATATGGTTGAAATCACAAGTTTAAATATTGGTTATCACCAATATACAATAACAGCTTCTAAAACTGTTTATAGATGTTCATCTTGAAAAAAGAAAGCATTTATTTTTCACCACAAATATTTATTTTTGAATATAATTTCTTTCCTTGTCAATACAATGAACTCAATGATTCTTTATGGGTCATATAAATTAAACATTATATAAGAAAAATTTCATATTAGTATTCAGTTATTAATTGTGTCAAGCTACGAACTTAATGATCCACTCTTACATTTTCAAACACAAATACAGAGAGAAAATCTTAAAATTTGTAGTATTAACAAAGAGTAATTTTTATTAGATTCATATTTTAATTTTATGAACTCCCAAAGGCTGTTATTCATTTTTCTTTTTTCTTAAATAAAAATAGTTCAGAGAAAGTAAACATATTCTGAAGAAATATCAATTTTTAAAAAATACTTCTCAATATTCTCGATTTCAAATTTCAAATAATTGTGTTACAAAGATAAAATAAATAAACAAATTCTAATTTCAAATAGAGAAATGATCATAAACCAATTATTTTAAATTCAAACAGTGATATTTATTTTACAAAGGTAAATTTTTATATATATATATATATATATATATATGTATGTATGTATGTAATTTCTGTTTTCTGGATAAATACTCCAAGTTAAAAAAAATAAATTATAATAGGAAAAACACAATAAATGACTTAAAATACAAGAATTCATAAAAATAACCATTTATTTTCTTATTCAAGAAAACAAAAATGGTTTTAAAAGCCATGCAAAATAATCCCATGCAAGGGTATCCATGCACACCGAGGTAGTAATTTTAGTACAAATGTAAAAGTGGCAAATGGTTACTAATGCTGTCAGTGATCAAGCCGAATCCATTAATATATTATACATATACTGTTAATAGATCAAGCTGAATCTGTTCAAACATACTATTTTAGGGAGACAAACAGCATAAAAGTAAACATATATCGTAACATGGATTATCTAGAATTACTCAAATCTATATTTTTATGCTAGCAATGGTGTTTGCATTCTCTCTAGTAAATACATACACCTGGAGATTAATAGAAAAAGAGATTACTTGAAAGATGGACCAAGAGAAACTGTTGACATTCTTGAAATTGGCACAAGTACAAAAGCATTAAAAAAAGACAGGAGAATAGATATCAGTTGTTTGTACCTAAACAAGCTCAAATGACTTAATAATGAGATTAGATATTTATGCATATCATTCTGGCATGAAGAGAAAATTTCAAAGAAAGAAATTATTTCAAAGATACACTAAAAAAATTATTAAATGTTTTTCCTTCTTGTAAGAATATAATATATCCACCTAACTCTCAAATTTCATTAATGAAAGTTTTTTTTGTTTTTTTAAAACACATTCTCAGTCATTCTTCAAATATATTGGAAATAAAGAAGATATGATTTATACTGAGCAGCTTTTTTTTAAGGTCATTCTGAACATCCAGATATAAACAGTGCCAACAAGTTCTAAATAGATTGATAGGTAAATCTTTATCCATACAAAATACTTAAATTAGTTTTTATTTGATGTTTATTTTTGACAGGGATTTAGTAAGAAATTATCTTAAAATACAAAACCTTATTTCAATAGAACATCCAGATAATAATCTTATGATACGTTTTTGTACAGATTTCTCTAATAAAACCTTTGATTTTATATATATATATATATATATATATATATATATATATATATAAGAAAAAAGTATTACAAAATAATTTATTTGTAGATTATGAATCAACGTTAAAATGTTTCAGTTTGTTATAAAACCTTCATCAGGACATTAACAAACGAAACATTTTAACGTCAACTTCACCATCTACAAATGAATTTATCTTTTTGGAATACCTTGTCTTTTCTTATCTATACTTCTACAGTGTCTGGTTTATTTCCATATTTTATCACCCATATATAATTAAAATCTTGTAAATTGTATAAGGTTTCTATAAAGCTAATACTGATGCCCCAAATTTGGTGGGAATGAGTCAACATAAAGGTATACACTTAGACAAGGATAGAATAAGGGATACCAAAAGGTTAAAGTACTGATTGTGTCAACAAGTGCAAATATACCTCATTTATTTCATCACAGCAGGTGAGACAGAAAGGTTTGGATGGTACTTGCTATAGCAAGACAAGAAAATTCAGATAAAGCAAAGATAAATATGACCATTAAAGGTGGCTTCTTTTTTTAACTCTGAGATCAAATTTATTTTCATCTCTTAGCAATTTTAATATTTGCTACAATTTTGTTTATCTCCATCTCTACCTGAAATTTCAAAAATACAACCAAATGAAAGTAGCAAGAAAGATTCTTGTTTAATACTTTGGGTCCAATAAGTATGTATACTAAACCTGGAAGCTCTACCTCAACCTATATGGCCATCTATAGATGACAAACAAACAAACCTTTCCTTTGTCGGTTATATGTAAATAACATTGGAATGAAAATTGATGAGAAAAAAAAAAAACTTCTGAAAATTAAAAATTTTATATATGTGTTTAATGTATTATCAAAAGAAAGAGAAAAAAAGATAGTATTATTATGCCACATGAATTAATGGAGAAAAAACTAACTGTTTGAGATTTTAAATTAAAGAATTCTGAGGGTCACAATCTGTTAAAAGCAGAATTGATTTCTGAATGATATATTTTTGCAATACACCCTCAGATGTCATGCTAAATTATGGTGACTTCATTTTTTTTCTCTTTTATACAAAATAAATGTAGTTTTCATTCTATTTTTTTTTTCTTTTTAAATATGAATTTTCTTAAACGAAAAAAGCTGAAAAATTATGAAATGACATCAAACAATTTAAATTAAAATTTATTTCCAGATAAATTAAAAAATAAATTAATTACATTGAATTAAAATAAACCATTTATTGATTAAATTGTATCCATTTACTCAACTCCTCCAACACATGCAAAATATGATATGTGGACAATTTTTAAGCAAAGTACAGCTGGTTTGAATTCAGAGTTTTCCTTCTCCTAGACTGGTTGCTTAACCAAGGCTAAAGAACCCAGTCTGTCCTACTATTTTACCCATAGTTAAAATACAAGAAAATACAAGAAATTATGTATTTATTTGTGTAAAATATCTAAATATTAAACAAAAAAAAAACAAAAAAAATATTTGAATATCAAAAAAATAAATAAAATAAATAAATTTGTAAATAAATAAATTTGTAAATAAAAAAATTTGAATATTAAAAATAAAAAAATAAAAATATTTGAATATAAAAAAGAAATCAAAATATTTGAATATTTTAAAAAATATAAAAATATTTGAATATTTTAAAAAAAAATATCAATAATGTTTGAATATTTAAAAAAAATATCAATAATGTTTGAATATTTAAAAAAAATATCAATAATGTTTGAATATTTAAAAAAAATATCAATAATGTTTGAATATTTAAAAAAAAATATTAATAATGTTTGAAATTTTAAAAAAATATCAATAATGTTTGAAATTTAAAAAGAAAATATCAATAATGTTTGAATATTTAAAAAAAAAAAAAGATATCAAAATATTTGAATACCAAAAATAAATCAAAGTATTTGAATATTGAAAAAAAAAATTAAGATATCTAAATATTAAAAAGATTAAAAGATTAAGACACCGGAATATTTGATATTAGAGAGTGTATTGTGAAAATGTTTCATTTTGAGATGAATCAATTCTGGGTCAAACAGATCAGAGTTGTCTAAATTTTGGAATTTTTTCTGAAGCAGCAAATAATTCAGCTTTATTTGCCGTCTAATTCACATTTTATGCCAAACCACTTATTCTTTCTGTCTAGAATTTTCATATGAACCTAAAAAATATATGAGGTATAGTTCAAAAGTACCCTCCCCAAGAAACTACAACAGATACAGAGAGTATGACACCACCACTGGATAGAGCAAGTTTTCAGCAATTAAACATTTTTCCACATAGTCACTACATATATTTTTACCAGCAATAAACAAAAGTTTGTATGCTGCACTTGTAAGAGAATTGATTTTTTTTAAAACCAAGCCTCTTTATTTTATTGTTGGCCCACATTAGAAGTGTATGTTGGTGGTATGGTAGTCGAGGATGAAGCTTCCTGCCTTGTTATAGATAGTGATTGTCAATGTGGCATCAGACATGAAAGCAGATGCATTCATTTAATTTCCTACATGCAGAAACAGTAAATGATTTCACTAGTGGCAACAGTGATGTGACCCACAAGCCACATTCAATAGAACTGTCAACCCACAAAATGAAGAGCACCTTCATCAGCTCATCTGTGAAAAAACAAAATTTTCCAGACACCAATGTTGTCATTGCTGGTGAGAAAAGAGACATCCCATCATGGTGTAATGGTTAGCAAGCTAGTCTCACAGATCCATTATTACTGAATAACGAGTTTGATCCTCGCTGGATGCCCCACGTAAAGAAGACCTTGCATAAATAAATCTGGCCTGGTGGGCGGCCAAAAAAATATTTATTTCTGCTGCTGACAAAAAGTGAATTACCTAGTGAAGATTTTTATGAGCAAGGCATGTTGACTTGTGTTCATTGCTGGTGAAAATACATAGCTAATAGTGTCTATGTAGAAAAATTGTGTTTTTCTTTAAAGCTGAAAACTTGGTGAATCCAATGGTGATGCTATGCTCCCTATATCTGTTGCAGATTCTATGCAAATAGATAGAGAGCATTACTTTCCTTGTTTAATTAATATCTATTTTACATACTTAATTATAATATTACAAAGATAATTAAAGAAAATAAATACAGCCATTATGAACATGAAAAGTTTCTGTTTATTTGTTTAATAGCATATCAACCTTTGTGGATTATTTAATGTCAAAACCATCCTTGTAGAAGAACAGTAATGGTACTGGGGGTGATGAGAAGGTTCATACCATTCATATTAGTCCAAAGATGAATGTAATAGCATGACTGGAATTCAAATTTGCTTACTATGATGTTGCAGTCAAGTATGTTAGTCACTATGCCATGAGGATTTCTCCAACATAAAAAGTGTATATATATATATCATGAAGTAATATAAGTATATAACAATAGAAGATTAATCCGAGAAGAGAGCAAGCAAATAACATAAATGAAGGTGCTTTTTCATTTTTTTTTTCTACTGAATTAGAAGGCAAGTTTATAAATCTGAGATTGTCATTTTCTTCAAAAGAATCCCAATCAATTGAACCAAATGATAATTTAATGCAAAATAAGGAATTACAAATACGAATTACCAGGTCATTCTAAATAGAAATTTAAACAATTTTCATAGAAAAAGAATACCAAAACATGCACTGAGAAAGAAAAGAACTCAAATTCAATTTCTGTAATGATGGCAAAATTGAGTAGATTCATTGGAATTATATTCAAAAGTTTTGTATTACTCAGTTTGTTGTTCTTTGGTAATTAATTAGTTGAATTCATTGCTCTTATAATTTTATTTAAAAAAAATGTCACTTGCACTAATATCACACAAATAGGTTTCTCACCTTTTTTCAATAGTTTTATAAATATTTTCTAAAACCTTTTTAATCATAACTAAGTCTTCACTAGGTAAAGTACCAACTTACTTAAGATTTGTATCACAGCAAGACTAACAGACAAATGTCTAAAAAAAACTTCTTATTTAATTTTCCTAGATTATTTTAATTTTACAAGCTTTATCATCTGTTTAAAAAATTATGCTGAATGTATACAAATAGTAATTGGTATTATTAAAAGATACAAATAACACAAAAAGATTTACCAATTATATCATTTTTATATTATTGTACTGTGAAAAATTTCACAGGATTTTGTAAAGAAATATCTTAAATCTAAATGAGTGACACTTGATATGAATATTTTTGCATTTTGTCCAGATTGTTAGTCTTTACTAAACAATAATGCTATGTAATTATTTTACATATCTAAATTTTAAAATTACCTAATTAGTAATATTTAATTAAAATGTGAATAATTATTTTAGTACAATTTTTTTTTTATTCAAAAAAATTCAAATTCTGTAAAAAATTAGTTACATCTTGCAGGAACATGGCTTCCTACTGATTACTGTTAGAGACTTCCTTCATGAAAATTTTTTTTACATTAAGACCACTGGGTTCAATCAGCATTTGATATCTCTAAATTTGATAAATTCTATATCAAACTATTCAGTCATATATAGATGAAAAATAAATTTTACTTAATTTATTAATATTATAAAATTAACTTACAAATATTGAAACAAACATGTGACTATAAGAAGACATTATTCATTTCAGATTTTCAATTCTTTGAAAAGATACAAAAAGCTACATTTTTATTTTGGGAAAACTCAATTATTGCACAGATTTTAATTTATTCATCCAACAAAATTCTAACAATTTCAAATGTAAATACTTCAAATACTTATTTTTGAGTACTATAGCCAATTGATATTTATAATTTTTTCTCAAAAAAAAATAAAATCAGGGGGGGGGGAATTAAACAACCAAAGAAAAACAAGAACAAAAATATCTAAACAATTAAAGTTGTTTTAAGTAAAAATAAAAAATAACCTATGAATGAAACTAAAAATGAAATAAAAATAAAAATTTTCAAAAATGAGAACATATTGTCCATAATTTTGAAAAGAGCCATTAACATCAAATCATTTGGACTTTTACTTTTTACTGAGTGAAATATTTGTGTTAATTTTATGAGAATTTGTCTATAGTTTTGAAAAGGATCATTCAAAGAATTGTTCAGATAAATGAACCACTTTATGTTTTGGTTGTTCACACATTTTAACTGGTACATTCTCCACTCTTCTTCAGGTGTAATATGCATTACTTATTTTAGATTACTTCTTTAGAAAAAACAGCATGAAAGTTTTGTTTATTACATGGAATTTTTATTAAGATCTTTTTGAAGAACTCCATAAATACTCAGTAAAAATAATGAAACAGAGTCCTGTGTAAAGATCATAGAATAATTCAATTGGAAGCACATGGTGTAATGGTTATCTTTGTAGGAAATGGACAGGGCGAGGCGAGTTCAAATCTTGGACAAAGCTGTGTGCATTTCACATAGAGCTAATCCTCTTGGGAAAGGTATGCATTCAACTATTCTCCCTCCAGTTAGGGTAAATAGTAGGTCAGACTGGGCTCTTTTAACCTTAGTATGAGAATCAGTCAAGGAGAAGGAAAACTGAATTTAAGCCTGTTAAACTCTGCTTAAGAATTGACCTTATGTTACATCCTACTTGGGTTGGTTGGTTGGATTTTACAGCATGTCAATCCTTGTTGGGTCATTTTATACTGAAGACATTTTGTTTTATTCATTCTTGATGTGTTATCAATTTTTCTTTTAAACTCAATTTTTTAAACACATTTTTTTTAAAACTCATTTTGTTTTATTTAACCCACAGATAGGAACCTAACAGGTACTACCAATCTAGACCAGAGTGGACCTGGAGTAATGGTGATGAAGGGGTACTCCATATCTCCAGAGCTCAAGAACTGGTGTAATGTTACAGGGTTTGTTTCTTTCACGGCACTAATTGGTATAGTATACGTGACGTTATGTTGTGGGGCTCACCACGTCTTCAAACACACGGTACTGTTAAGACTTGTACAGCCGTGTATCAGGGTTTGGCACGTTGATCAGCACACACAGAATTCCAGCAGTACTTCAAGCCCCAAAATCTTCCATACTCCTTTCGTTTATGGTCAAGCGAAAAGTATCACTTACGCAGGCCGCGTGCTTTTCGTTACGGCCAATTTGACTTGTGACAAGTATATGTCTCCAGTCAAGTATCTGTTCCCGTTTGTTGTTTAATGGCTTTCATTCATGAATTCCATTACGATTTCTTTGGCGTGTAGTAAATAAAGATGAGAACACTACCTCTTGTTTTTCATCAATTTATTCTCCTAATGCAAGGTATTGAGAGAGAGAGAGATAGTCGGCTTCCTTAAATATGTTTTTAGTGATGCTCTTCGTTCCAATTATCAGGCTTCACACTTCATCGACACCAGCCTCTGACTATTAACTCAGCCAACTCCACGGACGCAGACCAAAATTCAACTCGTCTTCCTCTCTCGGTCTCCAGGCTCTACTACTCCCTCGGTCTCCAGGACTTAACTGATTCAAAATCTAAGGTTCCTCATTATATAGAAAAATTTGTCGATCGTTCTAGAATGTTCTAAAATGTCCTAGAATCTCTCAAAGATTCTAATTGTTCTACCAAACTACATGTGTCACTTAAGAGGTCAACGGGTCAACCATCCTTTCTTCTGACAAACCGATTAAACTAATTTTACTAGCATATCCCAGACTTAATGGCTCCGAATAGACTCAAAGGTGCTAACGACTTTCACATTGCCTGCCCACTCCCGTACGGTCTGAGAATCATGCTACAATCTATTAAGGTTTCTCCGTGTCTGGCACAAGGCCACCAATATGGTGTTCCTAGGTCCATTATGCTACACTGGAACTTCACCATCAGATAGAGTTTAACGACATACCCAGGACATTAAGATCTTCAGTCACCGTTTTCTAGCACATATATGATAAAAAGGGTTGGGGCTTGCTATAAGGGAAATGGGGTTGGGACAATCATATAGATGCTAGAGCTTGACGTAACCAGTCGATTTATGTCTAGTGGCAAAGGCCAAATGACATGTTGCAGGTCATGGACTGCTTAGCCACCAGGGTTCCATCTTTAAGCATCATGGGTCGCCACCCACAGCCAACAGGTGACCCCATTGGGTGGGTGGGGTCTTACCCTTCCGAAGGGCTTGGTGAGGGGTTGTAAATACATAATTCCATGTAAAAAAATAGATGTGGTATATTGGTAATAAGAAACGGAAGCACCGTTTCGGCTATCTTTGATTTGTGATAATAAAAAGGCAGAAGTGATTACTGCTTGCAGATACATACACCTGGACTCTTCATTGTGTTCATTATTCGATAAGCAAGCTGCAACTAAAATAGGATTTAAAAAGAAAATATCAATAATGTTTGAATATTTTAAAAAAAAAAAAAGATATCAAAATATTTGAATACCAAAAAATAAATCAAAGTATTTGAATATTGAAAAAAAAAAATTAAGATATCTAAATATTAAAAAGATTAAAAGATTAAGACACCGGAATATTTGATATTAGAGAGTGTATTGTGAAAATGTTTCATTTTGAGATGAATCAATTCTGGGTCAAACAGATCAGAGTTTAATGTGATATGAAAGCGATATTTTACACACACCCCCACCAAGTCTTTCTCGACAAGTAAATGTAAATATTTTAACCCCCCCTCTTTAAAATATCTTTTTTTTTTAGTGTTTTTTATTGACAAATAACTTCTTTTTTGTGGAGTGGCTGTAAATATATTGCTTTTTTTTTATCACATTAACTTATTGATTTTAATGCCTTCAAACTACTAAAAAAAGTTATTTGTCTATGTTGAATTAAAAACAAATTCTGATGCAGGGTCATCCACAAAGCGTTTCTTCACTGACTGCAGTCTCGCGTAGGCCGACTGCTTCTCCAAGTGCTCTACTCACTTCAGTTATTTATGGGCATAGTCCCCCAACATCCGGGCACATCAGTCGAACCTCGCGCCCGTGCAACGCACAATTCTCGTGCATTCGGATGGACGCATGTTGGCCCCAACATCCGGGTACCTGAATTTACACCTCGCGTCCGTCCAGCGCCTAAATCGCATTTCTTTGCATTCGGGAGGGCGCAGGTTTGACTCTGGCAGGCAAGACTATGTCTTGCTCTTTTTTTTAAATGAGTACGGTAGTACTCTTTCTCCATCACATTGTCAATAAAAACTTTTCGGGGGAAAATGCCTTTCAAACAGCTAGGGATTTACAAAATAGCGAGTTGGATTTTGAGCAGACACCGCTTAGCATTTTTTAAGGCAGGAGACCAGGATGATATAAATGCAATATGCACCAGTTTTTGTTAATCCTAATGATTTTCCCTTCACATCCTCCAATGGTTTTCTCTACCAAATGTCTGCAATTCCTTATTCTATTCCCAGAGATTTAGGCAATCTCATGGACTTTTACAAAGAACAGCTAACAAAACAAAAAACAAAAGTAAAGCTTACACCAGTTGATTTGCAAGTGGTGATAGATATAACAAAATATTATTCTTCAATGAAGTAATATTCTTTATTTTGAAAAGCAGTAATTCATACAACATTGTTTAAATGCTTATAAAAATGTGCTTCAAATTATGACATTTATACAAATACAATTTGTTTAGAAACATTAAGTTCATATAATTTCATACAAAAGATATTACAGAATTCTTTATTTTTCAAATTTTTCAAGAGATCTATTTCCAACTTTCTTTTATTTTCATGAGAAAATTGAGAATTGTAAATATATTCATTTTTAGTTTTGTTTTCTAAAGTTTAAAATAACTTTTATGATTTCTGAAATAATCATTTTCTTTATTGATGGAGAAAGTAAGTAAGTTTTGTCGGTATCAACCGAACAGCAAAAGGAGTCTACCCCTTTTCACTAGTACTAAACCAGGGAGATTGTTTTTTTCATCTGAGGTGGAATGCCACACTTATTGTCAGCTCCCCACTTGACCACACAGATTAAAACTGGTCTGCTCATGCACTGAGTTGGTGAGGGCCAGTATCAAACCCAGAACCATGTGATTCACTAGGCAAAAGTGTCAGGAATAACAATTCTATTTCAGAGGTACTTGTTGTATGCTTAGATTCAAGTTACTTTTCATGGTTAATATGTCATATATAGAAATAAAAATATTCCTAAAATAAGAGAAATCCTTCAAATTTGACACTTTTTAATACAAGTATTTCCAAGGAAGAAATGTGCAATGTATTCACGATAAAAGACTTAAATATCTAAAAACCAAAATCCTTTTTTTCTTTTCAAGTTGTGTAAAAAAAATAATTATCAATTAAGAATATATTAACATCACTAATAGTTATTACATTTGCATATAAATTTTATACAAAAAATACAAAAGTGATTCTATTCCATCAGTATAATCAGATATTATTTTTGAAATAATTTCTTACTTAATTTTTATTAAAAATCTTAAGAAAATGAATACATAAAACATAACTATTTTAGTCAGTAATTTAGTGATAATGAACTGATACTAAAATGGTGAAACATAACAAATTTTCATAAAAATGGAAAGCTACTCTAAATTACATATGGTTGAAATCACAAGTTTAAATATTGGTTATCACCAATATACAATTAACAGCTTCTAAAACTGTTTATAGATGTTCATCTTGAAAAAAGAAAGCATTTATTTTTCACCACAAATATTTATTTTTGAATATAATTTTCTTTCCTTGTCAATACAATGAACTCAATGATTCTTTATGGGTCATATAAATTAAACATTATATAAGAAAAATTTCATATTAGTATTCAGTTATTAATTGTGTCAAGCTACGAACTTAATGATCCACTCTTACATTTTCAAACACAAATACAGAGAGAAAATCTTAAAATTTGTAGTATTAACAAAGAGTAATTTTTATTAGATTCATATTTTAATTTTATGAACTTCCCAAAGGCTGTTATTCATTTTTCTTTTTTCTTAAATAAAAAATAGTTCAGAGAAAGTAAACATATTCTGAAGAAAAATATCAATTTTTAAAAAATACTTCTCAATATTCTCGATTTCAATTTCAAAATTATTGTGTTACAAAGATAAAATAAATAAACAAATCTCTAATTTCAAATAGAGAAATGATCATAAACCAATTATTTTAAATTCAAACAGTGATATTTTTTACAAAGGTAAATTTTTATATATATATATATATATATATATATGTATGTATGTATGTAATTTCTGTTTTCTGGATAAATACTCCAAGTTAAAAAAAATAAATTATAATGGAAAAACACAATAAATGACTTAAAATACAAGAATTCATAAAAATAACCATTTTTTTTCTTATTCAAGAAAACAAAAATGGTTTTTAAAAGCCATGCAAAATAATCCCATGCAAGGGTATCCATTGCACACCGAGGTAGAGAATTTTAGTACAAATGTAAAAGTGGCAAATGGTTACTAATGCTGTCAGTGATCAACGAATCCATTAATATATTATACATATACTGTTAATAGATCAAGCTGAATCTGTTCAAACATACTATTTTAGGGAGACAAACAGCATAAAAGTAAAACAATATATCGTAACATGGATTATCTAGAATTACTCAAATCTATATTTTTATGCTAGCAATGGTGTTTGCATTCTCTCTAGTAAATACATACACCTGGAGATTAATAGAAAAAGAGAATTACTTGAAAGATGGACCAAGAGAAAACTGTTGACATTCTTGAAATTGGCACAAGTACAAAAGCATTAAAAAAAGACGGAGAATAGATATCAGTTGTTTTGTACCTAAACAAGCTCAAATGACTTAATAATGAGATTAGATATTTTATGCATATCATTCTGGCATGAAGAGAAAATTTCAAAGAAAGAAATTATTTCAAAGATACACTAAAAAAATTATTAAATGTTTTTCCTTCTTGTAAGAATATAATATATCCACCTAACTCTCAAATTTCATTAATGAAAGTTTTTTTTGTTTTTTTAAAACACATTCTCAGTCATTCTTCAAATAATTGGAAATAAAGAAGATATGATTTATACTGAGCAGCTTTTTTTAAAGTCATCTGAACATCCAGATATAAACAGTGCCAACAAGTTCTAAATAGATTGATAGGTAAATCTTTATCCATACAAAATACTTAAATTAGTTTTTATTTGATGTTTATTTTTGACAGGGATTTAGTAAGAAATTATCTTAAAAATACAAAACCTTATTTCAATAGAACATCCAGATAATAATCTTATGATACGTTTTTGTACAGATTTCTCTAATAAAACCTTTGATTTTATATTATATATATATATATATATATATATATATATATATATATAAGAAAAAAGTATTACAAAATAATTTATTTGTAGATTATGAATCAACGTTAAAATGTTTCAGTTTGTTTATAAAACCTTCATCAGGACATTAACAAACGAAACATTTAACGTCACTTCACCATCTACAAATGAATTTATCTTTTTGGAATACCTTGTCTTTTCTTATCTATACTTCTACAGTGTCTGGTTTATTTCCATATATTTATCACCCATATATAATTAAAATCTTGTAAATTGTATAAGGTTTCTATAAAAGCTAATACTGATGCCCCAAATTTGGTGGGAATGAGTCAACATAAAGGTATACACTTAGACAAGGATAGAATAAGGGATACCAAAAGGTTAAAGTACTGATTGTGTCAACAAGTGCAAATATACCTCATTTTTTCATCACAGCAGGTGAGACAGAAAGGTTTGGATGGTACTTGCTATAGCAAGACAAGAAAATTCAGATAAAGCAAAGATAAATATGACCATTAAAGGTGGCTTCTTTTTTTAACTCTGAGATCAAATTTATTTTTATCTCTTAGCAATTTTAATATTTGCTACAATTTTGTTTATCTCCATCTCTACCTGAAATTTCAAAAATACAACCAAATGAAAGTAGCAAGAAAGATTCTTGTTTTAATACTTTGGGTCAATAAGTATGTATACTAAACCTGGAAGCTCTACCTCAACCTATATGGCCATCTATAGATGACAAACAAACAAACCTTTCCTTTGTCGGTTATATGTAAATAACATTGGAATGAAAATTGATTGAGAAAAAAAAAAAAACTTTCTGAAAATTAAAAAATTATATATGTGTTTAATGTATTATCAAAAGAAAGAGAAAAAAGATAGTATTATTATGCCACATGAATTAATGGAGAAAAAAACTAACTGTTTGAGATTTTTAAATTAAAGAATTCTGAGGGTCACAATCTGTTAAAAGCAGATTGATTTCTGAATGAATATATTTTGCAATACCCCTCAGATGTCATGCTAAATTATGGTGACTTCATTTTTTTTCTCTTTTTATACAAAAATAAATGTAGTTTTCATTCTATTTTTTTTTCTTTTTAAATATGAATTTTCTTAAACGAAAAAAGCTGAAAAATTATGAAATGACATCAAACAATTTAAATTAAAATTTATTTCCAGATAAATTAAAAAATAAATTAATTACATTGAATTAAAATAAACCATTTATTGATTAAATTGTATCCATTTACTCAACTCCTCCAACACAATGCAAAATATGATATGTGGACAATTTTTAAGCAAAGTACAGCTGGTTTGAATTCAGAGTTTTCCTTCTCCTAGACTGGTTGCTTAACCAAGCTAAGAAACCCAGTCTGTCCTACTATTTTACCCATAGTTAAAATACAAGAAAATACAAGAAATTATGTATTATTTTGTGTAAAATATCTAAATATTAAACAAAAAAAAACAAAAAAAATATTTGAATATCAAAAAAATAAATAAAAATAAATAAATTTGTAAATAAATAAATTTGTAAATAAAAAAATTTGAATATTAAAAATAAAAAAAATAAAAAATATTTGAATATAAAAAAGAAATCAAAATATTTGAATATTTTAAAAAAATATAAAAATATTTGAATATTTTAAAAAAAAATATCAATAATGTTTGAATATTTTTAAAAAAATATCAATAATGTTTGAATATTTAAAAAAAATATCAATAATGTTTGAATATTTAAAAAAATATCAATAATGTTTGAATATTTAAAAAAAAATATTAATAATGTTTGAAATTTTTAAAAAAATATCAATAATGTTTGAAATTTAAAAAGAAAATATCAATAATGTTTGAATATTTAAAAAAAAAAAAAGATATCAAAATATTTGAATACCAAAAATAAATCAAAGTATTTGAATATTGAAAAAAAAAAATTAAGATATCTAAATATTAAAAAGATAAAAGATTAAGACACCGGAATATTTGATATTAGAGAGTGTATTGTGAAAATGTTTCATTTTGAGATGAATCAATTCTGGGTCAACAGATCAGAGTTGTCTAAATTTGGAATTTTTTCTGAAGCAGCAAATAATTCAGCTTTATTTGCCGTCTAATTCACATTTTATGCCAAACCACTTATTCTTTCTGTCTAGAATTTTCATATGAACCTAAAAAATATATGAGGTATAGTTCAAAAGTACCCTCCCCAAGAAACTACAACAGATACAGAGAGTATGACACCACCACTGGATAGAGCAAGTTTTCAGCAATTAAACATTTTTCCACATAGTCACTACATATATTTTTACCAGCAATAAACAAAAGTTTGTATGCTGCACTTGTAAGAGAATTGATTTTTTTTAAAACACAAGCCTCTTTATTTTATTGTTGGCCCACATTAGAAGTGTATGTTGGTGGTATGGTAGTCGAGGATGAAGCTTCCTGCCTTGTTATAGATAGTGATTGTCAATTGTGGCATCAGACATGAAAGCAGATGCATTCATTTAATTTCCTAAATGCAGAAACAGTAAATGATTTCACTAGTGGCAACAGTGATGTGACCCACAAGCCACATTCAATAGAACTGTCAACCCACAAAATGAAGAGCACCTTCATCAGCTCATCTGTGAAAAAACAAAATTTTCCAGACACCAATGTTGTCATTGCTGTGAGAAAAGAGACATCCCATCAATGTGTAATGGTTAGCAAGCTAGTCTCACAGATCCATTATTACTGAATAACGAGTTTGATCCTCGCTGGATGCCCCACGTAAAGAAGACCTTGCATAAATAAATCTGGCCTGGTGGGCGGCCAAAAAAATATTTATTTCTGCTGCTGACAAAAAGTGAATTACCTAGTGAAGATTTTTTGAGCAAGGCATGTTTACTTGTGTGTCATTGCTGGTGAAAATACATAGCTAATAGTGTCTATGTAGAAAAATTGTGTTTTTCTTTAAAGCTGAAAACTTGGTGAATCCAATGGTGATGCTATGCTCCCTATATCTGTTGCAGATTCTATGCAAATAGATAGAAGAGCATTACTTTCCTTGTTTAATTAATATCTATTTTACATACTTAATTATAATATTACAAAGATAATTAAAGAAAATAAATACAGCCATTATGAACATGAAAAGTTTCTGTTTATTTGTTTAATAGCATATCAACCTTTGTGGATTATTTAATGTCAAAACCATCCTTGTAGAAGAACAGTAATGGTACTGGGGGTGATGAGAAGGTTCATACCATTCATATTAGTCCAAAGATGAATGTAATAGCATGACTGGAATTCAAATTTGCTTACTATGATGTTGCAGTCAAGTATGTTAGTCACTATGCCATGAGGATTTCTCCAACATAAAAAAGTGTATATTATATATATCATGAAGTAATATAAGTATATAACAATAGAAGATTAATCCGAGAAGAGAGCAAGCAAATAACATAAATGAAGGTGCTTTTTCATTTTTTTTCTTCTACTGAATTAGAAGGCAAGTTTTATAAATCTGAGATTGTCATTTTCTTCAAAAGAATCCCAATCAATTGAACCAAATGATAATTTAATGCCAAAATAAGGAATTACAAATACGAATTACCAGGTCATTCTAAATAGAAATTTAAACAATTTTCATAGAAAAAGAATACCAAAACATGCACTGAGAAAAGAAAAAGAACTCAAATTCAATTTTCTGTAATGATGGCAAAATTGAGTAGATTCATTGGAATTTATATTCAAAAGTTTTGTATTACTCAGTTTGTTGTTCTTTGGTAATTAATTAGTTGAATTCATTGCTCTTATAATTATTAAAAAAAAATGTCACTTTGCACTAATATCACACAAATAGGTTTCTCACCTTTTTCAATAGTTTTATAAATATTTTCTAAAACCTTTTTAATCATAACTAAGTCTTCACTAGGTAAAGTACCAACTTACTTAAGATTTGTATCACAGCAAGACTAACAGACAAATGTCTAAAAAAAAACTTCTTATTTAATTTTCCTAGATTATTTTAATTTTACAAGCTTTATCATCTGTTTTTAAAAAATTATGCTGAATGTATACAAATAGTAATTGGTATTATTAAAAGATACAAATAACACACAAAAAAGATTTACCAATTATATCATTTTTATATTATTGTACTGTGAAAAATTTCACAGGATTTTGTAAAGAAATATCTTTAAATCTAAATGAGTGACACTTGATATGAATATTTTTGCATTTTTGTCCAGATTGTTAGTCTTACTAAACAATAATGCTATGTAATTATTTTACATATCTAAATTTTAAAATTACCTAAATTAGTAATATTTAATTAAAATGTGAATAATTATTTTAGTACAATTTTTTTTTTATTCAAAAAAAATTCAAATTCTGTAAAAAATTAGTTACATCTTGCAGGAACATGGCTTCCTACTGATTACTGTTAGAGACTTCCTTCATGAAAATTTTTTTTACATTAAGACCACTGGGTTCAATCAGCATTTGATATCTCTAAATTTGATAAATTCTATATCAAAACTATTCAGTCATATATAGATGAAAAATAAATTACTTAATTTATTATATTATAAAAATTAACTTACAAATATTGAAACAAACATGTGACTATAAGAAGACATTATTCAATTTCAGATTTTCAAATTCTTTGAAAAGAATACAAAAAGCTACATTTTTATTTTGGGGAAAACTCAATTATTGCACAGATTTTAATTTATTCATCAACAAAATTCTAACAATTTCAAATGTAAATACTTCAACAATACTTATTTTTGAGTACATATAGCCAATTGATATTTATAATTTTTTTCTCAAAAAAAAATAAAATCACGGGGGGGGCGCAAAACAGCCACATTACCGATCGGATGAGAGAACGTCTCTTCCTAAAGTTGGATGGCCTCATACTCAGAAAACGCTTTCTCGAGTAAAGAGACTGAACCTGAGAATAGTAAGGGAGCAAAACTCTCAGTGCAGGATACTAAGGAATCTACACACAACGGCCAAATAGTTAATTGATAACATTTAACATTAAACATGCAAATATTAAACAACAGACACAAATTATAAACAATAACAACAAAGGTTTGATCTGGGATGTGGTGCTATCAAAAGCACATGCAACATACAAAACAATTTATATATTAGTCAACATAAAACACAACATCAAAAGGGAGAAGGGTAAAAAAATAAAGCATGTATATATATATATATACCAGATGATAAAATAGGTTGAATGTTATGGCATGTCAACCCCTGTTGGGTTATTTTATGCCGAAAGCATTTTCTTTTATGCATTCTTGTTGGGTATTCAATTTTTTTAAAAAGTCATTTTTGATCTATTTAACCAACAGATGGGACCCTAACAGGTACTACCACTCCAGATCAGAGCGAACCTGCAAGTAATCATAATGAAGGAGTACACTCCCCAGAGCTCCAGAATTGGAACCTCGCCACTAGATGCAGTTTAACGTTATACCCAAGACACTATGATAAAATGATCCCATATATAAACAAAATGCCTAATAGAGAATTTCTTTTTCTTCTCTAATCGATATTAACTGATTTTTCTGTATTTCATGAGATTTTTTATTTTAATTTTTATCATTAAAGATGATATTTATGCTTCTAGTTAGGAAGTGAATTGTAATTAGCATGTCATAGTTACTTCTATTATATCAAGATTTTGGAGGATTAAAAAAAATGACACTCAACTTAAATGTAGACACTGCAAAATTTATAATTGAATAACAAATTGGACTGGAAATTGCTTTATTTACTAAGTTAAAGCATTTTAATTGTATCGCTGTAATAAAAATTCACTATAATTAGCCATTTTTTAGTAGGTGATGATCACACAATTATATTATATTATATATATATGCGCACACACACACACACACATATATATATACAGGTACTAGAATATGGAATAAAATCTGAGGGTATGAAGAAATAAGAAAAAAGTATTCCAAAAGATAAATTTATTTTTAGATGGTAAAGTCAACATTAAAATTCTTAGTTTAAAAAAAAAAAAAAACTTCATTATGACATTAGGAGGAATATAGTGCTGTCTAAACAATGTTGGAATTCTTTCCAAAATGATTTTTTTTTTTTCAAAAGAATTTCAACACTGTTTACACATTTTAAACTTTACTATCTAAAAATAAATTTATCTTTTGTAAAACTTTGTTTTTTTATTTCTACATACTGCCAGTTTTCTTTCCATATTTTACCACCCATATATATATATATATATATATATATATATATATATATATATATATATATATATACATACCCATGCACACACTTGAAAATTTTAGTGATACATATATATTTATATATTTATTGATAATACAAGTATTAGAGGCAACTAGTTCTTTGCCATTTTTTAGTATTTCAAAAAAAGAAATAAACTTAAGAATAAAAGACTAATAACCTGAAAAATGACTGATATGTTGAAACCTTAAATTAAAAAAAATTTTATGTAATTATATATCTGACAAAAAGATGTAATTAGGGGTAAAACTATTATTTTTCTTCAGACATTAATCATTACAGCCATAGATAAATAGTTGAGAGTCTACTGAGACATTAATGAATAATAATATTGTGAATAGAAGAATATATGATGAGGCTGCATTTTTATCTGGCATTCCCACACTATGATGGGAAAAACAAGTTTGGTGTATTGTTGGGTGGGAGCACTCTGGATCAGCGCTAATAATGCTTCAGCTTTACAACTATGTCTGACCCATGTCATACATCAGATAAAGGCTTTGTTGGCAGTATAGCTAAGGGTTTTTTGTTTTTTTGTTTTTTGAGGGGGAGGGGCGTCAGCATATGTATGAAATTATTCTCATTACAGTTATAGTCATATAGTTAAGTCTCCTCAGACATTCATTACTGCCAGGTTGAGTCTATATAAACATTATTATCACTACTATAGGCATAGGCAGAACCAGTGCATACTACTCCCAACCCATCCCTCGATCAGAGGGGGGGGCCTAGGTATGAATACTACTTTATGAAAATTGATATGTAGTAGAGTGGGGGCCCTCATATAATAGATTTGGAGGAGGCCCATGAGACCCTATCACCAGGGTTAAGAGATGAGATATGAACAATCAGTTTTTGGATGCATATCGAATTCATGTGTCCTGGTCTCCTGCTCTAAAAAAACGCTAAGAGGGATCAGCTCAAAATCTGACTCCTGCTAGTTATGAACTCCCTAGCTGTTTGAAAAAATATCAATAATGTTTGAATATTTAAAAAAAAATATTAATAATGTTTGAAATTTTTAAAAAAATATCAATAATGTTTGAAATTTAAAAAGAAAATATCAATAATGTTTGAATATTTAAAAAAAAAAAAAGATATCAAAATATTTGAATACCAAAAATAAATCAAAGTATTTGAATATTGAAAAAAAAAAATTAAGATATCTAAATATTAAAAAGATTAAAAGATTAAGACACCGGAATATTTGATATTAGAGAGTGTATTGTGAAAATGTTTCATTTTGAGATGAATCAATTCTGGGTCAAACAGATCAGAGTTTAATGTGATATGAAAGCGATATTTTACACACACCCCCACCAAGTCTTTTCTCGACAAGTAAATGTAAATATTTTAACCCCCCCTCTTTAAAATATCTTTTTTTTTTAGTGTTTTTTATTGACAAATAACTTCTTTTTTGTGGAGTGGCTGTAAAATATTGCTTTTTTTTTTATCACATTAACTTATTGATTTTAATGCCTTCAAACTACTAAAAAAAGTTATTTGTCTATGTTGAATTAAAAACAAATTCTGATGCAGGGTCATCCACAAAGCGTTTCTTCACTGACTGCAGTCTCGCGTAGGCCGACTGCTTCTCCAAGTGCTCTACTCACTTCAGTTATTTATGGGCATAGTCCCCCAACATCCGGGCACATCAGTCGAACCTCGCGCCCGTGCAACGCACAATTCTCGTGCATTCGGATGGACGCATGTTGGCCCCAACATCCGGGTACCTGAATTACACCTCGCGTCCGTCCAGCGCCTAAATCGCATTTCTTTGCATTCGGGAGGGCGCAGGTTTGACTCTGGCAGGCAAGACTATGTCTTGCTCTTTTTTTAAATGAGTACGGTAGTACTCTTTCTCCATCACATTGTCAATAAAAACTTTTCGGGGGAAAATGCCTTCAAACAGCTAGGGATTTACAAACTAGCGAGTTGGATTTTGAGCAGACACCGCTTAGCATTTTTTAAGGCAGGAGACCAGGATGATATAAATGCAATATGCACCAGTTTTTGTTAATCCTAATGATTTTCCCTTCACATCCTCCAATGGGTTTTCTCTACCAAATGTCTGCAATTCCTTATTCTATTCCAGAGATTTAGGCAATCTCATGGACTTTTACAAAGAACAGCTAACAAAACAAAAAACAAAAGTAAAAGCTTACACCAGTTGATTTGCAAGTGGTGATAGTATAACAAAATATTATTCTTCAATGAAGTAATATTCTTTATTTTGAAAAGCAGTAATTCATACAACATTTGTTTAAATGCTTATAAAAATGTGCTTCAAATTATGACATTTATACAAATACAATTTGTTTAGAAACATTAAGTTTCATATAATTTCATACAAAAGATATTACAGAATTCTTTTATTTTTCAATATTTTTTCAAGTATCTATTTCCCAACTTTCTTTTTATTTTCATGAGAAAATTGAGAATTGTAAATATATTCATTTTTAGTTTTGTTTTCTAAAGTTTAAAATAACTTTTATGATTTCTGAAATAATCATTTTCTTTTATTGATGGAGAAAGTAAGTAAGTTTGTCGGTATCAACCGAACAGCAAAGGAGTCTATCCCCTTTTCACTAGTACTAAACCAGGGAGATTGTTTTTTTCATCTGAGGTGGAATGCCACACTTATTGTCAGCTCCCCACTTGACCACACAGATTAAAACTGGTCTGCTCATGCACTGAGTTGGTGAGGGCCAGTATCAAACCCAGAACCATGTGATTCACTAGGCAAAAGTGTCAGGAATAACAATTCTATTTCAGAGGTACTTGTTGTATGCTTAGATTCAAGTTACTTTTTCATGGTTAATATGTCATATATAGAAATAAAAATATTCCTAAAATAAGAGAAATCCTTCAAATTTGACACTTTTTAATACAAGTATTTCCAATGGAGAAATGTGCAATGTATTCACGATAAAAGACTTAAATATCTAAAAACCAAAATCCTTTTTTTCTTTTCAAGTTGTGTAAAAAAAATAATTATCATTAAGAATATATTAACATCACTAATAGTTATTACATTTGCATATAAATTTTATACAAAAAATACTAAAGTGATTCTATTCCATCAGTATAATCAGATATTATTTTTGATAATAATTTCTTACTTAATTTTTATTAAAAATCTTAAGAAATGAATACATAAAACATAACTATTTTAGTCAGTAATTTAGTGATAATGAACTGATACTAAAATGGTGAAACATAACAAATTTTCATAAAAATGGAAAGCTACTCTAAATTACATATGGTTGAAATCACAAGTTTAAATATTGGTTATCACCAATATACAATAACAGCTTCTAAAACTGTTTATAGATGTTCATCTTGAAAAAAGAAAGCATTTATTTTTCACCACAATATTTATTTTTGAATATAATTTCTTTCCTTGTCAATACAATGAACTCAATGATTCTTTATGGGTCATATAAATTAAACATTATATAAGAAAAATTTCATATTAGTATTCAGTTATTAATTGTGTCAAGCTACGAACTTAATGATCCACTCTTACATTTTCAAACACAAATACAGAGAGAAAATCTTAAAATTTGTAGTATTAACAAAGAGTAATTTTTATTAGATTCATATTTTAATTTTATGAACTCCCAAAGGCTGTTATTCATTTTTCTTTTTTCTTAAATAAAAATAGTTCAGAGAAAGTAAACATATTCTGAAGAAATATCAATTTTTAAAAAATACTTCTCAATATTCTCGATTTCAAATTTCAAATAATTGTGTTACAAAGATAAAATAAATAAACAAATTCTAATTTCAAATAGAGAAATGATCATAAACCAATTATTTTAAATTCAAACAGTGATATTTATTTTACAAAGGTAAATTTTTATATATATATATATATATATATATATGTATGTATGTATGTAATTTCTGTTTTCTGGATAAATACTCCAAGTTAAAAAAAATAAATTATAATAGGAAAAACACAATAAATGACTTAAAATACAAGAATTCATAAAAATAACCATTTATTTTCTTATTCAAGAAAACAAAAATGGTTTTAAAAGCCATGCAAAATAATCCCATGCAAGGGTATCCATGCACACCGAGGTAGTAATTTTAGTACAAATGTAAAAGTGGCAAATGGTTACTAATGCTGTCAGTGATCAAGCCGAATCCATTAATATATTATACATATACTGTTAATAGATCAAGCTGAATCTGTTCAAACATACTATTTTAGGGAGACAAACAGCATAAAAGTAAACATATATCGTAACATGGATTATCTAGAATTACTCAAATCTATATTTTTATGCTAGCAATGGTGTTTGCATTCTCTCTAGTAAATACATACACCTGGAGATTAATAGAAAAAGAGATTACTTGAAAGATGGACCAAGAGAAACTGTTGACATTCTTGAAATTGGCACAAGTACAAAAGCATTAAAAAAAGACAGGAGAATAGATATCAGTTGTTTGTACCTAAACAAGCTCAAATGACTTAATAATGAGATTAGATATTTATGCATATCATTCTGGCATGAAGAGAAAATTTCAAAGAAAGAAATTATTTCAAAGATACACTAAAAAAATTATTAAATGTTTTTCCTTCTTGTAAGAATATAATATATCCACCTAACTCTCAAATTTCATTAATGAAAGTTTTTTTTGTTTTTTTAAAACACATTCTCAGTCATTCTTCAAATATATTGGAAATAAAGAAGATATGATTTATACTGAGCAGCTTTTTTTTAAGGTCATTCTGAACATCCAGATATAAACAGTGCCAACAAGTTCTAAATAGATTGATAGGTAAATCTTTATCCATACAAAATACTTAAATTAGTTTTTATTTGATGTTTATTTTTGACAGGGATTTAGTAAGAAATTATCTTAAAATACAAAACCTTATTTCAATAGAACATCCAGATAATAATCTTATGATACGTTTTTGTACAGATTTCTCTAATAAAACCTTTGATTTTATATATATATATATATATATATATATATATATATATATATATATAAGAAAAAAGTATTACAAAATAATTTATTTGTAGATTATGAATCAACGTTAAAATGTTTCAGTTTGTTATAAAACCTTCATCAGGACATTAACAAACGAAACATTTTAACGTCAACTTCACCATCTACAAATGAATTTATCTTTTTGGAATACCTTGTCTTTTCTTATCTATACTTCTACAGTGTCTGGTTTATTTCCATATTTTATCACCCATATATAATTAAAATCTTGTAAATTGTATAAGGTTTCTATAAAGCTAATACTGATGCCCCAAATTTGGTGGGAATGAGTCAACATAAAGGTATACACTTAGACAAGGATAGAATAAGGGATACCAAAAGGTTAAAGTACTGATTGTGTCAACAAGTGCAAATATACCTCATTTATTTCATCACAGCAGGTGAGACAGAAAGGTTTGGATGGTACTTGCTATAGCAAGACAAGAAAATTCAGATAAAGCAAAGATAAATATGACCATTAAAGGTGGCTTCTTTTTTTAACTCTGAGATCAAATTTATTTTTCATCTCTTAGCAATTTTAATATTTGCTACAATTTTGTTTATCTCCATCTCTACCTGAAATTTCAAAAATACAACCAAATGAAAGTAGCAAGAAAGATTCTTGTTTAATACTTTGGGTCCAATAAGTATGTATACTAAACCTGGAAGCTCTACCTCAACCTATATGGCCATCTATAGATGACAAACAAACAAACCTTTCCTTTGTCGGTTATATGTAAATAACATTGGAATGAAAATTGATGAGAAAAAAAAAAAAACTTCTGAAAATTAAAAATTTTATATATGTGTTTAATGTATTATCAAAAGAAAGAGAAAAAAAGATAGTATTATTATGCCACATGAATTAATGGGAAAAAAACTAACTGTTTGAGATTTTAAATTAAAGAATTCTGAGGGTCACAATCTGTTAAAAGCAGAATTGATTTCTGAATGATATATTTTTGCAATACACCCTCAGATGTCATGCTAAATTATGGTGACTTCATTTTTTTTCTCTTTTATACAAAATAAATGTAGTTTTCATTCTATTTTTTTTTTCTTTTTAAATATGAATTTTCTTAAACGAAAAAAGCTGAAAAATTATGAAATGACATCAAACAATTTAAATTAAAATTTATTTCCAGATAAATTAAAAAATAAATTAATTACATTGAATTAAAATAAACCATTTATTGATTAAATTGTATCCATTTACTCAACTCCTCCAACACATGCAAAATATGATATGTGGACAATTTTTAAGCAAAGTACAGCTGGTTTGAATTCAGAGTTTTCCTTCTCCTAGACTGGTTGCTTAACCAAGGCTAAAGAACCCAGTCTGTCCTACTATTTTACCCATAGTTAAAATACAAGAAAATACAAGAAATTATGTATTTATTTTGTGTAAAATATCTAAATATTAAACAAAAAAAAAACAAAAAAAATATTTGAATATCAAAAAAATAAATAAAAATAAATAAATTTGTAAATAAATAAATTTGTAAATAAAAAAATTTGAATATTAAAAATAAAAAAATAAAAATATTTGAATATAAAAAAAGAAATCAAAATATTTGAATATTTTAAAAAATATAAAAATATTTGAATATTTTAAAAAAAAATATCAATAATGTTTGAATATTTAAAAAAATATCAATAATGTTTGAATATTTAAAAAAAAAATATCAATAATGTTTGAATATTTAAAAAAATATCAATAATGTTTGAATATTTTAAAAAAAAATATTAATAATGTTTTGAAATTTTTAAAAAAATATCAATAATGTTTGAAATTTAAAAAGAAAATATCAATAATGTTTGAATATTTAAAAAAAAAAAAAAGATATCAAAATATTTGAATACCAAAAATAAATCAAAGTATTTGAATATTGAAAAAAAAAAATTAAGATATCTAAATATTAAAAAGATTAAAAGATTAAGACACCGGAATATTTGATATTAGAGAGTGTATTGTGAAAATGTTTCATTTTGAGATGAATCAATTCTGGGTCAAACAGATCAGAGTTGTCTAAATTTTGGAATTTTTTCTGAAGCAGCAAATAATTCAGCTTTATTTGCCGTCTAATTCACATTTTATGCCAAACCACTTATTCTTTCTGTCTAGAATTTTCATATGAACCTAAAAAATATATGAGGTATAGTTCAAAAGTACCCTCCCAAGAAACTACAACAGATACAGAGAGTATGACACCACCACTGGATAGAGCAAGTTTTCAGCAATTAAACATTTTTCCACATAGTCACTACATATATTTTTACCAGCAATAAACAAAAGTTTGTATGCTGCACTTGTAAGAGAATTGATTTTTTTTAAAACCAAGCCTCTTTATTTTATTGTTGGCCCACATTAGAAGTGTATGTTGGTGGTATGGTAGTCGAGGATGAAGCTTCCTGCCTTGTTATAGATAGTGATTGTCAATGTGGCATCAGACATGAAAGCAGATGCATTCATTTAATTTCCTACATGCAGAAACAGTAAATGATTTCACTAGTGGCAACAGTGATGTGACCCACAAGCCACATTCAATAGAACTGTCAACCCACAAAATGAAGAGCACCTTCATCAGCTCATCTGTGAAAAAAACAAAATTTTCCAGACACCAATGTTGTCATTGCTGGTGAGAAAAGAGACATCCCATCATGGTGTAATGGTTAGCAAGCTAGTCTCACAGATCCATTATTACTGAATAACGAGTTTGATCCTCGCTGGATGCCCCACGTAAAGAAGACCTTGCATAAATAAATCTGGCCTGGTGGGCGGCCAAAAAAATATTTATTTCTGCTGCTGACAAAAAGTGAATTACCTAGTGAAGATTTTTATGAGCAAGGCATGTTGACTTGTGTTCATTGCTGGTGAAAATACATAGCTAATAGTGTCTATGTAGAAAAATTGTGTTTTTCTTTAAAGCTGAAAACTTGGTGAATCCAATGGTGATGCTATGCTCCCTATATCTGTTGCAGATTCTATGCAAATAGATAGAGAGCATTACTTTCCTTGTTTAATTAATATCTATTTTACATACTTAATTATAATATTACAAAGATAATTAAAGAAAATAAATACAGCCATTATGAACATGAAAAGTTTCTGTTTATTTGTTTAATAGCATATCAACCTTTGTGGATTATTTAATGTCAAAACCATCCTTGTAGAAGAACAGTAATGGTACTGGGGGTGATGAGAAGGTTCATACCATTCATATTAGTCCAAAGATGAATGTAATAGCATGACTGGAATTCAAATTTGCTTACTATGATGTTGCAGTCAAGTATGTTAGTCACTATGCCATGAGGATTTCTCCAACATAAAAAGTGTATATATATATATCATGAAGTAATATAAGTATATAACAATAGAAGATTAATCCGAGAAGAGAGCAAGCAAATAACATAAATGAAGGTGCTTTTTCATTTTTTTTCTTCTACTGAATTAGAAGGCAAGTTTATAAATCTGAGATTGTCATTTTCTTCAAAAGAATCCCAATCAATTGAACCAAATGATAATTTAATGCAAAATAAGGAATTACAAATACGAATTACCAGGTCATTCTAAATAGAAATTTAAACAATTTTCATAGAAAAAGAATACCAAAACATGCACTGAGAAAGAAAAGAACTCAAATTCAATTTTCTGTAATGATGGCAAAATTGAGTAGATTCATTGGAATTATATTCAAAAGTTTTGTATTACTCAGTTTGTTGTTCTTTGGTAATTAATTAGTTGAATTCATTGCTCTTATAATTTTATTTAAAAAAAATGTCACTTGCACTAATATCACACAAATAGGTTTCTCACCTTTTTTCAATAGTTTTATAAATATTTTCTAAAACCTTTTTAATCATAACTAAGTCTTCACTAGGTAAAGTACCAACTTACTTAAGATTTGTATCACAGCAAGACTAACAGACAAATGTCTAAAAAAAACTTCTTATTTAATTTTCCTAGATTATTTTAATTTTACAAGCTTTATCATCTGTTTAAAAAATTATGCTGAATGTATACAAATAGTAATTGGTATTATTAAAAGATACAAATAACACAAAAAAGATTTACCAATTATATCATTTTTATATTATTGTACTGTGAAAAATTTCACAGGATTTTGTAAAGAAATATCTTAAATCTAAATGAGTGACACTTGATATGAATATTTTTGCATTTTGTCCAGATTGTTAGTCTTTACTAAACAATAATGCTATGTAATTATTTTACATATCTAAATTTTAAAATTACCTAATTAGTAATATTTAATTAAAATGTGAATAATTATTTTAGTACAATTTTTTTTTTATTCAAAAAAATTCAAATTCTGTAAAAAAATTAGTTACATCTTGCAGGAACATGGCTTCCTACTGATTACTGTTAGAGACTTCCTTCATGAAAATTTTTTTTTACATTAAGACCACTGGGTTCAATCAGCATTTGATATCTCTAAATTTGATAAATTCTATATCAAACTATTCAGTCATATATAGATGAAAAATAAATTTTACTTAATTTATTAATATTATAAAAATTAACTTACAAATATTGAAACAAACATGTGACTATAAGAAGACATTATTCAATTTCAGATTTTCAATTCTTTGAAAAGATACAAAAAGCTACATTTTTATTTTGGGAAAACTCAATTATTGCACAGATTTTAATTTATTCATCCAACAAAATTCTAACAATTTCAAATGTAAATACTTCAAATACTTATTTTTGAGTACTATAGCCAATTGATATTTATAATTTTTTTCTCAAAAAAAAATAAAATCAGGGGGGGGGGGAATTAAACAACCAAAGAAAAACAAGAACAAAATATCTAAACAATTAAAGTTGTTTTAAGTAAAAATAAAAAATAACCTATGAATGAAACTAAAAATGAAATAAAAATAAAAATTTTCAAAAATGAGAACATATTGTCCATAATTTTGAAAAGAGCCATTAACATCAAAATCATTTGGACTTTTACTTTTTACTGAGTGAAATATTTGTGTTAATTTTATTGAGAATTTGTCTATAGTTTTGAAAAGGATCATTCAAAGAATTGTTCAGATAAATGAACCACTTTATGTTTTGGTTGTTCACACATTTTAACTGGTACATTCTCCACTCTTCTTCAGGTGTAATATGCATTACTTATTTTAGATTACTTCTTTAGAAAAAACAGCATGAAAGTTTTGTTTATTACATGGAATTTTTATTAAGATCTTTTTGAAGAACTCCATAAATACTCAGTAAAAATAATGAAACAGAGTCCTGTGTAAAGATCATAGAATAATTCAATTGGAAGCACATGGTGTAATGGTTATCTTTGTAGGAAATGGACAGGGCGAGGCGAGTTCAAATCTTGGACAAAGCTGTGTGCATTTCACATAGAGCTAATCCTCTTGGGAAAGGTATGCATTCAACTATTCTCCCTCCAGTTAGGGGTAAATAGTAGGTCAGACTGGGCTCTTTTAACCTTAGTATGAGAATCAGTCAAGGAGAAGGAAAACTGAATTTAAGCCTGTTAAACTCTGCTTAAGAAATTGACCTTATGTTACATCCTACTTGGGTTGGTTGGTTGGATTTTACAGCATGTCAATCCTTGTTGGGTCATTTTATACTGAAGACATTTTGTTTTATTCATTCTTGATGTGTTATCAATTTTTCTTTTAAACTCAATTTTTTAAACACATTTTTTAAAACTCATTTTGTTTTATTTAACCCACAGATAGGAACCTAACAGGTACTACCAATCTAGACCAGAGTGGACCTGGGAGTAATGGTGATGAAGGGGTACTCCATATTCTCCAGAGCTCAAGAACTGGTGTAATGTTACAGGGTTTGTTTCTTTCACGGCACTAATTGGTATAGTATACGTGACGTTATGTTGTGGGGCTCACCACGTCTTCAAAACACACGGTACTGTTAAGACTTGTACAGCCGTGTATCAGGGTTTGGCACGTTGATCAGCACACACAGAATTCCAGCAGTACTTCAAGCCCCAAAATTCTTCCATACTCCTTTCGTTTATGGTCAAGCGAAAAGTATCACTTACGCAGGCCGCGTGCTTTTCGTTACGGCCAATTTGACTTGTTGACAAGTATATGTCTCCAGTCAAGTATCTGTTCCCGTTTGTTTGTTTAATGGCTTTCATTCATGAATTCCATTACGATTTCTTTGGCGTGTAGTAAATAAAGATGAGAACACTACCTCTTGTTTTTCATCAATTTATTCTCCTAATGCAAGGTATTGAGAGAGAGAGAGATAGTCGGCTTCCTTAAATATGTTTTTAGTGATGCTCTTCGTTCCAATTATCAGGCTTCACACTTCATCGACACCAGCCTCTGACTATTAACTCAGCCAAACTCCACGGACGCAGACCAAAATTCAACTCGTCTTCCTCTCTCGGTCTCCAGGGCTCTACTACTCCCTCGGTCTCCAGGACTTAACTGATTCAAAATCTAAGGTTCCCTCATTATATAGAAAAATTTGTCGATCGTTCTAGAATGTTCTAAAATGTCCTAGAATCTCTCAAAGATTCTAATTGTTCTACCAAACTACATGTGTCACTTAAGAGGTCAACGGGTCAACCATCCTTTCTTCTGACAAACCGATTAAACTAAATTTTACTAGCATAATCCCAGACTTAATGGCTCCGAATAGACTCAAAGGTGCTAACGACTTTCACATTGCCTGCCCACTCCCGTACGGTCTGAGAATCATGCTACAATCTATTAAGGTTTCTCCGTGTCTGGCACAAGGCCACCAATATGGTGTTCCTAGGTCCATTATGCTACACTGGAACTTCACCATCAGATAGAGTTTAACGACATACCCAGGACATTAAGATCTTCAGTCACCGTTTTCTAGCACATATATGATAAAAAGGGTTGGGGCTTGCTATAAGGGAAATGGGGTTGGGACAATCATATAGATGCTAGAGCTTGACGTAACCAGTCGATTTATGTCTAGTGGCAAAGGCCAAATGACATGTTGCAGGTCATGGACTGCTTAGCCACCAGGGTTCCATCTTTAAGCATCATGGGTCGCCACCCACAGCCAACAGGTGACCCCATTGGGTGGGGTGGGGGTCTTACCCTTCCCGACAGGGCTTGGTGAGGGGTTGTAAATACATAATTCCATGTAAAAAAATAAATAGATGTGGTATATTGGTTAATAAGAAACGGAAGCACCGTTTCGGCTATCTTTGATTTGTGATAATAAAAAGGCAGAAGTGATTACTGCTTGCAGATACATACACCTGGACTCTTCATTGTGTTCATTATTCGATAAGCAAGCTGCAACTAAAATAGGTAAATCTGTTTCATACTGTTTTTGCTTTGTGATAGCAAAGAAAGAGACTAAAAAAAAAGTCTCTTTTCTTAAAAAAGGTCCTTATCACACTTGAAAAAGACTGGTGAATGTTGCATGAACATTAAAACAAAAAAAAAGGAATTCAATTGTCTGAACAATTTCTGCCATATAAATGAAGATATAATTTAATCATTTTCAATTTTAATTTTGGAGGAAAATAGAGAAGAAGTTGCTGGTAATTAAATTTCATGCAAAAAGAACCAAGTAAGCCAACAGCCAATAAACATGCCTTCTTCAATTTACCTGAAAAAAAAAGGAGAAGGTCTACAAGTCACCCTTCTTAACAGAGTTTTAATTGCTATCATTTCTTCTTTTTTGTTCCCCATCCAATGAAAAAACGTATCAGTTCATGCAATAGAGACCATTGCTAATCTATGCATTGTTTATAAATTTAAAAAGAAAATATTATTTATATATTGACTTTAAGTTAAAAGCATTTGATTTAGCTTCCCAAAAAGTAAGGATTTTGGGAAGAAAAACCATGCAAAAATAAAGTTCAATGGAGATACCTACAGGTTTTCCACCGGGGATCTGAAAATGATAAACTGGAAAAATATATATGTATACAAACAATAAATACACATTCTTCTTTATTAGGGATTTTAACGAGCTTGTCATTTAATCATTTATTTCTAATGTCAGATTATCTCCCTTTCAATTGATAACTGTGTTGATCCTGTTCAGTTAATAGGGATCACATTTATTTTTAAACAAGAGACGATAGAAAATAGAGTCTCAAGTTTCAGCCCTTCTATTTGATAATTGTGAAACGGAAATTAAATTGTATTATTTAGATTTTTGGAACTTGTCCTCATCTTTATTGTTATATACACAACGTTTCAGCCAATGTGCCTTCTAGCCTTCTTCTTGTCGAAACATTGTGTATATAACAATAAAGATGAGGACAACAGTAAAAAAAATCTAAATAGTACAAATTATCAAGCCTCATCTCAAAAATTCAAAGAAATTAAATTGTCATTTTTCATTATTAAACACCCATCAGGATGGATTAACCATTTTCTTAACATGATGAGCCACACACATTAAACCTCATGCAAAAAATGCACCAGGCAATAAAAATGGCCCTTACCCCTTTTTGGGTGATGGGATTCGGATGCTGCCTGTGGGGACGGCCCTAGGAACATATAAGTTATTTTACCTCACTCACCCTGATAAGAACCAATGGTCCCTACACAAGGAACAGGATTGAGTATGATAGTACTTTGGATAAACTGTCATCCTATGTTAATATTGATAAACTTTTATATAGATGATATGAATGTATCTAGCATTTGAATAGCATTAGTTCTGTTGATAAACAATTTTAAAAAAAGTTAAATAATTTGTTGTTTCTAAAGTGTTTCTCCCCAGTAAGAAAAGTTTAGGAACAACTGATATAACCCATTTGATAATGCTTAAATCTATTAAATAGTCTAATGAAAATACTTTAATTACAGATGATGAATTTATCCAATAAATTTAAATTAAACTAAATTCGAAGGAAAATTAACTAAAGTTATATTAGTGATTAATCATTTTTTAAGTAATATTCCATTTCAAAGAACCTGATAATTTAGGTTCTTATATTTATTCTTATTAATTAAGGCAGAAAATACTTTGATAATTTATTTCAATTTCTTTGGTTATTAGGTAATTAATAGCATTAATAAAAAAAATGACATATTCATGAACATGGGGAACACAACTTTTGAAAATGAATCTTTCATGTAAAATTAACAAACTTTTTAAAGAAGAGTGTCTATTAATAAATGACCAACCATAAAATCTAAAAGAAAACTTAGAGAGATAATAGTTTTGGGGTTGGTCTTCTTTCAAGACTTTAAAAAAAATAAATATAAAAACCCTATGCTGATCAAATAATTAAATGTTTGAAAATCTTCCTATCTGTAAGTTAGGAGTCATTGATCAGCTTTGAATTTCATTCAATATTGAATGAACTTTGTTTAATTCGATAAAAGGACTCAAAGCAAATTTTAGTAAATAACAGTTATCATCTCTGATGATATCAAAGTTCATTATTCCACTATGTTTGTTTACATCATTCCTGATGGATCTATTTTTGTATCTTGTGCTAGAGTGGGTTTTTTTTTTTATAATGTATCTATAATACATATACAGGGTTTAATTTCACTCTTCCATATTGTTTCTGATTTTTCAAAGTTCTGCAAGACCCTTTTCTAAACATGACTGTGGTGATAGTCTATCATCAAAAAATTAAAATGGTCCTAAAGGACTATACTATAACACCCTGTCTGTACCAATTTTACTCATACTGACTTATGAATATATGGCCTGGAAATCTCTGTAAGGGATGAGACACTTATGAATACAGTAAAAACAATTCACTTTATATATTAGCTGTTGAAAAAGAACAGCTGTATTTTAAGGGAAACATTGATTTTAACTATATGCACATTACAAACTTAATTATATTTGCATACCAAACCATGGAATGGCTACCCAGTAGAAAAAAAAACTTCATTTATATAGGCAAAAATAGATTCTTCAAAGACAAAGATATTAATGCTGAGAGAACATTTTAGAATTGTAGTATTAACAAAGTGTAATTTTTATTAGATTCATATTTTAATTTTATGAACTACCAAAGGCTAAAATGCATTATTTGATATAACAATGTTTAAACTATTCAATTAGTATTGAAAGTGTTTTTGTATTTTCTTTTTTTTTTTTTTTAATAAACTATAAAAAAGTAAAAGTTTTTGTAGCTTCATAAATTCAATAAAAATCAAGTTTTTATTTCCTTAACACAAAGAATGATTTTTTTTTCTTCTTTTTACCTCCTAATATTGGCATTACTGAACTTTATTATTAATATTGACAAATATTTTAAATTTTACTTACTTTTAATAAGAATTCACTCAAGTCATTGTTTCTATGACAGCAAAGAACCGCATGTATTGGAGATAGTAATAAAGGATAAGCTCCTAATGAAACTTGTGTTTATGTTCCCTTTTCTAAAATGGTAGTGCCCAGTTTTAATTGATGCTTTAGAAGACTACAATATTAAGGCTACACGTTCCCCCACCTTTATTTATGTTTGGTTTCTTTGTTTTATGACATATCAACCTTCATGGGTTATTTAATGACAAGCCATCCTTGTAGAAGAACAGTAGTGGTACTATAGATGGGTGGTGAGGGTGTTCATACCTTTCTTAAAGTTATTAGACCAAGAGTGAATGTAATAGTGTGACTGAAGTTTGAACTTTCTTAATACAATGTTGTATTCCAGCATGTTAACCACTACACAACAGGGGCTACCTGCACACCTGATTTAGATAAGCCAGATAGAAAATGATGGATTATATGAACATTTATTTTCTTACAGCTCCATTACTGACAAACAAAAACAAACATTTGGTGATTTTACTTTAAAATAAGATCTTCAGATTTTACAAAGGAATATCTAACTTTTTTTTATAAGCAAACAAAGGTCGTCCTTAATTGACTTAACTGACTTATCTGTGTAAAAAAAAAAAAAAAAAAAAAAAAAAAAAAAGAAGAGGCTGAGGCACAAATAAACCATCATGAAAAAAAAAAAAAAATGCTTTAAAAAATCATAAAGGACACTGCTATACAAAAAGTTTTAATATCAACAAAGACTAAAAAAAAAAAATTATAAAATCTAAATCAATAAAAAAAGGGAAAAAAAAGTTTCTTAAATTCAAAACACTTACCAAACTGTTATGTGCAGTCTTGCGTTTCATCTTTGGCATCGGTTCTGGTTTCTTTGGAGGTTTCTCATCTTCAGTAACATCTATCGTTTCTTCTGATTCCATTTCAGACTCATCCACTTTAGTCACCACAAATCGTGGGATTGGCTGCAGCAGTTTTGGTGATGACGTCCTCCGAATAGGTGAAGTTTTCTTTGAATTTAATGGAGACGGAGGTGGTGACATAGTGGATGTTGAAGCTTTACGATCGTTAAGTAAAGTTCGTTCACTCAAGTGTAATAATAGAAGTCGCTCAAGCTCAAACCTTTGAATTGAGCCAAGAAGGATCATTGATTCTAGAAAAAGATACAGAACCTCAAGTCAATAAAAAAAACATACTTCAGTTTATTTGAGCATTATGCTTATCTCATAACTAATACTAACAATAGTTGTTAGTAAAAAAAATAAAACAATTTGAAATCTAATCTTGGACAATTTGGACAGTCTCATTTTTAACCAGAGGGTGTTGCAAGATGAGAACAGTCATACAATTAAGGAACACGAGTATTAATATATAGATTTGTTCCTTACTTTTTAGACATCCCTTGTACATTTGATTAGTCTAAGATAAAAATGACTCTAATGTCAGAGAGATTCAGTCTTGTTATTGTTGTACCAGCCGTTCCTACAGTGGAGAACATGCACCGGTTCTCACTATAAATAGTGAGACACCGAGTGGAAAGGGAGGACTGTTCCCGTTAACGACAAGCTAGTCGTACATGTACCATTAATTGTAAATACACTTGTCTTATTTTACCCCATCTCGACTTGACTTCTTTTTACTGTTGGGACTAACATCACAACAGTTATGCAAAGTTATCAGTTTATAAATGAATATTACTTACCAGGAGTATCTACCAAAGGATAAGATTTAAAATAAGAGTTTCTTAACAATTCTTGTAGGTCTGCATATGTTGACACAAATGTTATATATTGGACATCTTTCATCATGATATCTTCAACATAAACTGTCCAAGCACTAATTAAAAAACAAAGAAAAAAATTTCAACAATCTTGAAAAAGGTTCAAATTAATGTAATTTATAAAAAGTAAACATTATATCAAATTGTTATGGAAATTAATAATTATCTATGTACATATTACTAAAACTGTCACTGTGTTTGTGTGTGTGTGTATATATATATTTTCAATAGAGTTTTTGACAAAAAAATTATTAGAGATTGATACTAAAGTAAGGTAGTTATTAAAGAAATATGTTTTTAGAACCTAAACTTAACATCATGATACCCATATTTTAAATGAATTTTATATATTAATTTATCATAGCAGAAATACCTAATTAAATCAGAAAGTTTTGAAATAAAATAACTGATACATTATAAAATCCATTCATTGATAAATCAATACTGAAAATTTTATTAAAATCGGATAGTTCCCTGATTTTTGGTATTTTTTTTTCAATCGAGAGTGTTAGATTTATTTTGTAAACACGGATTTTACAGCAACTCAAGGAGACCATCTTAAGATATATTTGATCAAAATTGGCCGAAAAAATAGTTTAAATATATTAAGAATAAATTACATGTGTAATATTATTTTGCTTTTTTTTACTGATGCTCATTATGTTACTACTTTTCGACTTAGACAAAAAAATTATCTTAAATAATCGATTTAATTAATTTTAATTTGTTTTTAAAATGAAAAGCAGACGAAAAAAATGGGTATTCATAATTGCTTAAAAATTAGTTGCTGTGCAATACTGTGATACAAACTTTAAACCAATCTATCTAAAAGCTAATTTCTTAAAATGATATATTGTTACGATTAGTTTAACAATTTTATCTTTTAACAATTGATAGTGGAAAATGGCATTTTCCACTTAGGAAAAAAATTCATGATAGTCAAATTTACCTTTATCATGTGGTTTAATATTTTTTTTTAAATTGGTAAAAATTCACATGTTTGATCACAAAGTCATTAACGGTATCTATATTTTTCATTTAGAAGAATTTGTTGTATTTTTATCTTTCACAAAATATAAATGAATATAGATAGACTTTTGTAATAAATCTGTATTATTTTTAAAATTACTTGCATTCATAATAAAAATAAGTGTTTTTAGATAATTGTGATCAAAAGTTAGTTTGCAAAGCGAATTAGATTAAAAACAAAGTAAATACGAGCGGAGAAAAAATTCAAAAACTTTGTAAGGATAGAGAGAAAAATTGAATATAACAAAAACAAATTGACAATTTTTACAATGACAAGTGAAAGAAGCAGAAGAGTTGGGGGTTGCTATTTTCTAAAGAGAGGGTAGTAAAACCTAACTGCTGGTTTTGGGTGGTGGGCGCAGGGAGTGGCTTATTCTTGCTTATTCCTCTCAATAGATACAATAAGAGTTTAATAGAGAGAGGAATGGAAATTGATAGATTAGAAGATAAGACAGAGATGGGTTGCTTTGTGAATTAATTGCAAATTACTGCTAATTAAAACAATGAAAATTAATTATTTTTTCAAACATTAAGTAAACTCACAAATAAGGAATAAGTTAGTATTTAATTTTATTGATTAAACTTAATGGGAAAAAATCCTTTACGTATTGAAAGCTCAAAATCTCCGGTTTAGTATAATATATATATATATATATATATATATATATATATATATATATATATATAAAATTGGAAGTAAAACCAATGAAAGCCCTGATGAAGGTCTATCGAAACAGACCGAAACAATGCAGTTCAGGCTTAATAAACATAATCCGTTAATGAAACTTGTGTTTTTTCAATTTTTACAACTTTACATATATATACATATATATGATAGACAGATAAATAGCTGAAGTAAAATAAAAAATATTTTTAAAAAAATAATTCATTTTGTGGACCTTCGTTTTTATAAAATATTTAATTTTCTCTAGTTGGACCCATAACACCACCATATATATATATATATATATATATATATATATATATATATATATATATAAGAGAGAGAGAGAGAGAGAGAGAGAGAGAGAGAGATTGAGTACTGTTCGGAGGTTGCAGTATCACATACTTGTATATGTATACACACAAATCAACTACCAGGACACATACATATATAAAGCTTGAAAAGGATTTCAAGCATCTGAAACATGTCACATTCCTAATATAATAAATAAAAAAAAAAAATAAAACGAAGGTTACAGAATCACGTTCATTGAACATTCATACTTACTTTTTTTTGTTGCAAAGTCCTATCACAGTCCTATCAAATACAAATAATTTTTAAACATCTATTTGTGCCATAGATGGGACCCTAATAGGTACTACCACTCTTTGTCAGAGTGGACCTGGGAGTAATGAAGGTGTACTTCACACTCCCCTGATTTCCAGAACTGGAGCCTAACCATTAGATGCTGTTCAGCATCCTACTCAGGACAAGGAGCAGTCTTACCCCTCTGCAGGGGATACAGTAAGCATATTCTAAGCCCCACCGACAGGGCAGTTAAAGTGTGATCAAAAAGTATCAAGACTGAATCTGAAATTTTCAAAAATTTAAATGAAAATTTATGAACTGATCAATTTATATAATAAATTTATGAAGTCTAGACAGCTCTCTAGAAAAGTGCCAATTTACCATACTTTTTTTTTTTTATCACAGTTTTTGGTGAAACACAAGATTATGCAAGTGCAGCGTCTCCATAACCATCAGAACTAGTTCTGTGTGTAATCTTTTTTTTAAAGTTTCCTAAATTCAGTTCAAAGTAAGATCTGAAGACATAGAGACTATTAAAAGAAATACAACACCATATGTTCACACTATATCAAAAACCCTCAGTGAATACACGTTCTTGTTCATAATCATTGAAATTAAATAGCCAATAGTGGTGACTATATGGAAAAAATAGGGTTTTGTAGCTGAAAACCTGCTTTATTCTAAAGTGTTATTGTATCCAAGACTATATATTATAAAAAATCATGGTTTTATATTTATCATGAATAAATTACAGAAAGAGGAGTCGGAGTTGCCAAAAATAGAGGAGTAGGAGGTTTTGTTTTCCGACTCCACAGCTCTGATTGTGTCTGTTAGAATTTTCTTGTAAATAAATTGATGACTTAACTTTTGGAGTGTCCCTCTTAATACTTTTATCAAACCCTAATGCAGACAGGATAATGTTAAGCTTAGACTAAAGTCAGATACTTACTCTTGTTTAGCATTGACAATATCTGGTAAATACGGAAGCCTTTTTAACCGAATAATGCTGTCATAAAAGGAAGGCTGTAAAAAATGAGCCACAGCATTTGCTATTAATACAGCAACCTGAAATATAAACAAAGCAACTATTAGTTTTTATCATCAACATTTATCAAGTAAATTTTCAAATTGATAAATAAAAGGTATTATATAATGAATAGAAGGTGTGTGTGTGTGTGTGTGTGTGTGTGTGTGTGTATATATATATATATATATATATATATATATATATATATTTTACATATATAAAAACATGAAAAAACAAGATAATCAGAGGATGATTTTATTATAGTTAGAAGTATTAGGCAATGTTAAGATCTTCTGGTTTGTAATTAAACCATCATCAGGGCATTGTTAATATGCTATGCTGTAACTTCTGAATAATATTCAATATAAATATGGGATGAACAAAAGAGACAAGTTTAGCATTCTATTTCACATATATATCTTGAAAGTAATGATAATGATTTTTGTTTTGAAAAAATCAGCTGATCAATTTTGATCTTAAATATTCAGTTCCTGTCTCTGTGTGAAAATTCCCATTTAGCTGAATAATCTTAGATTATTACAAGTGTATTTGATTAAGTCTGTCATGAAAATGAAATACAAGAATATCAAACAGCATTGTATGAACAAATCCTTTTTCAAACTTCAGAACAATTTAACAGTATAAACAATATAACATATAATGTATATTGAAATTCTCTTAAAGTGTATCAAAACAACATTTTTTTAAAAGTTAAGTATGACAAGAAACCTACCACAGCTGGTAAAACATGACTGATTTGACCCGTAAGTTCAAATACTATCACAGATGTCGATATGGTGCGAGTTACACTACCGGATAATGCTGCTGCACCTAGAAAAATATACATACAAGAAAACATTTACAATGGAATCATTTTAATCTGCACAATAGAATGGTAAATAATATCCAATGTTTTCATTCAACCAAGTGTTATTTTAATAATATGTATTAGAAGAAATATATTTATAATTAACAAAATGAAAAATATATAAAATAATAAATAAAGAGGGAATTGTTTAAATGAATACAAATTTTTATTGCATTTAAAAAAAATTAAAATATTAATTAAGATATTAAGTATAAAATTTTACTTTTCTTTAAATAAAATTGCATAGAAATTGTATCTATTAAGTCATCATGTCCAGAATCTAATAATGAGAAACTAAATAATATCTTTTTTATTCTACAAGAGTAATCCCAAAAGTAAAGTCTCCAAAGCGTTAGGGATGCAGGGAAAGTTTGTTTTGTTTGTGTCATATCAATCTCAATGGGTCATTTAAGGCCGACAAAGTTTTGAAATAAATTCATTCTTAATGAATGTTCAATTTTTTTAATAAAAACACATTTCTATTTAACCCATAGATGGGACCCTAACAGGTACTACCACATTCCCCAAAACTCCAGAACTGAAACCTCACCATCAGTTAGTGTCACCATGACATGAAGACCCTCAGCCATCACCTTCTAGCACATATATGATAAAAAGGGTTGGGGATTGCCAAAAGGGCAATAGGGTTGGGACAATCATAAGTGAATGGAGAGTCTTGCATGGATATCAAAAAAGTCTGGAAGTGATGTAGGGAGTTTGCAATGACAAGGTTCAATGCTTCCTCAATAACATGGTGGTGAGCTGGTATAACATGGGCATACAAAAACTGCCACAGCAGCGTCTACAAAAATGCATCGACTGAAATAGCGATTATGTAGAAAAATAGATACATGTTCAAATTTTAAATGATTTAAACATCACTGACAATAAACAATAAACGTTTCTGTGATTTCTAAATATTTTGGAGACCTAAAGGGCTGGGTTAGCTCAGTCGGTAGAGCGTTCGGCTAGAAACCACAAGGTTCCTAGTTTGATACTGGCCCTCGCCAACTCAGCGTATGAGTAGCACAGGGATCTGTGCGGTAAAGTAAGGAACTGGTGGTAGGTGTGTCACTCCACCTCAGACGCCAAAAACAATCTCCTTGGTCTAGCGCTAGTGAAAAGGGGATAGGCTCCCTCACTGATTGGCTGATACCGACATTAGGCTGCCCGACGATTTACCATTGGGATTACTCTGGTAAATTGCCTAAATGATAAAAATACATGTTAGTATGTGTTCCTACAATTTTAAACGTAGAATTTTTCATTTAATAAACTTCAATAATACTCTCAAGCTAACTACAAAACAATAGACAGTTATTTCTTTTTTGAGTATCAAGATTGAACATTTAGGCAATGATGTGAATGATAAGCCACATTCAACACAATTGTCATCTCCCAAAACGAAGAGTGACTCACTCAAAGCAAATTGTCATCTCCCAAAACGAAGAGTGAATCACTCAACCGCACGCACATCTCACAAACGAAGAGTGACTCACTCAACGCAAATTGGCATCTCACAAAACGAAGAGTGACTCACTCAACGCAAATTGGCATCTCACAAAACGAAGAGTGACTCACTCAACGCAAATTGGCATCTCACAAAACGAAGAGTGACTCACTCAACGCAAATTGGCATCACAAAACGAAGAGTGACTCACTCAACGCAAATTGGCATCTCACAAAACGAAGAGTGACTCACTCAACGCAAATTGGCATCTCACAAAACGAAGAGTGACTCACTCAACGCAAATTGGCATCTCACAAACGAAGACACTCAACGCAAATTGGCATCTCACAAAACGAAGAGTGACTCACTCACGCAAATTGGCAATTGGCATCTCACAAAACGAAGAGTGCCTCACTCAACGCAAATTGTCATCTCACAAAACAAAGAGTGCCTCACTAAACTCATTTACTTGAATTGAACTGATGAAAAATCAATGACATTGACAACACTTTCCTAACAACAACACTATTATTGCTGCTATGAAAAAAGTCAATCACTTTTGCTAGTGCTAAGTGAGTGAAGTAAGATTATAGGCTTGGTTCCAAAGAGACTTCCATCCAGAAAATTATCTGCTCACTCATCTAAAAGGGGTAAAGGCTGAGTTATTGCTCAGTACCTGAGGTACCCCTAAAAGAAAATACCAACAGAATCAAGGGATGTGGAGTCAGGAGACCAAACCTTTGACTACTCTATTTTTGGCAATCCAACTCCTCTTTATATAATTAAGTGATTATGGCCTACAAATGTATATTAAACTATAATTTTTATAATCTATTAATAATGAGTGTGCACTGTATAACTTTACAGACTAAACTAGGGCCATATAAAGTGTAAATTCAACTGGAGTCTGGGTTGGTATAGTTTTATTGACTACAACTCCAGTGACTCCTTAATTGCTTCAGACTCCACAGCCCTGACAGAATTCAAGCAATTTGTGTCCCAGCCCTGCGTGAATTCTGCTTCCTGTAAGGTATCCCCACACTAAACTGACCTCGTGGGGAGCCAAAATACAAAAAGTGAAAGAGTGGGGGACAGGAGGAGTGAAAGAGTGGGGGAGTGGAAAACAGCTGGGGAGTGGAAAACAGTGAAAGAGAGGGGGAGTGGGAAAACAGTGAAAGAGAGGGGGAGTGGGAAAAGTGAAAGGGAGTGGGAAAAAGTGAAAGAGTGGGGGAGAGGGAAAAAGTGAAAGAGTGGGGGAGAGGGGAAAAGTGAAAGAGTGGGGGAGAGGGGGAAAGTGAAAGAGTGGGGGAGAGTGAAAGAGTGGGGAGAGGGGGAAAGTGAAAGAGTGGGAGAAGAGGAGGGAAAGTGAAAGTGGGGGAGAGGAGGGAAAGTGAAAGAGTGGGAGAGGAGGGAAAGTGAAAGAGGGGGAAGAGGAGGGAAAGTGAAAGAGTGGGGGAGAGGGGAAAAGTGAAAGAGTGGGGGAGTGAAGGGGGGAAAAAAGTGAAAGAGTGGGGGAGAGGGGGAAAGTGAAAGAGTGGGGGAGAGGGGAAAAGTGAAAGAGTGGGGGGGAGGGAAAAAGTGAAAGAGTGGGGGAGAGGGGAAAAGTGAAAAGAGTGGGGAAAGAGTGGGGGAAGGGGAAAAGTGAAAGAGTGGGGAGAGGGGAAAAAGTGAAAGAGTGGGAGAGGGAAAAGAGAAGGAGAAAAAAGTGAAAGAGGGGGAGAGGGGAAAAAGTGAAGAGTGGGGGAGAGGGGAAAAAGAGAGAGGGGAAAAAGTGAAAGAGTGAAGGGGAAAAAGTGAAAGAGTGGGAAAAAAGTGTGGAGGGAGGGAAAGTAAGAGAGTGAGAAGGGAAAGTGAGTGGGGGAGGGGAAAAGTGAAGAGTGGAGGGGAGAGGGAAAGGGAAAAAGTGAAAGAGTGGGGGAGAGGAAAAGAGAGGGGGAAAAGTGAAAGAGTGGGGAGAAGGGAGAGGGTGACATGGGGAAAAGTGGAAAGAGAAGGAGGAGTGGGGAAAAGTGAAAGAAGAGGAGTGGGAGGGGGAAAGAGTGAGAGAGGTGGAAAAAGTGAAAAGAGTGGGGGAGAGGAGGAGGGGAAAAGTGAAAGAGGGAGAGGAGTGGGGGGGGAGAGAGGAACAGGAGAAAGGAAAGAGTGGGGGAAAAGGGGAGGAGTGGCGGAGAGAGTGGGGGAAAGAGGAGAGGAGGGGAAAAGTGAAAGGTGGGAGAGAGGAGGGAAAAAAGAAAGTGAAAAGAGTGGGGGAGAGAGGGGGGGAAAAGAAGTGAAAGAGGGTGGGGGAGGAGGAGGGGGAAAAAGGAATGTGAAAGAGTGGGGAGAGGAGGAGGGGAAAAAGTGAAAAGAGTGGGGGAGAGGAGGAGGGAAAAAGTGAAAGTGGGGGAGAGGAGGAGGGAAAAATGAAAGAGTGGGAAGGAGAGGGGGAGAGGAGCGAAGAGGGAGGAGGAAAGGAAGTGAAAGAGTGGGGGAGAGAGGAGGGAAAAAAGAAGTGAAAGAGTGGGGGACCGGAGGGAAAAGGAAGTGAAAGAGTGGGGGAAGAAGAAAAAAGAAAGTGAACGAGTAGAGGGAGGAGGAGGAAAAAAGAAAGAGTGGGAGAGAAAGAGAGAAAATGAAAGAGTGAGGGGAGAGGAGGAGGGAAAAGTGAAATAAGAAGTAATATAGTATCCTTAATTTTTAACAGTGAAGAAAATCATAGATATATTTGAATTTCTAAAATGGCTTATGTTGCCATAACACTGGAATTTCTCACTCTACAGTGAAACCAGTTTGCATTTTATATACAAGTAGATATATTTTTTTTACTAATACATTAGGGGTAATGTTATGCTGTTGCTCTCTTGTTATACAATATTTTGTCTTTTGGTACCTCAATGGGTTTTTTTATTTCAAAAAGAAAAGGGAAAAAAATGTCCCTTTACTTCCTCTTTGGCAAAACAAGAACCTACATGTAAATATTTACATATATAAATGGAATTCAATCCTTATGGTAATAAACTTGTAGTAAGGTATTAACACCATGAGAATTAATCTCCTAAGAGAGGAAAAATAAGCAGTTTGTGTTTTTATTTTCAGAATATAAAATACATTATGACAAGGGGGAAACACCCAGAAGATCTTTAGGTTTACACATAAATTTAATTATATGAGCACAATACTTCTTTTGTAGAACATTTTGCTTTCAGACCACCAAAAGAGTAAGGATCACTTAAACAACAGCAAAAATTTGATTATATCACAAAACAAAGGCAGAAATTGAAAATTATCAAACAACACTTTAATAATAATAATAAAGTATTGTTTTACCTTTTCTCTATCGCACATACATAAGAAAGAAAGAAAGAAAGGCAAGAGAAAAGCTAGTTTAAGCTTTTTAGGGGAGACAGGATAAAAACAGGATGTCCTGTAATATAATGTGAGAGGGGGGGGTAAATAAGCTTATAAGGCCATGGATTTGCTAACAATATCCCTGTCAAAAGTCTACAATTATTATACAAAAATAAAAAGTTCACAAACAAAATATTTTACAGCTTTAAATTTCCAAATTTAGGCTACAATTTCAACCCCATTAGTGTGAAGTTAAAAAATAAAAATAAAGTGATTTTAATTCTCCAAGGAATTATCTTTTAAAATAAATAAGTCTTATTTGTTGCATCATTTTCTTGGGTGTGAGTATTTACAATAAAAGAAAAACATTTGTCTTTATTTCAGTTTTTACTAAGAAACCTTTTAAGAAATAAATTCAGTCATTAACCATCTTAACAACAGCAACCTTGAGCACCTTTTTGATCGCCATCTTTCTAACACATGTGGGCATGCCTACAAAGTCAGAAAACACCATTGCTCACATGACTTTCAGAAACATTTTTTCACGCTCAGAATTGTCGAGGCATGGAATAAACTGCCCTCGTCCATTGTAGGCTGCTTAAACACTGAATTTTTCAAGGCCTCCATGCTTCCTGTAGTCCGCCAACACCATACCTGATGCCCCTCTCAACACACATAAGCCCACACACACACATACATGCACATCATTACTGTAAACTGTTCATGTTCCTGACACTAATACATTATTCTGTGTACTAGACATGAGACTTTGATGAGTTGTGGTGCACCTGAGCACTGTACACAATAAATTTCATTATTATTAAATACAGAAAGTTTTATCAAATTTCAATAATTCAAATTTCCAGAGATTCTTCAAATGTGAGCATGTCAGATTTTCAAATTCTATTGAGTTTTCTTAGTTAATAATTTTGAAAAATAACTTCAAACACAATTATCTGTTTTTATCAGTTTAGCTCAGTCAGTAGAGTATCCGCCTAGGAACCACAAGGTTCTGGGTTTGATACCAGCCCTCAAAACTCAGCCCATGAGTAACACAGCTTGGATCTGTGCAATCAAGTGGGGAGCTGATGGTAAGTGTAGCACTCCACCTCAGGCACAAAAACAATCTTCTTTGTCTAGCTCTAGTGAAAAGATGTTAGACTCCATCAATATCCGGCTGATAGCAACAATAGGCCACTCCACCAACTTACTTTTACTTATATTGGACCAAACTAAATCTTATATCTAAATAGTCTTCTGATAAAGAGTTTATAAAAATTGGATACATATATTCTTTATTTGTAATTTAAATGAATTTTGGTCTGGGATATCAATTTCATGGGGCCAGTTTAGCTCAGTTGGTAGAGCACCCACCTTGGAATAATAAGGTTCTGGGTTCGATACCGGTCCACGCCAACTCAGCATATGAGTAGCACAAATTGAGTAATCTGATCTGTGCGGTAAAATGGGGAGCTGATGGTAGGTGTGACACTCCACCTCAGCAAAATAATATCCCTAGACTAGCACTAGCGAAAAAGGGAAAGACTCCCTCGCTGTATTGCTGATACCGACAATAGGCCACTCGGACAACTTTACTTTACTTACTTTTTACTTCTATCAATTTGACAAAAGTTTTTGAGAATATCTATAACGCACGCAAATGTTACATGATAACAGTTGTGTTTGTTAAAGATAAATTAGGTAATTTCAGTTTCATCAGCTGGACTGTGATGCTGATAGCTTTTACTTTGGGATGCACATATTTGCTTTGAATGAGTCCCCAGGAAAATTAATGGGTCCCAACTAAAGTTTCTTAATAAATTGTAGCATTTTTATTCATGATCTGGGGAAACAACTAAAGCCATCTAACTTCTACCATGTAACCTATCCTATGTAATTTGTTTCTAAGAAACTATTGAAATGTATTTACAATTAGCTTGAAATGGTGAGGGAAGAAAAAAGAAAAACACTGGGGCACATAGATATGATTTTACTGTGCCCTTTTAGATTTTTATGCATTATTAATAGTGAAAAACTGTACATCCTTGACAAAAGTATCTCACAAATCCCAGTAAGGAGATGATTAAAAAAATGAGGGGCTGCATAAAATCAAAATAAAGAATATATAAACCAATTTTTTTTTAAATAGTTACATTTTTTTTTAAATTCGAGGCCAATAGTAATCATGAGAAAATAAAACTAGATTGTAATAGTAAATAAGTAAAAGTTTGCTTTTACTCAGTCTTGATAGTCAAAACAAAATTATAAGTTTCTTTTAGCAATTCATCACCAGATTGATATGCTCCAATTGCAGACTATATCATCTTGATAAAGTTAGATAGAAGTAAGGATGATTGGAGAGAGAGGGAGGGAAAGAGAAGGATAACTGAACTCACTAACAATAATCTACTAGCAAGCTTGCTAACCATTATACCACAAGGTGCCTAGGAGAAGGAGAAAGAGAGAGGGGGGTGGATGGAGATGACAAGAGTTCAGAAAAACACATACTTCAGTTAGCTTTATGTTCATATATATATGATTGAATGAAGAAAATAAATAGATTAGGAAAAGTCTGACAAAATGTGAGGAAAAGTAATGGATAAGTGAATAATGAACACAAACAATTACATTCAATTAATATTTCACTGCTGTGGGTATTAGAAGCTTCATCAGATTCTGATGAAGCTTCTAATATCAACAGAAGCAAAATATTAATTGAATGTAATTGTTTGTGTTCATTATTCACTTATCCATTACTTTTCCTCACATTTTGTCAGACTTTTCCTCACACATATATATATATATATATATATATATATATAGTAATGTCATAATCTACTAGTAAGAAATGATTTTTTTATAAGATGTATGGAAACTGTTTAGAAGTCAATTTCAAATTTACTAAATCAATAGTTCTCAGAATCCAAGGTTACATTCCTCCCTTTTCAATCATTTTGAATTGCCATTCACTATTTTTTTTCACCATTAGGGCCGGGTTAGCTCAGTCGGTAGAGCGTTCAGCTAGAAACCACAAGGTTCTTAGTTCGATAACGACCCTTGCCAACTCAGCGTATGAGTAGCACAGAGATCTGTGTGGTAAAGTAAGGAGCTGATGGTAGGTTAGGGAAGGTCGATTTTGGAACTGGGATACAGTACTGATAGTGATATTTGGGGTTTGACATGATAAATAACGACACAAAATATTTTTCCCCAAATCATTACCAATTTTTGAGGAAACGAGTTTAAAGGCTGAAAATTAAGGCTCTGGAATGTGGCCTCCGTGATAAAGGGAAAATTTACCGCAGTCAAAAGATTATGTACTGTGGAGGAAAAAAATGTTTAAATATCATTTAATAAGTATCTTTTTCAATTGAAACTTTTCTTTGATATCAATAATTCATATTAAAAAAATAAGCTTTATAAATAATAAAAAATATTTACTTGTAGAGACAAAATGGAGATTAAACTGTTTTGGTTTAGATTTGTTTTGGTTTGAGAGTGAAAAAAAAAAAAAAAATCGCTTCTTTTTTTTTTTTTTTCTAACATTCAGGATTTGTTATTTTTCAATAGGCAAAAAAAAAAATAATTTTAATTATAAATAAAACGCCATAAAGCTAAGATTTTTTTTCGTTTTAGTCATAAAATAAAATAAATATAGTTTGTCCTCGGACTTTTGCAGATGCTGTTATTCGTCTACTGTTTGTTTTAAATTGTTAAAATAATTTTTTTTTTTTTTTTTCATGCAAGATACTTGATTATTTGAAAAAGAAAGGAAAAAAAAGGTTGTTTAATCTACATCATTTTGTATTTTAAGTGACTTTAATTCAAACAAAACAACAAAAAACGCGAGTTTTGTCTTTCTGCAGTGAATTTGTATTTTGGTAAGTAATACCGTTTCTTTCTTTCTATTTATTTTTTTGTTTCAAATTAAATTCTCTCTTTGAAATTATTGAAATACGGTTATGTTCCAGTTTCATAGTGAAAAATGTAGCTGATACCATTTTATACTCGAAAACCTTAAGCTACCTAAGGGTGTGTGTGTGTGTGCGTGTTTTAGGAATACCCAACTTTTCGTCTGCCTTAATTTTAAAAAGGAATTAAAATTAATTAAATCGATTATTTAAGGTCAAATTTTTGTCTAAATTGAAAAGTAGTAACATAATGAGCATCAGTTAAAAAAAAAAAAAAAAAAGAAAAAAAAGAAAAGAAAGTAAAATAATATTATGCATGTAATCTATTTTTAATACATTTAAAATATTTTAAAGTCAATTTGTTGTTGTAAAATCCATGTTTACAAAACAAATTTAACACTCTCGATTGAAAAAGAATTACTAAATAACTAATGCATTATAAGATTCATTTATTGATAAATCAACACTGAAAATTTCATTAGAATCGGTTAATTCTCTGATTTTTTGTAAATTTCTTTGAAAGGGGGGGGGGGTTTGTAAAAACACAGGTTTTCTACAAATTGGATATACCTAGTGTGTTTTTACACAACCTCTCATGATGAAAAAAAAAAAAAAAAAAAAAAGAAAGATTTTCTTACAATTTTTGGATTATTTTAAAATCAATTTGATTTTTGAATTTACCAGAAATCAGTGGCTAGGGGGGAGGGGGGGTCCTGTCTTTTCAAGCCAAAATTTAAGCCCCAGCTTAGGGACTGAAACCAAACCTAACTCCTTACCATAATTGTCAGGCTTTTTTATATGAAATTGGAAGATAGCCTAAAACAGTTTGATTTATAATTTTTCATTTATTTCTATTTTTATTTTCAGATAAAAATGTCTGTAAAAAGACATTCAGTTTTAACCCGCTGTAGCAGTTCCAAAAAATTTTCTGTTAATAATTTTTTTTTTACAATCTGATAGACTGGTGTGTAATCGATAATAATCCACTGAAGGAAAAAAAATTTTTTTTCTTTTAAATTAGATGATCAGGTCCACCAAAATGTTTTTAAACAATGTGTTTTTAAAATACTATCTTAAGTTTAAACAAAAATAGATATTGCAATACGAAGAATTTAAATTTTTGATTCTCAGCTTCTTTTTAAACTCAACATGCAATTAAGAACTAGATGTGAATTGTTGTCATGTACAATAAAATTGTGGAAAAATTAAAATTGTTTCAAAACAAGTTTATGGTTACTTTTTCATTTGAATAAAATGGCGAAATCTTTCAACTACTAATATGAACACAATTTATTTCTGAGCTTCTGTTATTATTAGAGTTTTTAAGGGCTGAAAGTAAAAATAAAATAAAATTGACAAATACTTATTCATAGATTGGTCGGAGCAGATTTTTGGCAATTTTTTTGTGAAGGGGGGTTAAAAATTTTTTTGTAAAAACAAGGATTTTTCAACAAATTGGGTATACTTACAAGAACGTGTATTACATTAAGTAACAATATTTTTGTTTATCTTATTTTCCTTTCCTTACATGTGTCTAATTCGGTTGTAATTTAAATATATATTACATTAAGTTTTTCTGTTCTATTAGGTACATGTGATGTTACAAAATTTACAAAAAAACAACAAAAACAAATACTTTCAATTCGTTGTATAGTAATATGTAATAATTTTAAACTATAAAACATAAAATACAAATCCTGAAATCTACCAATTCTCAATGATTTTAGTTTCAAGAATTATTTTCCTCTTACCTCCTCTCTAACTACTGTCTTCCACTTTTTCTCTCACTCCTTCGTGTTCCAAATTTCATTTTAGTCCGGTCATGGACCGGGTACTTTAGCTAGTATTGTTATATAAGGATCACGTTGGCAATCTTCCATGGCAATGGATGACAATCACATTAAGAATTTTATGAAACACAAAATAACTCATCTCCCTACATTCTAAATTTGGTACCTGTAGCATATTTTTTTTTTTTTTTTGCTGGTTCCAAAGTTGAAAGGTCATCAGTTTGAGACACTAGGAGAGATATAAAAAAAATCACTATGAACCAGGCATCTCTCAAAATGACTTCTTGAACACATCCCAGAACCAGTGCTGGACTAAACTATAACGTAGGACCACACCCACCCAGGGCCTTATTTTAAAAAATATTTTTTTTATTTCATCATTAGTTTTTATTCTTTAACACTAATTCATCAAAAATCATATTGAATCATTAATAAATAATAATCATGTATAATAATCATCTGATAATCAAAATTACATATAGCTTAGGGTAGATGAAAATCCTGCTCTTCCTAAAACTGGAATAGTGTATCAACAATGGGGGTTGGGTAAATACCTACAATCCTTGTATGATGCCAATTAAAATGGTTGGTTATTATCAGTTCTTCAAGACAATTAGAAGTCAACAAAAAAAAAAGAAGAAAAAAAAGAATTTTTTAAAAAGTTCTTTGAACACACTTGGTATGTATACATATTAATCTAAAATGGTTAACATTGGTTGTCTTAATTATATTAGTCTAAACTACATGGTCAAATTTTTCAGGATGAGTACAATAAAAGTAAAATAAAATAAAATAAAATAAAAGTAATTAATCATACAGTTAAGAAATAGAAATTTAATACATGCCAACCACAGCATATCCTCCGGGAACAATCTTTCGAACAACATCTCCACTACGAATACCTTCTGGAAACCATGCTGACATGCTCTCTCCAACAAGGCGTCCAAAAGCAGCACCTTTAAGAGAAAAAAAAGAAAGAAAAGAAATGTATATCAATATAAAAATCTAAAAAAATAATAATAAAAAATTCATTAAAAAAAAAAAAAACAATCCTATAAAAGTAATCAGGGATGGAATTCAGTCAAATACTTATCAATTTAAACCTAAAAGGCTGATAAATCAGAGTCTGGACAATCATGTCAGATATGAATAATAAAAAGCTTAATATAGCTTTCATATACAGCCTTTATTTTAATGAAAGGAGGGGGGGGTCTCAGATGTGGACATCTGAGAACCCCCCACCTTTTCACTAGTGCTAAACCAGGAAGATTGTTTTGGAGCATTACACCTACCATCAGCTACCACAGAGACCCTAGCTGTGCAACTCATACACTGAGTTGGCAAGGGTAGGTACCAAACCCAAAACCTTGTTCCTAGGCAGATGCTCTACCAATTGAGCTAAAAAGGAGATAGACACCCAAGCTGTCTGGCTGATACTGACAATAGGCCACTCTGATGACTATACATCTGAGAATGAGGCTTCTTTTTAGTGTTTGATTTTTGAAAGTTCAGAAAGAAAATATGTGAGGGCAATGTGGCTATGAACTAAGTTATTCTTTCAAAAATTAAAATTTTTCAACAGATTTAAAGTTGGCAATTAAATCTTGCTCAATATGTTGGAGGAAAAATCCCTTGTTTTATTAGTGATTATTACCAAGATACAGTGGAATTAGTACACAACAGAAAAGTGAAATTGCTAAACTGACTTTTAGTTGGTCTGTTTGCATTGATTTTGCTCTTGAGTCTTTCAGGTTAATAATTAAAACACAGTAGAAAGAAAGCGAATTTTGCATCCTGGATGATAAATAACTCATAAATTGGCAACCATTCAGCAATATAAGAGAAAAAAAGAGAATAAAAAGAAAAACATTAATGCAAGATAAAAATGCAATGAAATAAAAATAGATATGTTAACCTTTTCACAGTTGTGTACAACTCCCGACTCAAATTTCATACTACATTCCATTTTTTTGGTTCTCTATTTCCCACCTGCAGGGAAATCTTGCAGAGATGTTTCTCATTACTTTGACACCGAATTCAACAATATTTGCCATATTATTTATTCAGATTGTTGCTATGGAAACGCTTAGAGGTAAACAATATAAGGTTTTAAGACATTTTTTTTTTTCTAACTCTTTGCCTACCAAATTTTCCCCACAGTTCTCGAATTCAGTGACTAAATTGGCAAATATTACCAGATTATTCCATTGAACTGGTTCCCTATTGCAAAAGGATCAAGTACCAGTGTCAGGGTTGACTCATAGACAAAACAAAAGATGGCAGGGGTATTCACGGAGTGATTTTTCAGTGTAAAAAGGTGGATTGCAGGTGGTGGAAGAACTACTGTGAGTGGTTTAAAGTAGGCAAAGGCAAAGAGTTAAAGTAGCTTCTTTTTTTCTTTTTTTTTTTGCTAGAAAACAAGGTACTGGGAGCTACTGGGACAGCAAAAAGTTTAATGTCACCCTTTTCATAATCAAAATTTGGTTATAAATTCATGGCTTTATAGAATATGAAATATTACAATTGCTCACTTTTTTCTTAAAATAATATTCATAAAAATATTCACTTTATTATGACAAACATGCTTAAATGCCACCTTTAGGCAGCAATTAAGCTCAATACTGAGTCACATCCTATAAAATTTATATGATTAATTGCAAATAAATAAATAGATATGAGGAAGTACTTAATAATTAGCATTTAATAGTTGTTTAACTTCAGAAATCTTTAGGAGTGAGCACTAAAAAAAAAAAAAACCCACACTATCATTCACTATAATGTACCATTTTTACTGTCATAGAATAATTGGATCATCTACATATATAAAATGTAAAGTGTATTCACATATTTTTTGTGTCAGGGCAGATGATAAAATTAGAAAAAGATATAGAAAATGAAATAAAGACATAATAAATTGGAAGGCATTTATTTAAAATAGAGACTTAACAGGTACCTTACTAATATGCTTAAAGCTTGGAGTATATAATGCAGATGCTTTTGCCAAAATTGTGAAGGTGTTGAATCATAGTGTACTGTGAGATGCCAAGCTCGCCTGATACTCCCCAAATGCTACTCACTGAATTTGACTCTCTGGCTTGGAGCATGACCTCAGAATCAGTGATCAACTGCACCTTTACCTTTCATAAAACAAATATTTTTGGTTGTTTCTGTGGTGTTATGACCCAGTACAAACTTGTAAAGTATAAGTTCCCAAATTAGACTATGTTGAATGTTCATCTGTACAGCTTTCAAATCACCCACAGAGTGAAGAAATGCATAACATGTTAGCACACCAACTACCATGATACTACCAACCACAACATCTGACATGGCTTTAGTCATGTCATATACACACCACAAACCAGCGCATATATATAAATATTGCAAACCTTGACTCATTGTAGTATTTACTGTTGATTTTGGATTTTCTAGCATGCAGGCCAAGAAATATACATTTTCATATGTATATATATATATATATGCTCCCAAAACATGGTAAAGCTCTCGAGGAGCGACTTTAATTGACTTTCACTGCTAGTGTAATAAAGCAAGGCTTGTTTGTTGTTTACAGATTTGAGCTCTTGGTGATCGTAAAATATATACACCGATGTATCTATTTATCAGTTAAAACTCCACTCCTTATTGGCAGCTGCCAACGACTGAGGAGTTAAGGAACCGGACTGATGAAAAGTCAGTCAGGTTTCAATCCCCACTAGAAGAAGTTGCTGGGTCTAGCCACACTGAAGAGATGTGAAACGTCAAATCACAGTGTCTGTGGATGACATATATTATTGTTTAATTCAGATTTCTGAAGACAGTCATCATATTATATCTTGATAAAGGGTGAAGGTCACCCGAAATATCAGAATAAATTGCACCAGGGATAGAACGGCTGGATATTGAAACTGTTTTTTTTTTTGTTTTCGTTCGCTTGTTCATTTCCCATGCTTCATGGTTCACAAAAACAAAGTTTATACAATCAATTCATATATAATATATATATATAATATATATATATATATATATATATATATATATATATATATATAACTATCCTTCTGCCATTAGATTAGGCTGGAATTCTTGCCAGTATTCTAAAGGACTTTAAAAACATAGAACAGATTTTAATTTATTTACTTTGCTGCATTTAATATGACACAAATGGAAGAAATTATATTTCTCTGTTTATTCATTTTTAAAACACAGAATAAAAACAAAAAGGAAAATTCTCTAATGGAAAGGATGTTGTTTGTTGTATAGTCAAGAACAGGAAGTTATGTTAACCCTCTGATCTCCTTTGACATTAAACTTATTTAATTGCTGGCATCTTTGTTGTCCTTTATCAAAAGGAAAAACAAATACTCAGAGATTTGTTGAACACTTATGTGTGAGTCATAATTAAATGCAATATGGCTATTTTGCTCACATTACATCCGCATAATCATCTGGATATAGCCAGTAAACTCAAAATAAATTTTATTTCATTTTATTATTGTATTAAACTACTATATTTTATTAAAATTACAGGACATGTTTTATTTATTTCTTTTCTCCAATTAGCCATTTTATTGTGTGACTATAGTAAAATTTCTAGCATTGCGGTGTGAAAAAATATAGTTGAATTCCTAGTGCCAAGCTAAATACAACTAGAGTCAAATTCTTTGTACCATGCCAAGACTGCTATTTGATAAGTGACAATTTGAAAATAGTCATGAAGCCAGTCTCAATACTTTTTGAATAATAAGTTTTTGGTGAAACAGTATACAAGTGCAACACATTCCATGCTTACCAGACTATGCAATATTTTGCAGTTTCCTGAACTGAAAATTCATCTTAAGGGTAAGAGATTTGAGGATATTTAATTGGATTCACCTGACTTTTATTGTTTTAAATAAAAGTCAGGCAAAAAAAGAAAAGAAAAAAAGAGAAATTAGCAGAGAAAATATAGTTGGGTTTTTTTTCAACAATAAATCTTTTTACTGACCACAACAAAACACTGGAACAAACACACCAGCTGGGATTGGTAAGGTATTGGCTACAGCACCCATCCAAAACTAAAACAGAAAAATATATAAAATTATCTTTTAATACAACCAAATTTTTTCCTTTTTTCACTTGGCACAAAGTTTTCAATGGATTTTAAAAATTCAAAAAGTTGTTTAAGAGCAAGCACAGTACAATCACTCAGAATCAAAACTGCTAATTATAATATTATCATCTATATATACTGTATATAGCGAGATTGTTTTTTGTTTTTTTTATTAGTGCCATATACTTAAAATGCTCTAACTTAGGGAATAGATAAATTTCCAGTCCGTCAACTGAATAATTTTGTGGGATCAGCAACCTCTCTGAACATGATTTTAATGGAGATAATTATAAAATTTTCATTAGAATCCTTCATATTTTCCTATATAGAAACATCAATATTATCATGGACAGCAGTCATAAGAGGAACACAATGGGTTTACAGGTTATCTAGTAATACATTAAAATAATGAATTAACCCACAAAAATAGAAAAAAATTTTTAAATAGTACTTATTTACTTTTCAGTTTGTAATGTTTCCACACAATTTATACAAAATTGATTCTATCTCAGTGTATTTATTCATCATATAATTCTGTTTTAAAGGTTGACATAAGAAACCATTAAATATTGGCAAAAAATCAACTGCACTTCCTGGTTTACAAGTCAAAGTAGATTAGATTATATATATATATATATATATATATATATATATATAGCAAATCTAATTTTTTTCCATTTTAGTAATGTTTATTCTAGGAAGAGCTCTCAAAATAGTTTTGACTAACAAAGAGAGAGCCCATTCCTTCTTTTCCTCATTCTTTCTTTCATATATATATATGTTACATTTTTAACATACCAGAAATATTAAGAATAAATGAAAGACAGAATCGTAAGCAAAACAAACAATAATTTTATTTCATTGCATGGCAGAGCTAACAGCTTCTACCAAAACCAACACTTCAACTTCAAATTGTGTAGGACCAGATAAATTGAACATTTAACCATGTGTCATGGTGACCTTTCTTCTCTGTTGTTACCTTGTTCGCACAATGCATTGTGTTCTAAGAGGAGGTCACTCCCTGATCTTAGTGTTCAAGGAGAACAACCCTGGATCTTTTTAAGGCTGACCCTCCCACCCCTCCATTTTAAGTTTTCAACTGTAGTGAGCACACTTTGAATTAACTTGGAGGTGCTTCACTCTTGTGCAATTGCACTTTGGTAAGTTCCTATGAGGTCCTTCTTTATATATACAAAGCAAAAAATAAATAAAACATTGTAGTTCCAAGGTGAATGCTCTACCAACTAAGATTAACGCTCTTCTAAGGAATGGAGCACTTTGTGACGGATCAGTTAGTCAGGCACCCACGGGCGGATGGGCAGTAAAATTCCCAAATGTCAGTGTAAGTACTGGACGGGCCGATTCTGTCGGATAACTTGATAATTTCATCAGGTCTACCTTTAAAATATGTCGAGTACATATATTAATATATACTATATATATATGGTTTACTATATATATAATATATATATCTAATACAAGAGTAGCTGCCTTGGAACTACATATATATATAAATAAATTGTATAATGCTAAAAATGTTAAGGTTATGAACACTGGGGTAATTTGAACATTTGATTTCAACCTTTTTATTTAACGTTTTTTAACAGTTACCTTGTTTGCAAAGAATTATGAAAAAGGGATCAGTGAAAATACAAAACTTTAGATATACATTCATATACACATAATGCCAACAATTAAAATTATTTATAAATAATAAAATCTGCTTTAAATAGAGGAAATTAAAGGAAAGGTTGAATTAAGATAAATGTTAACCTTGGATTTAATCACATTCAACAAGAAAACAAATGGTAAGAGAAAAAAATTATAATTATCTAATAATAAAAATAAATGAAAAAAAAAAATTATTTATTGAATAAATAAATCAAATGTTACAAAAAAAAAAAACTTTCCCAAGAATATTAGTGTGAAAAAAAATTCCTTCAATTACAAATGTATTTCTAATGAATAATCATCTCTTACCACACAGCACACACACATATATATATATATATATACACACACACACACACACAATTATGTTTTCAACATGTGTTTTGTCAAGATGAACTTTCACCAAGATCTCCTGAAATGTAATTGCTCAGAGCAGGTGGACACAAACTCCTTCACCATATTCACACTCAAACATTTTGGTAAAATAACACCCAAGCTGACTGCTTTTTCATAACCCTAAGGTTAGAAGTTATCTTTTAAAAGAGGAATAAATGGGTCATTTTTTATCTCCCCCCCCCCCCATTTTTCTTCTTACTTTTTCTATCCGAGTTCCTATAGAGTTGCAAGATAAAGTTCTCACTTAAAGAAATGAATAAAATTTTGTGTCCAGAAGAATTAAGTAGATTTTTTTTTAAATCTGTAAACGTATATCTCAAAAGTAAAAAGACAGTTACTGTATATACTTAAGGATAGGTCACACACTTTTTAAACCAAAAATTCCGCCAAAATCAAAACCTATCCATGCTACATAAATGAAAAACATCTCTACTTTCATTTTTATTTATCATTAAGTTGCAACGATCAGCAATTGCAATGATGCAAAATGCATACAATATGAATTTGAAAGATTTTGAAGCCTTTCATATACACAAAAAATATATATCAAAGATTCCAACTTTTTCTTCTATATTGTTTGTAACTATTGAGTAGATAATTATTGATTTTTTTTTTATTATTGAGTCGACTGTCACACATTTTTCCCCAGGCTCATTTACGATTATAGTATTAAGAAACACAACCCTTATTTCTATATGTTTGCATTATGCATTACAGTCTATGGCAAAGTATTCTAGCTCTAATATTTTGAACAAAGTCTTGAAACAAAAGTGAATATTTGATAAGTTTGGTTAGAATAGGTTGTGTAACAAGTCAGATTATAATGCGACCTATTGGTAGGTCAACCACAAATAACCACTTTGACAACCACAAATAAGGGGTACGACCTGAGAGAGAGAGAGAGAGAGAGAGAGAGAGAGAGAGAGAGAGAGAATATGTAAAAGGAATTCAGGCTGAACTTTTGAGAATGTGGAATTACATTTTTGAAAATTTGGTAATCTTCAAATTTTTGCAAAAGCACTCCTAACCATTTTCTCATTAGTTTATTCATGTGAAGTATTGTTCTCAAAACTAAATAATATAAACAAGAGAAAAAAAAATATCTGTTGACTAAAGTGTGGCTTTTGTAATATTGAAATGTACAAACTATATCCCTTCTAAAAAGCAATTATCTTCTGGAACTCAACAATAGATAAGTGATTAAAGTTAACTTTTCTAATTTCATTTTATTATGCAATGAGAGATGCTTTGAAAATAATGCCTCCTATTTATTTCATAACAGATACAGGGGGCACAATAATACCACTGGATAGAGAAAGTGTTCAGCTACAAAATACCGTTTTTACACAATCACCAGCATTGTGACTATGCCTTTTGCCAGCATTGAATATGAGCCTGTATGTTGCACTCATAAAAGAGTCAATTCTGAAAGGCCTTTTACAATTTTATTTGGACTCACAATACCAGAGTATGCTGAGTGGCAGTCTGGCAAAATGACATCTGACATGAAAGCAGAGATATGTCATTGAATCACAACATGCAGAAAAAAAATTACGCTCAATAATAATCATTGACACTTGGTGAATGTTCACACAAACCAAACAATGGATGTAAGTGGGTTTTGCGTTTCAAAAGTTATACAGGACTTTTAAATTAAGTTTTGTTACTATTGGTCAAGAAAACTTTTCATAAAATCAAACACACACACACATTATATATTATAATTAATTATCAGTTATAATAAATGTTTTTTATTTAATAGACTATGAAGCTAATTCATGTTCAAATACAATCATTCAACTGGATGTTTGATGTTTAATACAATTATCTAAATTATTTAATCATGTGTTTTTTCATTACTTCAACCTGCATATTTTTTTTTAAATATAATTTCATTGGATGTGATTTTGACAAATTTATAAGGACTCTAGTTTTTTTGTTTTTTTTTCTAATTAGGAATTTGTTTTCAGGTCTACATTTTGATATTAACTCGTTTTTGTTTTTTTCTGTAAAATCATATTTCTAATTTTTCTTTTGGACAATTTTTCTCAGTATGGTACTATTTTCCTAATCCATTTCCATTCCACTGATGGACTCTTTCCTTCCTCCAATTTTTTTACATATATATTTGAATATAGTCATTTTTCATTCTTTTTTCAAGGTCATCATGTGTGTATGTGTGTATACACACACACACACTTTTCAACATAACTATCTATATTAATTAAGTATAGACATGAAACAAAACTTACAGTCATAATTATATACAATAGTAAGGTGACGTAAATATTGGTGGCAGGTGGATTCCAGTGACGTAAAATTTCTTCTTCTTCTAAGTCATCAGCTTGTCCTGCTGTCCATGTGATGTTACTGAAGAGTTCATTGATAGCTTGGCGTGCTGTAAGCTACAAACAAAATAAAAAAAACTCATTTCAGTGTAGAAAGAATTATATTAAAATAATCAAAATATCTCCAGTTCAAATGCATTTTTTTGATCAGTTACTGAAAAAAAATCACAGCCCAACCAAGTATGGCCAAGTCATGAATTATACTTGCAAGTTTCTTTAACCCCTAAATATAAAAAAAAAAATAAATAAATAAATAAAAAACCTGTAAAAATTAAAAACCTGATTCCCATCTTAGTTGGGCAAAGAACTTTTTAGCATCCTCTTATACACATATCAAAATGTGAATAAACGAATCAGGGGAGACTTTTTGCATTCACTCAAATACAGAAATCAAAGGACAAATCAAGAATATTACTAACACAATTTGTACTGTAAGCAGAGACGAAGCGTAATACCCCAATCCAAACATATACTCAGAGGTATACATGCATGCACAGACTCATAAACATATACAGTCTTGCACACACATACATATAAGTGTTTATACATGTACACATACATACACAGCTTGGTAAGGAAATCAGTCTAGAAGAAGGAAAATTCTGAATATATATATATCGTTTGAAAATCACGTAGGCAAGAAACTGTCAGTAACCAAGTGCTGTTGAAATCATGTCCATACTACCCTAACTTATATATATATATATATATATATATATATATATATATATATATATATAGGAAATGTGCTTAGTGTAAAGGTCATGGTAGAAGTAATTCAAAATTGAGGAAAAACTGAAATATGAAAAATTAATTGTATCACAGTAGGCATCACTGGAATTTAAAGTCAGGATTAACTATAATTTGACCAGTAGAACAAGTTGAAGAGCTGCCACTACTCCTTCCAAGAATTCTGACAGGTTGATGAATAGCCTTGCACCCATAACACAGGACATCTGTGTTTGCTAAGAAATTGTTTTTGCAGAGTTATGCTTAATCTGTAGAAAGCCAAATTCATGGCAAAATCTGTCCCATAGAAATAGGGACAGGTTACTCAGACATTCTAACATGTCCCAACAGGTTAGAATGTCTGGTTAACCTGTTTGTTGAAACTTAATCAAGGAAAGATAGTGTCTCTTTAATTTTTGCGAAGTCATTAACATTTGAAGATTTGTTCTAAACAACTGAACACTTGTCTTACTTATTTTGTCACTACATTTCAATAATTTATTCTACCACCATCTTCAGTTGTATTATCATTAAAGGAATGTGAGAGGTAGAATCTTTTTTATTTTTTAAATTTTTTTTATTCTTTTGTTTTTTTCAACACATTTACAGAACAAAATTATTAAGAAAATCAAAATATATTTCCTTAATGTAATGGTCAAGTTTTGAGAGGCCGGTTTAGCTCAGTCAGTAGAGTATCAGACTCAGAACCACAAGGTTTTGGGTTTGATACTGGCCCTCGCAAACTTGGCACATGAGTAGCACAGCTTGGATCTGTGCAGTAAACTGGAGAACTGATGGTAGGTGTGGCGCTCTACCAGTACTGGAACCTCACCAATAGATGCAGTTTAGCATTATGCCCATTACACTCATTTATTATGTCCAGTAATCTGTTACCTGGTAGTTATAAGTTCAATCCCTGGGTCTGGAAATGCATAATATTATATATTCTGGTTCAATAAAAAAGATAAGTAACATCTTGAGGAGCTATTGACTAAGATGAGATATTCTGGAAATATGGACATCGGAATGAGAACAATCTACATGAATGTTGTAGGACCCATGAATTTCTTTAGCTATGAGTGTTACATAATGAATAGGTGGCCTATTATGTAAGGTAAGTGTACAATTCAAAACTTAACAGGTAATTCATTAAAAGAAGTCATGGAAAATAACCAGTAATATGATAGATAGGTAGTAACCTTTGACCGATCTTTTTAAGTAGTTCTCTGATTGGTTGGTTTGGTCGTGAGAAACAATTTAGAGATTGAGAGTGAATTTGGTGATTGCTCCGGACTAACATAAATGTCATCTGTCCATAGAATTCCTCTCTATGCATGATGGTTATCGTTGAAAAATGTGGGTGAATCAAGACATCTAAAATACACCATGTTGTTGTGTTCATTTATATGTTATAACTGAGACATAACAAAATAGTAAATCAGACAGGTTTCTTTCTTAAATTGAAATGTTTTTTGGAACTTCAGGAATTGACATAATTCATGAAGATCCAAAAAACATTTCAATTTACTATTTACCATATCAATATTACCGGTTATTTGACACAGTGTTGGATTTGTTGAAACTCCGGCGTCTGGCAACTGACTTGATAAACACTCATAGAGTCATTAACCATCTTACCAACAGCAACCTTGAGCACCTTTTTGATTTCCATGTTTCTAACATACGTGGGCATGCCTACAAAGTCAAAAAACAGCATAGCTCACATGACATTCGGAAACATTTTTTCATGCTCAGAGTTGCTGAGGCATGGAATAAACTGCCTGCATCTGTTGTAGGCTGCCAAAACACTGCATCATTCAAAACCTCAATGCTTCCTGTAATTCGACAAAACTATACCCGATATCCTCCTTCCATACACATATACACGTGCACACATACATGTATATTATTACTGTACACTATTCATGTTCCTGACATTAGTACATTATTTTATGTACTATACATGAACCTTTGATGAGTTTTGGTGCACCTGAGCACTGTACACAATAAATTTCATTATTACTATAGAAAACAAAGAGCATTGAGGCTACACTCTAGATGTCAACTATTATATTATCATTTGACATAATTCCTGTCACATACAATGAAATTATTTATGGATCAGCATGTTTGTTGTTTATAGATGGTGTTCATTGAGTCTTGAATTGAGAATGTGGGTACATTGGCCAAGTGAAAGCCTTTCAAATCAGTTTAGTAAACGCAAGAAAGAAAGCATGGAAGAAGGAAAGGAAAGAGAGAATATGTATTTACCAATGCCTCTGCAAGAACAGGATGTGACACAAGGTCGATTTAAAAAAAAAAAAAGAAAAGTTTAACAGCTTGGAATTCAGTGTTTTTCCTTCTCCTAGACCAGTTGCTATACCAAGATTAAAGAACCCAGCCTACCCTGCTATTTATCCATAGTTGGAGGGAAAATAGTTGGATGCATACCTTTTCTCAAGGGAACTACACTATATATATATATATATATATATATATATATATATATATATATATATATATATATATATATATAATATAATAAATATATAAAGGTTTTACATATCTATTTATTTGATGACAAAGGAACAGTCACAACAGTTCGGTTTCATGCATGTGTAAGTGCAAACAATCTATATGCAACATCAATATATATATATATATATATATAATATATATATATATATATATATATATATATATATATATATTATGCACACACTGATACTATTACCTCTTCCCACTTCCTATAAGCATTGATAATCCCTTTTATCATACATACTAAAGATTAGTTAGGTAGTAAGAGGCATAGTAAGAACTTATAGATTGATAAACAATCATGATTGGGGAAACTTGTGATTTGCAGTTTTTCTTCTAAACACAACCAGAAACAGTTAGAGACGGCTTTATATGGTTCACACTGTATTTTATATATATTCATCATAAACTAATCAAAGAAAAGTCAGTACAAAAGAATTTTCTTCAGCAATTATGCAAATATTACTGACAATAACAATAATGAAAACAATGTGACTAAGTGGAATTGCTATTAAAATGAATTTAACATTTTTTATAAAAGTTGTATTTTCTTTAATACATTACAAAATCGGTATTTTTAAACTTTCAGCATACCTCTTAAAACATTAGTGTTTATATAAGAGATTATATTACAGTATAAAGGTCAATGTATGTTTTAGCTTAAAAATTAAAAAAATATAAATTTAAAAAAATAAACTAATGTAAAACAGATGCAACTTGAGCAACAAAAGAATTTTTGTGTGCATGTGTCATTTCAACTCAAGAAAGTTAGTGAAGATTTGAAACCAGACACAGCAAAACTGTGATTTGTCAAGAGAAGAATCTTAAGAGAAAGAGAGAGAGACACCCATAATAACATGTCATTCTCAGTCTTGTAGTCAGTCAAGCGAATACAATTCTAAATCAAGTGTTGAGTTGAAATTTAAAGAAAAAGCATAGATTTTTTTTTTTATATAAGGCAAACAGTATATTAGGTGAAATAAAGAATGTGGTTTTAAGATGTCATTCTTCGGATCTTAGTATTCAAGGGAAATAAATAAAAAACTATATTTTACAGACTCTAAACTAGGTCCCCAACCTTGTGTCCACAGGTGCCATGACAACCACTGACCCTTTTGATTTTTTTGAGCTCTGGGGAGTGTGGAATACCCCTTCATCATCTCTAAGACTGGCTACCATTAATTAAGAGGGAGAGTAAAAATTGTCCGCACTTTCACCATAACGAATCTTTATTATTGCCACACTGAGTTCTGTGCATACATGCTTATAGTTGGCCCTGTTATAATCACATGATTGAAGTTTGAGCCTGATCACACCATTTTGCTTGCTGTCTTTACAGTGTAAACATGGCTGCTCCACTAGCAGTATGCACCAAGGAAGTAACACAATTTCTCTGGTTGGAAGGAGTGTCAAGGGCTGAAATTCATCAGAGACACAATACAGGGACAGTGCACTATTGCGTAGAAGTGTGTATGAGTGAAGAGAAGTTTAAAAGTGGTCAGACAATCATGATACACGAAGAGAGAGCAGGACGCCCATCAATCTCCACCACTGATGAGAAGATTCAACCAGCTCGAGAGATAGTAATGACGAACCAACAAGTTATCATCGATGAAGTAGCTCGTTCTTTACAGATTAGTTAGAAATAAAAATTTGGCGGATAAGCAACACCAGATAATCAGATTTTACATTTTTGAATTTCATCTTGGACAATTTGGACAGTCTCATTTTTAACCAGAGGGTGTTGAAAGATGATAATGGTTGTACAATTAAGGAACACAAGTATTAATATATAGATAGGAATGAAATATTACGTATGATTTTTATTATGAAGTCCAAATATAAATTTGACTTGAAAGGTATATAGTAAATCTTCTTCAACACAAAAAGGGTGGAGATCCCCTAATCTAAACATTATTTAAATTCAAAACTACAAAGTTTTAAACAAAACATAATTTCCTTTTTTTCTTCCTCCACATAACCCAAATTTCAGAATTACAAAAGAATTTCATATAAATATGAATAATTTCAACACAAATCAAAGATTTTCCTTCATCTCCTTTAAAATAATAAAAAACTTAAGCATGAAAACTGTTTTCTTTTCCAAAATTATCAAGTTTTAAAGAGTAGACTGTTTAATGAGTAATCAGGTTGATTTTCATGGTCTATAAACCTCTCTAGGGTTATTTTATGCCTAGAAGTTAGGCAATTGTGTTCATTGTACATTTATATTTACATTTTTTGTATAGCTGTTTCTTAAAGGGATTTTAGCAAACAGTTATATGATATCAAGTATTCCAATCTAATAGAAAAAGTCTACACACGGTTGGTTCAAAGTATTCATATCTAATACTAATAATTATATGGTTTCAAGTAATTATTTCTATATAATGAAAGTATTGTTTGCACACAATTTCACATAATTTCAAGTAACTAATAATAATCCTTAGTAAACAATTATAGCTTCAAGTAATAATTCTTAATATAAATTTATATATACAGTTATATGGCATCATGTATTCTTACTGAATCATTTTAAAACAGATTTGACCCATAAGTAGGACGCTAACATGTACTACCACTAAAGGCCAGAGTGAACCTGGGAGTAATGGCAATAAAGAGGTACTCCACTCTCCAGAGCTCCAAAATTGGAGCCACACCATCAGGTGCAGTTGGGTCATACCCAGGACATGAGCAATCTGAGAAGAGTGTTACCTCCATTAAAACTTCAATGTCCTTATTAACAAACTAAATAAAAATACTTGAAAAGGTAGACTAGTAAGTTATTCAATCACAAACCTATTTAATGAAGTTAATCTCCAAGGAGAATTAAAACTGGTTCCTAAAAAGTTACTTTCACATTTTTAAAAACTTAATCACCTATTGAAGATAGATACCAAAGAGTTGAGTTCATAACAACTTGTAGTTATTTACTAAGCTTAGTACAGTCAAGTCACGTTGAAAGCACCAGTTCCCACTAGATCAGCAAAATTAAGCAGCAATGAGCCTGTTTAATACTTAGATAGATGACCATTTAAACAACAGCAGCTACTGTAAGCAAAATGACTTGATTCGGCATTAAATGACCTGATAAGGGTTGGTATACCACAAAACAAGAACTACTAAGATTGGCTTAATTGTGGCACAAGGATGCAAGTATAGGGCACCTAGTGAGAATCAAAGTCCCTAACAATGGTTTGCATAAACTCATGAGGCAGACTAATTCATAGCAACTAGTAGTTGTCATAAATCATAGCAAGCAGAGATTTTACAAGTTCTTTAACTTAGAGTTTTGGGTCTCCACCCTATGTTGTTGTTTTTTTTTTGGGGGGGGGGCTCTTTCTCTCACAATATAGACTTTAGTAACAAATTTTCGTGAAAATATTTATAGTGAAAAACTATTGGACTATATTACCTTAAGGCACCCCTTTTCAATTTCATATCATTAGGTCATTTTTTTCATTTACACCGTCAATATCTGGTTGTTTGTTAGGGTTAGGGGTTGTAACCCTAACCCCTAACAAACAACCAGATATTGATGGTGTAAATGAAAAAAATGGCCTAATGACACGAAATCGAAAAATGGTACCTTAAGGTAATATGGTCCAAACTATTAAAGAGAACAAAAAATTAATAAGAATACTTAACACAGCTTAACACTTGTACTCAGTCATGGTTAAAAGAACATGAACAGTGGATATAATAATAAAGATGAGGATAACCGTCCAAAAATCCAAATAATACAAAAAAATAAATAATTTACCTGACCAGCAAAAAATTGTCCAAGACCAGGAGGGAATGTCAATGTAGATATCAATATGGCTATCATACCAGGATAGAGAAATCGACTGTTAGAAATAGAATACAAAATCAGTTAAAAATAATGACAACAATTGAGATTCAATTTTCAACAAAATCTATTTGTTTATAAATCAAATAATCACCAATACAAGAGTAAATTTAATTTGACTTTATTATTATTATCATTATTATTATTATTATTATTATTAATAGCAAAAAAAAATGTGCCTGAAACCAGTATTTCAGTTTTAATATAATTCAATATTATATTGATTTTTTTAATGAAATTAGATACAAACACAAAAAATATTACATTTATTTTTACTCTATTCTAATTGATTTCAATATAAAATTAGAGATAGGATAGCTTTTAATACGTTTGAGAATAAAATAATAATAATACAAATCAATAACACCAAGTAATTATTTATTAAACAAGTTTTTATTAAAAATCAGTATGCAAATTATTCACACCATATACTATATAAACATTTATTTCTTAATTATATATAACACACATCGCAGGATTAATGATATAGGCTGATTTGAGGTCAATCTATCTCAACTAGACCTTAATAGAGACATTGTTAATGAATAAGATGCAAATTAAGATTAAATAATGATTATTTAATAATCATTGAAAATATAACATAATATAACATAACTGAGGGAATTGTAACATTGGCAGTGAGGTAGTTTCAATTACAGACAGACACACAATCTCCCTTTATAATAAGATTACTACTACTTGCTTAACTCTTTGCCTACTTTAAACCGCTCACAGAGGCTTTCCCACATAGCACACCCAAGCAAAGTACAAAACTGATGGTTAGTTCATTATAATTGAGCAGAAGGACCCTGATTACAATAATACTAGGACTTTATTTGTATAGAATGAGTGCTGAGGTGAATAGATAGGTAATGTTGAAATATCCCATCACACAGGTAAAAAATACAAAGAAAATTTGGTACAGCAGCCGTGGGGGCGGGGGGCAGAGAGTTAAAGAATGCTTTCAGCAGCAATTCAACTGTCAACTCACATTCTATTTAAAGAATTTATATTATAATTTCAAATAAATAAGGAGAAATATAATTCACATGTAACAGCAGTTATCTTTCTTAAATCATAATTATCTTATTGAGAGTGAATGCACATATATTAAGTTGCAAATTGGATTGGAATTCTCTAAATATTCTAGGACTCTTTTACTAACAAACATCTTACTAGCATGTGCCATTTTTCCTGTTATAGTTAACATACATACAAAAGATGGTTCACTATAATATAGGTTATGAACAATTGCACAATATAATAGAAATTTTATTTTCTGTCAGTATAAAATAACTCTTGCTAATTTATTTGATTTGTTTATACAGAGATTTCAGCTGAATAAAGAAAGATATTGCATAAGTTAGTTGATACTAAATATATATATATATATATATATATATATATATATATATATATATATATCATTAAGGGACTGACAATATCAAGAACATTCATATGATGAGTGAAATCAAGACTTTATATTGGGTGCCATTATTACATGCAGTGACACACGGAAATAAAATATACATATTTTTTTAAATGATAAAAACGCTTTTATTTCTGTTGTTAATTAAGTTATTATTAATACCCAATTTCTTTTTAAATACTTTAATACGAGCTTTAAAATTCAAAGTTACTATAAATTACATCTTTAAATAAACGAAAATGATCTAAGATAGGTAATTCCAGACAGAGTTATGTCCCTTACAATGCTTTTAACTATATGAACAATGAAAATCATTTAAAAACTACAACTTAAAGTAAATACTATCAAATATTCTAAAGTAGATGTCCTTTAAATTACTTCCAAGCATTATTATTCCTAGGAATTTATATATTGTCATTTTTTTATTTTCACTTTAAAAAGCTATCATTATTTTTTATTACTCAAAGTTACCCTAAGCAAAGGGTTACAATATGACAAATGAAGGGTAAGGGTATAACAAGAGTATTACAATGGGACCACAAATCAGAAATCCAAATCAAAACATGGTTGTAACTGGGAGTAAAACATTCATGAAGGAGTTTGATTGACAGTGAAGTTGTTCTAGAAAACAAACTTGGAATTAAACATGCATCTGGAATCAACAAGATTAAAAAAATACTGGATGCTTCTTACTTCTATTAGCTTTTCTATTCATATGAATAAATTATTTTCAACAACTTAGTTTTTATTTGTTCTACAGTTATATTTTTTAACCACAAAAAATATTGTACTAAAAGGTACTCTTTGTGATTCAAACAATTTTAAAGTAATGAATGTTATATATATATATATATATATATATATATATATATATATATATATATATATATATATGATATAGATAAAAGGATATGAAAACAACACAATATGCTGTTAAAGTGAAAAGATTTTATATTATATTCATAGCTAATATTGAACAATATTTCGATTTATAAAAATCATCTTCAGAGCTTGTTTATACTTCAGACTTATCAATAGCGGAGCCAAAAATAATATACTTATATTATTTTCATTTTATTTTCGGCTCCGCTATTGATAAGTCTGGAGTATAAACAAGCTCTGAAGATGATTTTTATAAATAAAATTTTATTCAATATTAGCTATGAATATGATATAAAATATTTTCACTTTAACAGCATATTGTGTTGTTTTCATATCCTTTTATCTATACCCATACCGTCGGATTCATTTCCTTTCTCTTAACTTATATATATATATATATATATATATATATATATATAGAATAAGTTTCATTTATTATAATTGTTTTCATTTATAGCAAATGGGACAAGCCAGAGGATCAGTTTTCTTTACAAATTAGAAAGTACTGAAGATAAATAAGAAAATTTATAGAAATATAAAAGGCTCCTGAATTCAAAAAGAAACATCTAAAAAATGCTGGAGAATACATTGGCTGAAACATTGTGTATATAACAATAAAGATGTGAACATCAATGTGAAAAATTTAAATATATATATATATATATAATATATATAATATATATAAGTATAGATAAAAGGATATGAAAACACCATGCTGTTAAAATGAAAATATTTTATATCATATTCATAGCTAATATTGAACAATATTTCGATTTATAAAAATCATCTTCAGAGCTTGTTTTTAATCCGGATTCATCGTGAAAGAAGCAGAAAATAATTTAAATTCAAAACGAAAAACATTGATGTTCCAAAAAGCATGCTAGTCATGCGATCGTTTCATCATCAGCACATCCACCACGTGTCTCCAAGCCAATGACACAACTGTATATCTTTAGTGTAACAGTTTTGAAACAAGAAGACATATTTCAAATTCAAAAATAGACAAATTCTCTTTTTCAAACAAGAAGAGTTTTAACCCGTTCATGGTCAGCCTGCAATGGAATTTTCAGAAAATAAATATTTTTTCAACTATTTTTTTTTTTATATCCTTTTATCTATACTTATATATGTTGGATTCATTTCCTTACTCTTAACTTATATATAACACACACACACTTAAGAATAATATATATCTACAGTTATAAAAAGGAGTTCCTTCAATGCAATATATAAAAGCAATATCACAAAAAAAAGAAGATATTGTGAAGACAATGAAACACTGGGTAGTTGAAATATTTGACACATGATGGCTTCATCACCAGATGGATTTTATCAAATGGAAATTTGAAGTTCATTTTAAACATTTCTGCCTTTATACATATACATATATATACATATATATATATATATATATATATATATATATATATATATATATATATAATATATATAGTAGATGTTTCTTGGAAGATAAACTCAAGCGGAAACAGATAATATATGAGATTACTTACTTTTTCTGAAGAAATGCTGACATTCGTTTGTGTTTTCTCGTAAAAAGGATGATCCTTCTATGAAGAAGAATAAAAAGGGATCCACCAAAGCCACAAGCAACCCTGAAAAGAAAAGAAAAACCTTTTATTTACATATTTTTCAAAGATAAACAGTAAAATTTTATTTTTTATATCTATTAATAATAGAGATTCAGTTACTATTTATCTGTAACCGAAACTATGTCACGGCTTACATCACATTACCCCAAATTGTCAATACATAAAGAACAACCTTGTATTATATACACTCAAGAAATTTGTAATTTCACCCTTTTTTCAGCAATAAGAAGTTAACTAAAAAGTTTACAAATAAATAAATAAATACCTATGATTTTGTGTAAAATTTATGTGTAAAATATTCAAAATAATTTAATTTTCCATTTCAAATTGTTTTATATTTTTTACTCCTTTGATAAATTTGATGGTTTTACTTACTTATGATACATAACCTCAAGACATTGAATTTTTAACTACCCCTCTCCTCATGCAATATCTCAAAAATGAACTTTTACACCACCCAGATGGTGTTTTTTTTTTTGTTGTTCTTTTTTTTGTTAGTACGTCTAAAAAAAATTGGTACAAAATCTTTAAAGAAAGATTAAATAATGCCATGACCTTGTAGATTTTCAGAGTCCACTCCCAGTCAAACAGGGCATTTTTCAGGGGTTACTTAACGCTGCCGTACTGCAAGTTACATGGAACAGGTTTAAAGGCAATACCATTCTTTATTAAATGGCAATAATTATTTAAAAGTTTTAAATACATACCCTATGCCAGCAAATATTATCAGTTCCAAAGCATCAAATGGGACTTCAGTTCTGAGTGACGTCCTAAAAAGTGCTGTTATCGTTTCTGATAATGTGAAAAAAAAAAAAATTTTTTTTTTAAATAGATGGTCATCTTGTGGATTGGAAATGAGTGCATTTTTTTTTTTTTTTTTTTTTAATTGGATTATTATTTTGTAGTAAATTTTCAAATATACACAAAAAATAATGTACTTCAAAAACTAAGATATGAATAAATTCCACATTCCATTCAAAAAATGATATCAAAGTGCTTTCAAATGTTTTCAGTAAAATTTGCCACATTCCAAATTAAATTAAGATTCAATTAAGCAAACCACCATAATTTTGTCTTAAGAAAATCTACTCTGTTTGAAAATAACTCACCATTTTTTTTTAAACTCATTTTGTTCTAATTAATCCATAGATGGAACCCAAACAGGTATTACCACTCTGGGTCAGAGTGAACCTGGGAGTAATGGTGATGAAGGGGTACTCCACATTCCCTAGAGCTCCAGAAATGGAAATTCACCATCAGATAGAGTTTATGCATACCCAGAACACTAAGATCCTCAGCCACCGCCTTCTAGCACATATATGATAAAAGGGGTTGGTGCTTGCCAAAAGGGCAATAGGGCTGAAAGTCAGCTTATATGTGCTAGTAAAAAATTTTTTAATTTTTTTACTTACCTTCATCTTTAAACCAAAAAGCTAGCAGCCGGAATATAAGAGCTCCACACACAGCAGAAAAGAAACCTCTCCAATAATTTCTTACAGCAAAAAAAGTAGCTGTTACTTCAATGCTAAATAAAACACCTACAATATGAAAGGAAAAACAGAATTAATAAAATATTTGCTGTCATGTTAAGAACACAAAAGAAAAAATATCAAGGAAATAGTTTAAGATTTTTAAATGTATTAAAATTTTAAGGATTTTTAAAAATATTTCTCAAACAAAAAGACTTGCTAAGTGGTCGTTTAAAAAACAATAATGATCAAGGTGAGTGTGAAACAAGTTAGATTCAAATAAGTAAACTACCATCAATGTGATTGTGAATTATGTATCCATTGGAATGAATAAAGTTAGGTTAGTTGGTTAGGCTTTACTGCATGTCAACCCTTGTTGGATTATGCCAAAGACATTGTTTTATTCTTTCTTGATGGTCACTGAAAAATTTTTTAAAGTCAATTATTCTTTTAAACACATTTTTTGTTGATTCATTTTCTTCTAATTAACCTATAGATAGGTACTACCACTCCGGGTCAGGATAGACCTGGAATTAATGGTGATGAAGGTTACTTCACATTCCCTAGAGCTCCAGAATTGGAACTTCACCATTATAGGATTGAATAAAGGGTTCAGTTCAAAATTCCTGAAGAAAACCACAAGGTAGAGCAGCTGAAACATAGTGACTTTAATAACAACCAAGATGAGTTCAAGTACATTAGTGCATAACATGATCTGTTTAAGAAATAAGAATATAAGAGAACTACACACAGACACAAGGAAAACTCCTCCTTTGAAATATATTTACAGTGACAGACATGAAGCCACAAAATAAATAAAATAAAAAAACTGTAATCCACAAGAAGACATTGAAAAATCTCATTACAAGATGGCACTAAAATGACATGACTGAAATATAAAAGCAGAATGGAAAGGCAAATAAAAATTCTCACCTGAACAATTTAAAATGGACCAACTGAAATATTAGGGAAAAAGGTACTTAAAAAAGAAAAGAAAAAAAATCATAAAAAGATCTATTTTTAGACTACTCAAAATACATATATATATATACATATACATATATATATATTATATAATACATATACATATATATATATACATATATATATATATACATATACATATACATATACATATATATATATATATACCCCCTTTAAAAAATAATTATTACCTGTATCTTAATATCAATATTTCGACACAGTGCAACAATGAATGACTGACTGGCAACTGAAGCTGGCTGTGGACAAATGTACCACCATGCATTTTGGGAGGAAAAACCCATCATACATATACTCCCTCCACAACACTAATATCAAGGAATCTTCTTGTGAACGTGATCTGGGTATTACTGTCAGCAGTGATTTACGTTGGATGAAACACATCTCTAAAATTGTCAAAAGGCAGAGGGTGTCCTGGCGTCACTCAGCTAGATCTTTGTCAGCCGCTCACCGGCTATCTATTTAAAGCTGTTCAAAGCTATGGTGCGGCCACACTTGGAATTTGCATCACCAGTCTGGAACCCCTATCTTGCTCAGAATATTAACCTCCTAGAAACTGTACAGAAATGTGCAACCAAACGAAGACCTTCCTTCAGGCATTTGCCATACTCTGAACGTCTCGCTGCCCTGGGAATGGATTCATAGAAACTTCAGCGTCTGGCAACTGACCTGGTAAACACTCATAAGGTCATTAATCATCTTAACAACAGCAACCCTGAGCACCTTTTTGATCTCCATCTTTCTAACACACGTGGGCATGCCTACAAAGTCAGAAAACGGTACTGCTCACGTGACTTTCAGAAACATTTTTTCACGCTCTGAATTGCGGAGGCATGGAATAAGCTGCCCGTGTCTGTTGTAGGCTGCCGAAACACTGAATCTTTCAAGGCATCCATGCTTCCTGTAGTCCGCCGACACTATACCTGATGCCCCTCTCCACACACATATGCACACACATACATACATGCATATTACTACTGTAAACTGTTCATGTTCCTGACACTAATACATTATTCTGTGTACTGAACATGAGACTTTGATGAGTTGTGGTGCACCTGAGTACTGTACACAATAAATTTTATTTCATTAGCATCAATGAACTTTATTTTGCTTATCCTGAAAAATTGTTCTATGATAAAAGGCATGTTGGTGTGTATGCAGATTTCATTTGAAATTTCAAAGTTTTGAATAATCTTGAATATTCTTAAACCTGAGTGATTTTTCAGTTAGTCTCAAAATAAAATTTGAAAAAAAATTAAAAGCCACCATCAATTTTCTATTATAAACTTTGTATAAACTATTTCACAAACAAGAAAATAAGTATTACAGAAGTGATGAATTATCTCCCTTAGTACACTGTCTGTTCTTGCCTCTTATATTAATTCAATGAAAACTTAGCTAAATCTTAGCATTCACACTCACAGATTTATAAAAATGAATGAATAAATAAGATGTAACATAAAGGGGAAAAATATTGAGAAATCAGCTGTAAAAATAATCAAATGGTTTAGAAATGAATAGAAAAATATTTTACACCATTGTAAATGAATAATTTTAATCTTCAAATTAATCATTTGTTCATATTTAGATTCTACAATCTTGCTTAAACTTTTTCTATTTCATATAATATACAGAGGAAAATCCCTGACATCAACATTGTTTTTGTTCAAAGCTTAGAGACCAAATATTCTATATGTGATAAATAAAAGAAAATAACTTTTACAAAACTATCCTTTAGTACTCATAGGTTTTTAGATAATGTACTTAAAACTGATATTCCTCCAATCATTCAATATCAACATTTATATTTAACACTTTCTCTGATACAGACTTATGAAATGCAGTCCTGCTTAAAATGACCAATTGACAAGCATTCAGGCAGATTATAATAATTATTCAATGCCTGGTTCATTGAAACACACCAGTTTTCATTTGTAAATTTTACTATATTAAAATTAATTTCTATTTATTCCTTATTATTAAGAGTGGGCTATAGTGAATCATATCTTCAAATTCAAGTAAGGACAATTATTTTAGAATGTTTGGCCTATAAAAACTCAAAAAAAATATATAAAAATAAAATTTTTCAGTTAAAATTAAGACAAAACCCCCTATCTATTTGTGGGAGCTCTGATTTTACAAAATCAATGAATTTTAACTTTGTTTAATTTATTTAAAAAGTTTCCTTTCTTTTTTTTTTTAATTATTATCTTTTGGTAATTAGTATACCATTAGAAAACTTGTTTCTGTAATTTACTAAGATTATATAAAAGAAGTGGGTTTACTTGCCAAATATGTCTTCTTTCCTTCCTTTTGTCTTTCTTTCCTTCCTTCCTTCCTTCCTTCTTCGTACAAAACGCTGTGTCACAAAAGCACAAATCGCTACACCCTCTCTGCCCAAAATGGGCCATTTTTATAGTGACAACAGGAGTTGCAATGCACCATGGGCCATTACCCATAGTGCCTTTCAACACCAATAAAAGTGTCTTTTCTGGCCCCCCTCCAACTTTTCTACGTTTCTCACTCCGACCGGACTCCACGACACACCGCCCCGACCACATTCCTCTCTTCTTCGCTACATTTCTCCTTGCAAGCCATGCACCGGAACCGTTTTGAGTCAGGTAAGTTCGCCTCGTCATTACACCAAATTTAAGAAAAAATTATTAGTCTTGACTATTAGTTTCTAATTATTTATTAATGGCCAATTTATTGTTAGTTTAAAAGGATTGGTATAAATAACAAAAAATCCAAATTTTCTTTAAAATTTTGTGATTTTTCGGTAAAATCAAGAGTCTTGCACATAAATGAGAGGCGCTGTCTCAAATTTGACTGAAAAATTTATTGGTGTTTTAATAGACCAAACTTGAATTTGAATATATGACCAGGAAAAAAATGGCCAATATAGCCCAGCCCTATCATTACGCTTTTTTTTTTCTTTTTTTTTTTTTAAAAACACATTAAAACACAAATAACACTTTTAAAAGGATTGGTCATTTTATTTTAAATTATATTTTATTAAAAAAAATTCTTCATTACAATTCCAACTCTTATTCTAATGACACTATTCAATGACATGTTCTAACAGCATTCTTATAAATTCTCATGGGACTGATGTTTTGACAATATTTCAGTACATTGTTTTATGAAAGGATACTGAAAAATTCTCAGCCAACCAAGAAAGAATAACCTAGAGCCATGAAATATACATACTTAATTTTCATGCATTAAAAAAAAAAAAAAATAATAATTAATAAGCCTTTTGTACAAAACTCTACAAAACAAACAAATTTTTGAAATACAGGCAACTTTAAGATATCTTCAATAAATAGAACTCTTAAACCAGAACATTAAATTAATTAATATTTGTAACAGGATTTCAGAGTCAGAAGCAATAAAGGAGTCACTGGAATCAGAGTCAGTAAAACTATACAGATTCAGACTCCAGTAGAATTTACACTTTATATGGCCTTAGTTTAGTCTGTAAAGTTATACAGTGCACACTCCTTATAAATAGATTATAAAAAATCATAGTTCTATATGTATTGTAAATTGTAATCACTTGATTATATAAAGAGGAGTCGGAGTTGGTGTCAAAGGTTTTGTGTTCTGACTCCACAGCCCTGCTAATAATAATAACATATGCAAAAAATATTTAAATAATTTCCATCTATCAAATAAGATGGAGCTTAGCAAATTAACTACACAGAATATTCATTTATTTCTATCACCACTCGCATAGGACAATGCACACCTTTATGGATGAGCTGATAACAGAAGAACTGATGTGTCACAGATCCTCTGAACAACACTCCTCAAGTTTTGGATTCAGAGTTCATCCTTCTCCTAGACTGGTTAGAGAACCCAGTCTACCCTACTATTTTACTCATAGATGTGGAGAGAAAAGATGGATACATATATTTTTTTTTTTGCAAGGGCATTAGCATAAAGTGAAATGTAAAAGCAACCTCATCCAGAATTTGAACTTGGCTCACTGAATTTATTTTCTTGGACAATAACCATTATGCCACGCTCACCTCCAATTCTATAGAATAGTAACACCATGAAGAGAATAGGTTCATCAAAATTAAAAATTAGAATCTCTCAATCACCAAAAATAATGTAAGGAAACAAGCACAAATCAGAATATTATAGCTTTAAACACTTAAAAGATTTATATCAAAGATTCATATCTAATACACGGGTGATTCAAAAAGTAATGCCATTTTGTTTAGGACAGGTATAATTATCAACACAGGAACATGTACCATACATCAAAATGAAGCTGGTCCTCTGTGGATCACATCCCTATACCTCCACATAGTCAGTTTCTTTCAATAGCAATGTTCCACCTTCGAATGAGAGCATGTATCCCTGCCCCGTAAAATTCTGTTGACTGTTCTTTGAGCCACTTCTTCACTACATATTTCACTTCTTCATCACTGGAATAATCTTTGCCTCTCTTCTGCCTCATGAAAGAGGGTTTGAGAGGCAAACATTATTCCAGTGACAAGGAAGTAGGGATGTGATCCTCAGAGGACTAGCTTCATTTTGATGTATGATAAATGTTCCTGTGTTGATAATTATACCCGTCCTAAACAAAACTGCATTACTCTTTGATTCACCCTCGCATATATATTTCCATGATTACAAAAAGTGCAGAATTTCCAGTCTATAAATTACATTTAGAAAAAAGAAAAGGTTCTAGCATTGCTCGAGACAAAAGACCATAGAGGCAACATCAACTTTGGCAAAATCCTAATATTTGCACAAACTAACCTGACTTTTCCTCATAGCCAAGAATCATTTTTTTTTTTATTCCCTCCGATTGTTTATGTAAATTCATTAAAGCATAATAATTTTAAATCGATTTTTTTATGAAAGTATTTGAAAACGGATGGAGTTTTTAAAATTTTTTTATTTTTATCTATTTTTAATTCGAGTAGATAAACACCTCTGTTCTTTGGGAATAATTGTTTTAAAAAGACAGAAAAACATTCCAGACGAGAAATTAACCTTTCTGTAACAAACATACTTCTTTTCCTGGACTAAAAATGTTGAAAATGTGAGTTTTAATTGAATTTAACAGTGGATATGAACTGAGGACACTTTAGAGCATTCTGGGAATGAAAAAATATTTTTTTCTCGTCGTTTCATGGCGTTTCAGGACGTTAAAAGTTAACTTCTACAGGAATTATTTTGGTATTCAATGACCTCATTTACCTTAAGGTCAGATTTGAACATTTAGGAGATCAAAATACATTTTCATGCTTCATAGTAAAGTTTTTATTTCATTCCCCTTGTAAGAAAGGTTCAAAGTTATATATATTTTGAATACAAAACTCTGACGAAGGTTAACAGACAAAACATTTAATATAGTACAGCACATGGATATGACGAGATACAAAGTACATGGGTAAAACAAAGTTACATGTAGACAGATAAATACACATGATAAATTCATGAATGGTACAAGATATACAAAAAGTACAGACATGAGACTAGGGATAGTCCATGCTGTAACAAACTTACAGTAATGTAAGGGGGGGCGGAGCCCCAACGAGAAGGAGGAGACCAAAATCTACCCCATGTGTCTCGTGGTTACTGGAACAGGAAAAGAGAGAGAAACGTTTTGAACCAGCCGCTTAAATACTATATCCCCTAGCGGGCACCAGCAAACTAAACCGGGCAGACAACTCTCCCAGGCAAATACGAAACTAACGCTACACCCTTAAGGAAGGAATTTCTGTGGTGTAGTAGCTAATGTGCTAGTTTGTGACATCATAGGGAGTTTGAACTCCAGTTGTACTATTATGTTCACTTTCAGACTAATACCCTTGGGAAAGGTATGAACCTCCATATCCTCCCAACTGTTACATAATTCATAGATAGCTTATGAATTATGTAAGTATTGTAGCTAGAAAAAATTTTGAATCATGGTTCATTAGAAAATTAAAATCAGAGGGGGTAGAATGGAAAAGTACCATAACTATTATAATTATGAGTGGTAGGTAATAACCTCAACTTGCCCCCCTCTGGAAACATGCGATTAGAAGCGTGTGACAGTTTTAAGTTTTTAGTTTAGTTGTGACCAGTTACTTGCCAAGAGAGGATGTCCTCTCAAGAGTCCCTTCTCACCACGCGGTTTCTAGAATTTGGGGTTGGTTTGATAAAAGCTATATAGAACAACAACAAAGTCTTTTATTAATCAACAGACAAGAATGCACAGACACCCAGCCCAAAGAAATCAACCCGGAGAAACAACCTCCCCAGAAGAAGCCCACCAGAGAAGATAGCGGCTGACAAATTAGACAAGAGAAAACAAAAACCCCTCATCCTCTCCTCATATTCCGTCTCTCTCTCACCAATTATATACCCAATGTTAAGGGGTATATAGAACTACAATTGTTCTTCTACAAGGATGGTTTTGGCATTAAATAACCCACAAAGATTGATATACCATTAAATAAAGAAATCAGTCATTCCCCTTAGGTAGAAATGGTATATTTTGCCATCTGATGATCTCTATTGACTTTAAATGAACTCAGTGGTCAACTTTAAATAGTCTATGTGAGAAATTGATGTTAAGTCAATATCCATACAAAAACATCAAGACCCTTTGACTTCCCATTTGGCTAACAACCCTTGGCACAAACTTATGTATAGATTATTAAGATATAAACACATTTCAAGCCAATTTTTCTCATGATATCATTCAACATTTTTAAATATTTACAGAATAAAAAAAATACAAAGATATTAACTTATATGACAACATGTCCTCAAGGAACTCAGAAATATGCAAATATTTCTGTCAGCCTTTAGAAATAAAGACAAAAAAATTGTTTTTAAAAGGAAAATGAGGTGTGGTGTACTTTATTGTTATTTGAAAAAGTAGATGATACATTCAGAGAAAATGTGAACAAAGAGGAATGACTTACATTTGTTCCTAAATCATACTTCTGTCACATAATAAATTTCCCATTGATAAATACAATTTCAGTATATAAATGTATATATTAGGAATACCCAAAAATCGGCTGCTAAAGTCTGCTAATGTTTTTTTTAAACGAATTAAAATTAATTAAATCGATTATTTAAGGTCAAACTTTTGTCTAAATCGATAAGTAGTAACATAATGACCATCAATAAAAAAGCAAAATAATATTACACATTTAATTCATTTTTAGTACATTTAAAATGATTTTATTTGGTCAATTTCAATCGCGTTCGGCCATAAATACTCTTGAAAAATGGTGTGTTTACAAAATTAATGTAACATTAGTGATTTACCAAAAATCAGGGAATTATCCGATTTTAATGAAATTTTCAGTATATATTTATCAATTAATGAATTTTATAATGCATTAGTTATTTTATTTCAAAACTTTAAATATTTCTGCTATGAAAAATTAATATATAAAATTCATTTAAAATATGAAAATCCCGATGTTAAGTTTAAAATGTTATATTTCTAGATTCTAGAAATAAATATCTAATGCAAACCTTATTTTAGGTGCAAAAAGTAATAAGTTTTGAAGAAAAACTCTATTGAAAATTTAACCCTAAGTTTTGAAATAAAATAAATAATGCATTATAAAGTTCATTCATTGATAAATCAACAGTGAAAATTTCATTAAAATCCGATAATTACCTGATTTTTGCTAAATTATTTTCCCGGGGGGGGGGGGCTAAATTCATTTTTTCAAAAACGGACAATTTTGGGTATACCTAGTATATATTTACCAAACTCCTCCACACAAGCAGGATGTGATACAAAGTCAATTTCTTAAGCAGAGTTTTACAGGTTTGAATTCAGAGTTTTCCTTCTCCTAAACTGGTTGCCAAACCAAAGTTAAAGAGCCAGCCTGTCCTACTATTTACCCATAACTGGAGAAAAATAGTTGGATTCATATCTTTCTCAAGGGTATTAGTGCTATGTGAAATGAAAACAACCTCATCAGAGATTTGAACTCGTCCTGGCATGTCCATTTCCTATGACTCTAACCATTACACCACCACACACCTCCTAGAATATAAATGTATGTAAAAGTAAAGTCGGCAGAGTGGCCTATTGTCAGTATCAGCCGGACAGCAAGGGAGTCTATCTCCTTTTTGCTATAGCTAGACCAGGGAGATTGTTTTTTCTGAAGTGGAGCATCATGCCTACCGTCTGCTCCCCACTTTACCACACAGATCAGATTACTTGATCTGTGCTACACATACGCTGAGTTGGTGGGGACTTGCAATTCCAAGTCAGGTGCTCTACCTACGGAGCTAAACTGGCCCCTATAAATGTAACAACTATTAAAAGGACAGAGGTTGTATTTGATTGCCTAAAACAAGTGATAAATTCAATGTCTCTCTTGTAGAAATTGCTTCAATCATCAGTAGAGCACAATCACTAATAGAGCCAATCCCTTTGACATAGGTAGGAGGTAAGACAATGTTTAATATTTTACTAAGCAAGATAAATGTATTTACCAACCCCTCTACACAAGGATGTGACACAAGGTTAATCTATTAAACGGAATTCGACAGGTTTGAATTCAGAGTTTTCTTTCTACTAGACCTGTTGCTATACCAAGGTTAAACAGACTCGTCCAGGATTTGAACTTGTGTCGGCGTATCCATTTTCTACAATGGTAACCATTACACAACAGGTGCCTCCTCAGCAAGATACAAGTTACTAATTAGGACTAATAATTTTTGTACTTACAATGTTGTTGTAATATTGTTGTGAATGTACTTTGCACCTTAAATATCAGTGAGATTTTTTTTTTCTTTCAATTTTTGATATTTATAATTTTACATTTCTAAAGAGTTACATTAGCAAAATGTTAAGTGGGAATACAATGAATAAAACCTGGAATTCACTCACATATTTGAATCATTATATGCACCATTTTATGTTCTAAATGTTATATCATTTATATAAGTAAGTTTTATGCCTAACTTAACTCTTTGCCTACCAAATTATCATTATTACATTCAACTGGTTCCCTATTGCAAAAGGATCAAGTACCAATCTCAGGGTTGGTTCACAGACAAAACAAAAGATAGCAGGGTGTTCACATAGTGATCTTTCAGTGTAAACAAGTGACATGTGTAAGAACCACTGGCAGCAGTTTACAGTAGGATCGCAGTGGTGGGAGAGCTGCTGTGAGTGGTTTAAAGTAGGCAAAGAGTTATTGACCAAGTAGAGTTGAAGATTTTACTTACCTTAAAATGAATGCAAAATTTCAAACCAACAATAAAAAATTTTTTAAAAAATAAAAAAAAATAAAAAAAGTGTCTCATAATAAAAAATATTTCAATGTTTTTTTTTGTTCTTTTTTAACTGATCAATATTGTTGAATTGATTCTTCATCAGATGCTTTTTACAAGATTCAACTTTCTAACCTAGATTGAAATTTACAAACATCATTTCTGAACATTTTTTTTTTTACCTTGCTTATCCTACCAATCACTTGGAAAAAAATACTATCAAGAATGCTAGTGTATTCTTTTTTGTATCCCCCCCTTTTTTTTTAGACAATTCCAAGAGAACATTTTTAATATGTTCTAAAATTCTCAGGTGCATTTTGTGACCATCTAGCAAAACCACCTTCTCAGAAGGTCTCTCCAACCGATGTATGTATGGCTTTAAATTCAACACATGCAACCTGTTTCTTAATCAATGAGTCAGACATCAGATTTCACAAAAAGAAAACAGTATTTATATTTGTGCACGGCTTGTATAAATTTAAAATAAAAAAAAATGTAAGATTGTCAATACTGTTAAAATCCATTAAAAAAGTATAAATATACTCCTTTTAATGCTTTTTTATAATGAAGTAAACTTTAATTCAAGTGATCTTTATTAGTTCATATTTGTTTGGTCAGAAGAATATAATACTAATGAAATTTATTGTGTACAGTGCTCAAGTGCACCACAACTCATCAAAGGTTCATGTACAGTACATATAATAATGTACTAATGCCAGGAATATGAACAGTGTACAATAAGTTACTCAGAATAAGATTTGTCAACAAAATTATGTAGATTTTAAAATTGGTTGACTTAAAATTTAAATAGTCATTTTGTATAAAAATAATAATAATATTAAACAGCACCATCCTTACCAAATAACACATCATTTTTCACTTTGATAATATTGCAATATCCAACAGTTAATCTCTTGGCCATTATCATAAATTATGAAAATATTTAATTTCCTTAATTCCATTCTATTGACTGTTTAACTTGACCATCAAATTTATGTACAGTTTAAAATGTAGAACAACTAAAAACAAAGTGCACAAAAAAAAAACCTTTTTTGAATACAGCACAGCTGTGAAAATAGACGTTGTATTATAGTCAGATTTTATTACTAGAGAGCACTGCAGTTGCAGGTATAGTTCAGAGGTAAAACAGAGGTCTAATATTTTAAAGGTTTCCATCTGCATATTGGTACTAAGTTATTTGTTTATTTATTTTTTACACAGTGGGTCATTTAATGCCGGCAAAATTTTGAAAGATTCGTAGTGATCGTTTCAAAGACCATTTTTTAAACTCAATTTTTTTGTAAACAAATTTTCTATTTAACCATTAGATGGGACCCTAACAGGTACTACCATGGGTCGAAGTGGACCTAGAAGCAATGGTGATGAATGGAACCTCACCTACAGAGAGAGAGTTTAACATCATACCTAGGACATGGAAGACCCACAGCCATCACCTTCTAGCACATATACAATAAAAAGGGCCAGGGGTATTAAGTTAGGAAAGATAATTACCACACAATGATTTAGGTAAAAAAAACTTTTTTAAATGATTTCAAATGAATACAAAAATTTTTCTCTCTTCAAATATCACTTGAACATTTACATCATAGATTATTGTTTTTTTTTTTTGTTTTTTTCCCCCAGTTATATGAATTGATGAAGGTAGGTGTGGTGTTGCCGACTTTATTACTCTAATCAAATATTATCAAATCTGTGACATCAATTTAATTAATGGCAAACTTTTGTGAATAGGATTCCAGCCCATAAAGATGTCTGAATCCAAAGTTTTTCTATTCTTACAATTCTAACCAACATGAAGCATGCATAATTTCTTTTTACAAAAGCCAAAACAATCATGAATAAAATTGCTTACCACCAATGGGTGCAGCAAATGTACAAGCTACACCAACAGCACAGGCAGCAGCCAACATCTCACTTCGTCGAGATTCATTCTACAAAACACAAAGAAAATAATATTTAAAAAAATAGCAAAAATTAACTTAAAAGATTTAAATACAAATTAATTTATCAATCAAAATAAATTAATCTAATTATTCTTTTTTTCCAACATGAAGTTTTGAATTTTAGCCATTCATGACATTTCAAATGATGGCTGAAAAGGTTTTAAAAGTTTTTACATTGCTCTACTAAATAGTTCCCTTTATTTCTAATCAGTTTAATTAGGGATTGGCATTTGTGCCTAGGATCAGATTGTATTATCTCTACCTATTGAAATCTCAATTATTTTTAATATTTTGTTAATTTTGGGTGACAAAAATCACCATCAAAATTAATTGTAAACCTGTTTTAAGAATGCAAATTATGTATGTATGTATGTATATATATATATATATATATATATATATATATATATATATATATAATTTGCATTCTTAAAAAAGGCTTTTTTACTGTTTAGTTTAATGGTGCAAAAGTTATACTAAATTATTCCTTAGTTTTAGGATTGAGTTATGTTTGGAAAAAATCCCATTTTAATTGGTTCTAATTAGTCATAATTTGCAATTAAGTCAAAAACTGACCCGGCTAACTCACATTCTGCCTATCACTTTCCCCCTCTCTATATATATCTTGATTACCTCTTCATTATATATGTTAGTTTTTCAGTGAGCATAGAGAGAGAGAGATTGGAGTGTTATGAAATGTATTTGTATGTTAAGTTTCATAAGCAACCAGCCCGGCCAACATCTTGGCTCTTAATAAATTTAAATTAGGTCAAACTTTCTTTCTTAGAAATCTTACAAAATTATTTAAATGTTTTTTTGTTTTTTTAATTCTCATATTTACATATTTAAAAAAAATTTAATTCGCTTTGCAAACTCATTTCCTCAATCCCAATTATCTACTGAGAGCTCAACAGGTGACCCAAAAATTTTGTCCAAGAGTGGATTATGATAGAGTTAGCCAATCCCCAAAATTTGAGCTTCCAATTCCAATAATTGGCAGCGTTATGTTGATTTTTAGCACTCCAAATTTTTGTAACTTATTTTTTTCTGTAAAATGAGTTCTAGAGCTTCCCTACTACTATAAATTGGTTTATAAAAGAATTTTTGCCCAAGGTATCCAAGAAGTCTGAATGTCAACTAATTTTAAGTTATTTATGATTTCTGATGTTTTCATAGCTAGGTCAATATCCCGTTGTGGCACTACATCTACAACAACAATTTTTCTATTATTATTTCACATATATTGAACATTATTTATACCAAAAAGATAGTTTGATATTTGCTCGATTTGTCTAAATATATATATATATATAAAATTTCATTTAAAAGAAACATCAGAAAACAAATTAATTCATAAAAATTGAAATGAAAAATAAAATAATTTCCCATCCAATTTTTTCAATTTAATAATAGTTCTATATTTGCATTCATCACAATTATAACTTTTCATGGACATTAACTAATTAAATGCTAATTATAGAGTACTCCCCTTTATTTATTTGTAATTACAATGTGAATTCTATAATTAGGATGTAACTAGACATAAGTTTAATGACCACCAAAAATGGCCTTGAAATAAATAGATACTAAGAAATATAATAGATTGTTATTCTTTGTAATTTCAAAAAGAGAGTAAAGTTTTCTATTCATTTCTATGGAAAACTGCAACAAATATTAAGTGTAAAACACTGTTTAATGATATATCAACCTTCTTGGGTTATTTAATGCCAAAGCCATCCTTGTAGAAGAAAAGTACAATTTAACCCATAGCTGGAAGAATGAGAGGCTTCATACCTTCCCCAACGGTATTAGTCCAAAAGTGAATATAATAGTGAAACTGGAGTTTGAAAACACTTACTACGATGTCACAGTTCAGCATATTAGCCACTACACCATAAGAACTCCCCCAACCAGTAAATTTTCAGCTATAAAACACTATTATTCCTAGAGTTACCACCACTGGCTATTTATTTTCATTAGTGATGAATAAGAACCTACAAGCTACACTTTTAAGAAAGTCACACCAAAAGTAATGTTGTTATATTGTCGCTCAACATCAGTGGAGGCGATAAGGTAGTAGAGGTTAAACTTTCCCACCAATAACTCCAAATGCTTGTTTTTGATTTTTTTTACCTAGTTACATAGGTGCAGTCTGTCAAAATAGCATCTAATATGAAAGCGGAAAAAAGTTGATGAATTCCTCCATTAGGAAAATATCACACCCATTGATATTCATCAAACTTGCTGAATGTTTATGTAAACCAAACAGTGGATATGAGCACAGTATGCACAAACTGGACCAATAAAAGATGGTTTACATGGGCAACATTTTCCTGCCAACACAACCATCATTGTGAAAAGATAGGTTACCTCCGCTGGTACAGATTTTTATGATGAAAATACATAGCTAATGATGACAACTATGTTGGAAAATAGTGTTTTATAGCTGAAAACTTGTTCTATCCAATGGTGTCTCTGTATATGTTGTAGTTTCCATGGAAATAAACAGAAGTATTTTTTAATGCTTCTCATACATACAAAATCAAATCATTATATAGATCATCACCACCATAATTATTACCAAAAACATCATCTTAAAATCTTAATCCAAGTATTTTCCATTTAAATAAGTGTTACATAATTCATGGATAGTTTATGAATTATGTAAGTAGTTTAGTATAAATTTTGAAATTGAGTTCATTAAAAATTAAAATCGGAGAGTTGAGTGGAAAGTTACTACCGTTATGATTGACAAGTGATAACTGCTACTACTTGACCCCCACCCCGAAAAACGCACCAGTAGAAGCATGTGACAGTTTTTAATTAGTTGTGACCAGTCACTCACTGAGACATTGTCGTCAGCTCTCAAGATGTCGCTTCTCATCACACGGTTTTGGGCGGGGGTTGTTTTAATAAAAGCTATAAAGAAAACAACAAAGTCTTACATATTAATCAATCCATAAGAAATGAGCAGACACCAGCCCAAACAGAAAGAAGAAATCAACCCACAGAATCAGCCCTGAGAAGATGGCAGCTGAAATGTTAGACAAGCAGAACAGAAGTAAGAACCAAATCCATCATCTCCTCACCCTGTCTCTCTCGCCCATTATATACCCGATGTAAAGGGGTATATAACATAAGCAGCAAAGTATGCAAAGTTTGTTATTTTGGTTGGATTTTACGGCACGTCAATCCTTGTGTTATTTTGTGCCAAAGATGTTTGTTTTATTCATTCTTGTAGGGTATCCATTTTTTTTTTAAACTCTTTATTCAAAACTCATTTTGATCCAAATGGATCAAAAAGAGTTTTGAAAAAAGATGGGACCCTAACAGGTACTACCACTCCAGGTCAGAGTGTACCTGATAGTAATGGTGATGAAGGGGTAATTCACATTCCCAAAACTCTGAAATTGGAAACTCACCACTAGATGAAGTTTAGTGTCATACCAAGGAAAGAAAGTTTGTTATTATTACTGCTTTTGTTTTGTTTCAAAATACTACTATCAATTCTAATACAAACTGACAGAGTAATGAATAATTTATCTTACAAGAATAACAAATTACTGTTTTGCTCAATACTTGTTCTATTAAAATAAGACCTAATTCTGAAACCTATCTATCATCTAATTACAGTACTTTACAATAGGGTACTAGTTTTGATACTTCTTATACCTGTTTATATATATAATATATATATAAGTAAAGTCGTTGGGGTGACCTAAAGTCGGTATCAGCCAGACAGCGAGGGAGTCTATCCCCTTTTCACTAGCGCTAGACCAAGGAGATTGTTTTTGTGTCTGAGGTGGGGTGCTACACCTACCATCAGCTCCTTACTTTACCGCACAGATCCCTGTGCTACTCATACGCTGAGTTGGCGAGAACCAGTATCAAACTAGGAACCTTGTGCTTCCTAGTCAGACACTCTACCAACTGAGCTAACCTGGCCCTAATAGTGAAAAAAAGAAATGGTGAAAAAAATAGTTGATGGTATTTCAAAATAATATATATATATATATATATATATATATATATATATATAAATTAAAAATAAAAAAACACAGGTTTAAATGGGGAGTTTATTAACCGATGCTGCAGTGTTTCAATCTATTAATTTGATCATCTTCAGGGCATTTGTTGGTATATGGAAGGTAATAAGAAATTTTTTATCACAGAATAATGAGAAAAGCAGTGGTAGTCCTTGTTATTCAGTCTGTTTAAAAATTTTTTGAGGTTTGAAAAAAGGGAGACGGTTTGAAATATGACGTCAAATATTCTTTTTTACGGTGTGAGTATGGGACGGGTAAGTTTACATCGTTTATCAATGGTACCATGCTTACACACACACACAACCTTGAGGTTTATTTCCTCTGTCTTTTAACACAAAAGATTTACACACACACACACACACACACACACACTAAAAAATGCACAATGTTTCCTTTCGATACACACACTTACCCCATATTGATAAAAATTAGCCACTTAGATTTTCCAAAGAAATGTAGTGTGTAAAATGTATTCTGGGAAAAAATTCCTATCACGCATTTTCGTTTTTTTTTAAGCAAAATATGTTTTTAACTCGCTGTAAAAAAATATTCAATTAATAAAAAATTCGAGATTTTTCTTCAAAATCAAAACTTTCGGATCAAATGCTGAAGCACTTAGCAATCTTTAAATTTCACAAATTTTATAGGAAAATAATTTTCAAAGTCTCTAATTTTACAGACAAAGTGCGTATTTTTTGCGTCTTTCATATTTTTTAAACAAATAACCTTCAACTTTGCCCTCTCATATTTTTGTTTCTATGGATCCTAGAAACAAAAAAAACCCCGTTTGTACTTCCAGGTGTCTTCTATTTGAGTGTAAAATTTCAAGAATATTGATAAAGATTACCTACTTTGATTTTGAAAAACAAAAGAGCGTGTAAAATTTATCCTAAAAAAAACCCAAAAAACGTCATGTTTTTGTTTTCAGCTGTTCAACCGAAAATACGGTTTTAACTCGCTGTAAAAAATAATTCAATTGATGAAAACCAATAAAAGTTACATATTTAGAAAGATTACTCTATTCTTTTTCCAACCATATAAATCATTTTAAGATTGGTTAAGAAATACTCGAGAAATTGCAAATTGAACTGATTATGGTCGCAAATTTGAAAATGTCAGTGTTTTTCAGCTAAATGCTTGTAATGCTACTTGGATGGTTTGTATGATAGGAGGTAAATGGCCATACAGCTAATTTTTTGTGGGGTGCTGCTTCCAGGATTTGTTCAAGACAGCATGCAGCATCCTTCTGTAGTTCCCATCTAGCTTTTTCTTTCAATCGTTTCATTAAAGTCCAAGTGGTGTAGCACTGATACAGTTTGGAAGAATTCTCACTTTATCTAAACAGAGATCAGATTTCCATATGATCGATAATCTGTCTATAGCATTCCATGCCTTTCCTATGCATACATTGGCATTTCTTTCTGTAGATGAGATATTACTATCTAGGTATGTGAACTGGTCTACTAATCTCAAGAGGCTTACCATCCAGTGTAAAGATGTCTCCATCTTATTTAAAACACATGAACACTATTTTATCTCAGTTCACATAGAGGCCTATGCCTTTTGCTGTCTTCTCTGTATTATGCAGTAGTGATTCAGTTTGTGCCGGTGTATTTGAAAAAAGTGAAACATCATCTGCATTTGTATTGATAAATTCAAATGAATAAGAAGTAATCTATAATCAATAGATAATATTTATCTCGTTTAATAAATTATAACAAATGTAGATGCCCTCCTACACACCATTCTTATCAAAATGTGAATTGGATTGAAAACTGTTTTATTCTTTAAGAGAATTTAAATAACATTTCACTAACAAGAATCTCATTATGATGTGACATTTTTTGCATACAAAAATCAGATTATATTTTCATTTGTGGTATTTATTTTTGATAAAAAAAATGTTATCTTTTTATTGTTATTCTAATTTGTAACATTAAATTATTTATTTCATTATTTCTTCACTTTTAGGTAATTGCAGTTGAAGCCTGATGATTTATCACATAATTTACTTTTTCTTTTCATACAATCAATATTTCAGATTCAAATTCACTGGATGAGGAGGATGGATTTTATACATCTTGCACACAATTTGTCAATAACAGCCTTGATTAGTTTTCAAAACATTATTATCAATGATTGCTCTGAATCTCAACCTTTCATATCCTTCTTGTCTGTTCAATATTCTATATTCAAATTATTTTTTTAATTAAATGACATTAGTTAATGAGTCCAATAACATACACACACACACACACACACAACACACACAAAAAAAAAGAGATGTGGGTGGTATGATGTTTACTTTGGGGAAAATAGAATAGGTAAATAGAACTCAAATTTTGTACAAGGTTATTGTATTTCTCTTCATGTTGATTCTTTTAAGAGAAGTTTGAATCCATCTCTTCTCTTGGCTCGCTAACCTTGGTAGGGCAATTGGTCTAGAGGAAGGGAAACTCTGAATTCAAACCCACTGGAACATATCATGATGCATTGATAGACTTTCATTACAGACTTTGAAGAAAGCATGAATCCTGCAGCTGGCTTATATATATATATATATATATATATATATATATATATATATATATATATATATATTATTATATATATAGATAATATGGGTGCTATATTTTTATGTAGACAGTGCTCAATATCATTTATACACATTCATAGCAAAACATCTCAATTTGAGTGCATAAAATTAGAAGTATGAAAACTGTTACTCACTGTTCTATTAATCGAATCATTACTTTGTACAATTTGCATTTACCAAAAACTATTTATCATCCTCATTTCTCAGAAAAAGCCAATGCACTGGTTTTTACTGAGGGACACACCTTGATCTAGTGGTAAGTGGGATTTTTTTTTTTAAATATATAATAAATTTCACACACAAATTAATATAAGGATGCAGACAGAAAAATGACAAATTTGAATTTATGTAAAGAGGATCATAAAATGCCTCAACGGTAAGGGATATTATTTTAAGTTGGCAAGCATACTGACTGGACAATTTATAATAGAGATAATAGACATTTTTTTTTTAAATAAAAAAAAGAAGAAGCCCATCCTACTTTTCAAGTTGGGAAAAATAAAATGAGGAAACAAAACAAAAAAGTAACAAAAAAAAGAAAGAAAAACAGTAAAGGAAAGATAAAAAAAAAATTTTTTTTAAAGAAAAAAAAAAAAAAAAAAAAAAAAAAGGTCAAGAGCAGGAAACACAAAATAACCAATAAGGAAATTTGGACAAGACAAGTGTCACCATTGTTGGTGAACATTGACAGATGACTATAAGATTAACAATCTTGTGTGTGTGCGTGTGTGCATGTGTGTACTAAAGGAAAATTTCAGCATATGTGCATGTGTATGCATTGTATCTATGTGTATAAATAGTTTGGAAAATTGTCTATTTTCTATAGATGGCCAGACAGTTTAATCAAGAGCTACAAAATTTGCTATGCATACATATTGAATGTTTTTTAATGTAAATAACAAAATGTTTTTATCTATTTTTGCTACCCATAAGTAAAGAGAAGAACTTATTGGAAAGATATCTCTAATGATAAATAATAATCAAGAGAAAGTTGTGTTCCTGCAAGATGTAAATATTCATACAGAATTTTAAATTTTTTTCAAAAAGAAAATAATTGGACACATAGTGGATATAGGCATTGAGTTAATACAGTTCTATGTGACATTTATCTCTAGGCTGCAGGTTCAATCCTGGTCAGGGGCAGCAGTAGCATAGAATAATAATTAACATGGCTTAACACTTGTACCCAGTCATGATTAGCAGAATGAGAAGAGGATACACCCGTGGATTGAATAAAGGGTTGGGTTCAAAGTTCCGTGGTGGCTCCCAATTATGACAAGAAGGTCCCAGAGTTCGAGAAGGCTCCTGAGTCCGACAAGAAATACCTGAAGAAGGACGGAGGACACATTGCACAAAACATTGTACAGCTAACAATAAAGATGAGAACAATAGTCTGAATAATACAAATAATACAAAAGAAAATAACTTTTCCAGACATCAAAAGAAAAAAACTATTTGTCTTAGGAAAATAATTATTCACATCCAATTAAACATTACTATTTAGGTTTATAGGTAATTAATTATCCTGGAAATGTAGTAGTAATAAAATAGGTAGAGTGGCTTATTGCACCACACCTACCATCAGCTCCCCACTTTACAGTACAGATTCAAGCTGTTCTACTCATGTGCTGAGTTGATAAGGACCAGTATCAAACCCAGAACCTTGTGGTTCTGTAATGGATGCTCTACTAATTGAGCTAAACCAACCCCGCTTGAATTATCAGTATGGACAAAAAATGTTTAAAAATCAATAAGATAAATATTTTTCAACACAACTTTTTAAATTTCTTTATAGAATTGTAAATATAATTGGTATATCCCTTTTCTGGTATGTGGATTAACTCTTTGCCTACCAAATATTCCCCACACTGTACCAAATTTTCTTGGATTTTACTTGCATGTGATTTGGTTTAAATAGAGTAATAGTTTTAGTGTAAAAGTAACAGATTTTGACATTTTGGTTAGACAGTTTTTGTTAATTTTTGTAAATTTTTCAGTAGGTTTTTTTTTAATTTTTTTTTTAATTTTTAATTGGTTACTATTGACAAGGTTACAAGACTAACTTGCTAACCACTCCTTGCAAAACATTCAGTAATTGTGTTTTTATAACCCCAAAATCCATTGAAAAAAAAAAAAACAACAGGAAAATAAAATCCTTTAATAGAAAGTGATAAAAATTATAGGGTAGAGTTGATAGGCCACACAATGCACAATGTTAAGCACACAATTTTAAACTTTTTTATATTTTGAGTGGGTTTATGATTTTTTTTTTTGCTTTGATATTACACCAAATTAATTAACAAAACAAACATAAAAAACAAGGTTTTTTACGATCAACTTGATTTGTATCTTAAAATAGTTTGAAGGCCAAGATTTATGTTATTTATATATTGATATAATTGATAAAGAAAAGGTTTACATATCACCCATGTTAACAGTTAGAAATTTATTTCAATTGAATATATATACATAGTCATTCAACGTATCACATTCAGAGTGGCTAGACTTTTAGTAGATATATATATATATATATATATATATATATATATATATATATATATAATATACATATTTTTGGTTATTTATAATCTGCAGAGTATTATAATTAATAATCCCTAATAATAATTTTGATTGTATAATGTTTAACTAAAAATAAAATCCTGGTACTTTTTTTGTTTGTGTGTTGTGTGTGTGTGTGTGCGTGTGTGTGTGTGTGTATGGGGGAGTCAATTTCCATAATTAAAGAATATACATAATTGAAACAATTAAGATATAGTAAAATAATTTGAACTTACCTCATAGATTCCTTGGAAGGATCCAATAAGTTTGCCCAATAATAATGTGGCCACAATACTGGCAATATGTACAAATGGGCCCTGAAATTTAGAAAAAAAAAAAGAAAATTGAATTACATTCTAAAAAGATAAAAATTGTGAATGTTTATAAAAAAACATCTTAAAAAAACACTTCATTATATTTCATGAATTCTTACATTATACAAAGAAAAAAAAGTAAATAAATACATCCAAGTTGATCTGACGTAAAATAAATTTTACAAATAAAGTAACTAATTGCTATTTCAAATTTAAGAAAACTTTCAAAATTAATTACTGTTGCTCTCTACTTACAGTTCAGTTATAAAATTTTCATGAAATAAGTTGTTAAACTTTCAAATTACATTTTGTTATTTTTCATATTTAAAAAAGTAAGAAACAAAATTACTGTTGGGTGAGGTGGCTGGACAGGATTAATGGCATTTCAGTTTATTTCAATAGGGAAAATTGATTTGATATACAAGGAAATGGAGTTACGAGCGGAATGAATTAAACTCATCAGTCAAGGTAACACTGTATATATTAATATTGATAATATAGTTTCCTATATTTATAAATAAAATGCACAATATCAGTGATATAACATATATAGTAAATAATCATTGGTCCAATGATTGTATAGGCAAGAAATTGACAGTAACCAAACACTCATGTTAAGTATTTAGACAATTAACCCTTAGAGTTACCTTCCTTAGCGACCTATTTTTACCGACTGGACAAAACCCCTTACGACACTGTTTTTTGTTCTTTTTCATCGCCTGCCCATAAATTCTTCCTTTACACCTAGACGTGTTCAAGAAAGACGTAAATTCCAATCTCTGCCAACTTAGTCTATTCAGACCTCGAAGCTTTTAACCAATTCGTATTATGAATAAATACAACAAAACACAGTGCAGATGCCTTCAGAAGGATAAGGGCTGTGTAATGTGGAGGCGTGATAATGTCTATGATATCCTATATATATATATATATATATATATATATGAAAGTAAGTAAACAATGTGTTTATTTATGATATGGCTTTTTTAGCCGACAATTTATAATTAATGAATTTAGGCGGGCATATATGTTCAAATGTAAGGCTAAACAAATTGAGAAAATGTCAATCCCTGTATGAACATTTCAACCTATTAGGTCACATCAGCAAGGTTATAGACATGGGAGACTGCTCCGTGTGTGATTCGAAACCTCGACTGCCAAGCTGACAGGCGGGGATTCTAACCATTACACCAGCTGGCCTTCCCAGATTTTTCGTTTGTTTTGAACTCAGTTATATTGTACATTTATGGAAATAATGAAAATTATGATTGAAAAACAATGTTTTCATTTTTGCACTGTTAAATCAACTGAAATTTAACGTAGCTAAAAACAAGTTACGATAAGAGGATTTAAAAAAATTCTATGAAAAATCAATTAATAATCCAATATTTACCTTTGGATGTAAATATATCTGAAATATTTTTTTTTTTTTTTAAATATATTAGGAGAAATATTTTTTTACGAGGTCTACCTATCATTTTTTTTATCTCATAAAATAAAATAGGGAGGGGGGGCCTATTTTATTTTATGAGATAAAAAAAATGATCTGTCAGAAAACTTTTTTACTTTTTTTTCTATAAAGATAAGAGTTTGAATAACTATATTCCAAAAATTGTATAACATACAATGCAGTAGTTTTTTGTAGGAAAAATTAATGAAATAAAAAGTGCAAAAAAATGTCATAATATTATTATTTGAAAACTTTTTTTTTGCTTTTTTAATTGGTATGTACTATATTCTATTAAATTGTCAAGAAAAAAAAATTTTTTTAAAAAGAAATGAATTTTTAAGAGATTTTCAATCTTTTGGGTGCTTAAATAATTTGATTTTTTTAATGTTTAAAAACCTTTTTTGCGTGAAAAAATTGAATTTTTCACGGATATTTAAATATATGAATTTTAGAATTCAGATGAACTAAAAATTTGTCCAATCCACTATATATATTAATATTTTTAAAAGAATTTGTAATTCTTATTGTTGAATAGTAATGTGTGATTCTTAGAATATACGGAAGAACAAAACTGACATATTTGTTTTTTACATTCGAACTACAGACAAGACACATTCCCGTCTACTATATTGTTGTATTTTTTTGTTTTGTTTTTTTTAAGCGTAAAAAATCATCTTGAACTAATTCAACCTATTTTACAATAAAAGTAACTAACTCTTTATTATTCTATCAGTTTATTCAAATTTTCATTCATATCATTTAGTTTTCGATTTTATAATTTACCCAAACCCATAATTGGCAAAAAGTTACTTTCACTGTGAAATTTTAATAATAAAGTTCAATAGTAAATGTTACTAGTAAATTTTACAAGTAATTAAAATTTTCATACATTTCATTTCTTTTTCGATTTAGAATTTGAACGGGCGCATATTCGACTGGCATATTTTATTTTAAAGTCAATTTCACTGTGAAATTTTAATAGTAAAAGTACTTATTGTCTTTGCTTCAGTTACACAAAAAATATATATATTCCGGAGTTATTCTGAAACTACCACAAAAAAATCTTTCAAAAATCATTGAAAACCAATAATCGGTTATTGAATGTGCACAAGAAAACAATTGTTGAATACAGCCATCCATACATTTTAAATGTATAATTGTCAAAGAGAGATAATATTTAAAGTTATAGTCCTCCCCCGTTTCCACATAAAAATAACCTTTTCGCATGTAAAACGAGCTATTTTATTTATTTTTTTTATTAACGGTGAATAATTTTATCCAATCAGATAATTTGATCTTTGAATTAACTGTTTTTCTTTGTAACAAGTCTGTATAATCATTACCTTTTTTTTGAGAGAGATTTTTAAAAAACAAAGTTTTAAAATATTTACTTTTGGTTATTTAAAATGGCCTAAATTGATCATGTGACCGTTTTTTGGTTACCCCTAGTGTATACAAATAAATCATACTAGCAAGACCTGTGGATATACCACAATATGATAATTTGATTATTACAACATTTGAAATGTTTACTTAAGTTCAATATGTAAAAAGTATAATAATCTTGATTTAGCTCTCTATCACTTTTCTTCTTTCTTTTCATTACGTTCAATAGAAACAGATTAGCATTATCGCTTTCGCATGCTCACTCCTCTCTCTATGCTTCCTCTACTCTTTCTTTCTTTCTTATTTTTTTGTGTAGAATACCCTTTTTCTTCTCTTTCTTTCATTATAATAAAAATGGAATGGTCCATTATTTAGCTGAGGTGATGACACTCATAAGAAATAAGAATTTGGCAGATAAGCAACACCAGATAACCAGTATTTACATTTTTGGATTTCACCTTGGACGATTGGGACAGTGTCATTTTTAGCCAAATGGTGTTGCAAGATGATAACGGTCAGAAGATTAATGAACATGAGTATTTATATATAGATGGGACAAAGGTAATATTTTTATTAGTTTTCTTTGATCTATTTCGTTACTTTATACAATTCAGAAAGAAATGACTCTTGTTTTGTTTTTTTTTTTTGGAGGGAAGCAGGTAAAGAATGTGCCAAGTGTGTTGAACAGTGGGATGAATATGTAGAATAGCATTGATTTTGTGATTGTAGGTCATTTTTTTCTTGGTTTGGTCAAGAACTTTTCAGCACCCAATTGCATATTCTTTTTCTTTCTCTATGTTAGAGTATTTTAAGTGTATTGCTCTAATAAAAATTTCACTATGATGCACCATTTTTGATTTACAGTTATACACATACATGCAAACATAATAAATTAACTTACCTCTTTCCCCAATGGAAGAGTGCTTCCTAATGATGAACATAGTCCAACAATTTTTGCTACTAACGTTCGAAAGGTGAGATATTCTTTTAATACCACCCCTCTTAGAATAGTCTTCATTTCTGGTATTCCAGAACCTTTGAAATATATATAAGAAACAAGATTAAAAAAACAGAACTTACACTTTTAAAAAATAAAAAAAAAAAAACATCTTTGGAAATCTATTCAGCAGCATTAAAGAAAATGTAAAAAAAAAAAAAAAAAAAAAAAAGCAAAAAAGCAAGGTGCTTGTGGTGTAATGGTTATCATCAAAAGAAATGGGCACGGTGACCCAAGTACAAATACTGAACAAGGCTGTTTGTATTTCACATAGTGCTAATATACTTGGGAAAGGTATGAATCCAAAAAATATTCTTCCAACTATGGGTAAATAGTAGGGCAGACTTAGCTCTTTAACCTTGGTTAGGCAACCAGTCTAGGAGAAGGTTGACTGAATTCAAACCTGTTATACTCAAATGTTTTTCTCACCAGCAAACATAAAGTTAACATTAGTGTTTCTAATTATTCATATAAGCAGTGTATAATGCTGATTAAAAAAAACAACAATGAACTGGAAATGTTATTGTTAGAAAATAGTCAATGTAATAAATGAGTGAAAAGCAATTAAAAGAACAAAGGACATTGTTCTACTTTAACCAAAACAAAAATAGAAACAATTTGTAATTAAAAGCATTAAAATTCATTCTGCAAGGGACATTTTCAAAGTAAAGTCTCCTACTCATTTCCACATAAACTACAGATAAAAAGAACACAATGGATAGAGCAAGTTTTCAGCTACAAAATACTATTTTTCCATAAAGTCTACAACCATGGCTATCCATTTTTACCATCAATGAACAAGATGCTACACAGCTGTGGCATTCTATAATTCCAACCAACCAAGATACAACATGCTGCACTCATAAGAGAGAGTTTGTCCAAAAGCAATGCCACCCTGTCACCTGGGTCAGTAGAATATAATGACTGCACCTCTGCAAAGGGGTCCCCCCCCAACACACTTAATGGAGCCACCAGTTGGCCATGGATGGATGGCAACCTGTAATGACCTGGGTACCAAATGGTAATGTTACATGCAACACTCCACTTCAGCTCTTACTTGTTCTTTCGACCGGAGGGTCCGGCAGCTTCGGCCCTGGACCGCATAAGTTAACATCGTTGATCCCAGGGGGCCACCACCACCCCCCAGACAACACCTGCCTCCTTGATTTAAGGGGGAGGGCTGGGTTTATTGCTCGGTGCCTGAGGGGGAATGCCGACGGGATCAACACATTTTTTGCACCCACCTCCCATTAGCTTCAGCTCATGGGTAGTCCCACATTAATAGGGCCTTGTGCCTAACCCGTACACATGGGGTACATGGTAAATATTCATATATACAAAAAAAAAAAAAAAAAAAAAAGATTCAGTATTAAACCAACCACTCCACACAAGTAGGATGAGACATTCTTAAGCAGAGTTTAACAGGTTTGATTTAAGAGTTTTCCTTCTCCTAGAATGGTTGCTTAACCAAGGTTAAAGAGACAAGTCTGACCTATTTACATATAGCTGGAGGGAGAATAATTGAATGCATACCTTTCTCAAGGATATTAGTGCTATATGAAATGTTATTTTAAGCTGAAATGTTTTGTTTCTTGATGGGTATTAAAAAAAATCTGTTTTTCAAACTCAATTTTTTTTTAAACATTATTTTTTCAAACTATTTTTTCTCTTTAACAGGTATTACCATTCCAGGTCAGAATGAACCTGGGAGTAATAGTAATAAAGGAGTACTCCACACTCCCCAGAGCTCTAGAATTGGAACTTCACCATTAGATGCAGTTTAACGTCATTTCCAGGACTCTAAAACCCTCAGTTATGATAAAAAGGGTTGGGGGGGTTGCCATAAGGGCAATAGGATTGGGACAATCATATAGGTGCTAGAGCAGCTGATTGATCTGAGGGGCCCATTTAGCCTAAGTAAGGGCTAGAGTGGGGTGTTACATGTCATGGACTGCTTAGTCACCAGGATTCCGTACTTAAGCATCATGGTGGCCATCCACAACCAACAGGTGGCCCCATTGGGGGGGATTTTACCCCTCAGCAGAGGTACAGTTGGCATATTCTACAGCACTAACCAATAGGACGTATAAAAAGAAATAATTCACATTGTTGCACAACACAGTGAGGAAAAGCACTAGACTAGACCCACCCTCTAAAAAGGTAGAGTTCAGATTAAACACAAGTGATTTACTGAACTTTTGAATATTTACATTCAACTTTGAAAATTTGAAAGATAATGGTATTTAAAATTTCATTTAGTCAATGATATAATATGTCTGTAAATATCAATAAATGCATAATGTGTTCATAACCAAAACTAGGAGAAACATTTGTCATAATAAATATTTACTGTTACTATGTAAGCAAATAGTAAATGCTTAATAGATTAATCAATGTTATTTATATTATAGATATACTGTTAATCAATAACCTATTTGATTACTATAAAAGAAAAAATAACATAAGAAACTGTACAATGATTTCAAACTTGAAATCCTACCAAAACAATTTATGACTGATGAGATATTTGTGAACTAAGTACAAATACACTCAACATAATAAATATCATCAAATATCATAGAAAATAAAACATTATTATACAAAATGAACACTCGTCTATTTCGATGCATGAGAGTTCATCCAATGAACAACCCACACAATGGTTTTGTTTACAGTGGTGAAGGCTTGTGTTGGACCATCCACACTCTTTGGCACAGTTGATAAAAAAGAATTGGTGCACAAAGAATGCCACAAACACAATCAATGACTGATCTCAGGTCTTTCAAATTCAGAGTTTTCCTTCTCCTAGACTGGTTACCTGTCCAAGGTTAGAGAGCCCAGTTTGCCCTACTATTTTACCCACAGCTGGAGGGAGAATAGTTGGATTCATACATTTCCCAAGGGTATTAGCGCTATGTAAAATGCAAACAGCTTTGTCTCGGATTTGAACTTGGGTCGAAGAGTTCATTTCCTACGACTCTAACCATTATGCCATGCACCTCCATAATATACAAACACACCAGTTAAATTGTATACAAATCATTACCAATCTCCTTCCTCCATTTACAAAATCTATCTATAATTCAAACTATGAAAATGAGTGTGTGTTTGTGTGTATCCATGGATCATAGCCAAATGAAAAGTCCTGGCAACCTGATTTTTTGCATGGATATTGATTTGACATCATACTTCAGCACAGACAATCCAAAGTTGATCTCTAAGGTCATTTTAAACCATTGGAGGTTATCACATAGCCAAATATGTTATTTCTGGCCAAACAGAAATGACAGAAACTTTGATATTAAATAAAAAAAAGAATTTTTTTAATTGTTTCAACCTCATAAATGGATGCTGGATGTAGTGAAAAAAAATCCTGGAAGCAGCATCCCACAAGAAATCAGCTGTACGGCCATCTGCCTCCTATTACACAAACCATCTAGATGAGACAAATGAGACACGCTTGACATTGCTAGAGAAGCAAAAACTAACTCATAAATGACCTCTTACTGTGAACACCTACACAGGTGCACGAGAATAGGCCAACCAGCAAAAACCTATATCAATCAGCTCTGTGCAGATTCTGGATGTTGTGCAAAAGACCTGCTAGGGGTGATGACCAATAGGGACAGTTGGTGAGGGAGAGTCATGGGAGTCTGTGCTGATAACTCGACTTGATGATGATATATTTACAAAAGATGGAAGAACAAATAGTATTGTATACTAAGAGATTCTAAGAAGATAATCCAAATTCTTCTTTGTGCTTAGAACTGTTTTTGTTTTCTCTTTATGTCATGTTCAGATTCTTTTATCTGATAGAATCTTGCTATAAAATATATATAAGAATTATTTCATTAAAATATTTTGTCTCCTTCTTTTTTGCCACCACCAGGTTCCTGGTTACCTCAAATCCTAGACGTTTTACTTTGTGCTAATGCCCTTGAGAAATCATAAATCCATCTCTTCTCTACCCCTCCTTGGCTATGGGTAAATAGTAGGGCAGACTGAGTTCTTTAACCTTGGTATGGAAACCGGTTGAGAAAAAAGGAAACTCAATTGAAACCAGCATTTCTCCATGTTAAAAATGATCTTGTGTTACATTCTGATCATGGTGGAGGAGTTGAGTAAATACACACACAACACTAAATATATAACTGCAATTTAAATATACTTTAGTCTTCTTCTGCTTACTATTACAGGCCAATCATATGTATTTTGGATAAACATTTATCTACGAACCTATAAAACAAAAAATCATAACTTCTACAATATATTAAATATAACCTTTGAAAATCTATTATAATATAAGATTGCCATTTTTAAGTAATGTTATGTCAGATTTAATGACCAGATATAAGCTGAGCAATTAAATCAAACCAGGTGTGCATGTTATATGGAATATATGAAGTAAATTGTATAACTTCTAATCTACATACAACAAAACAAAGAAAACAGATAAAGAACATTACATCAAATATGCTTATCAATCATAACCAATACTTAATGAATAAACCTGTTCCTTGATTGGTTGGTTAATCAGTCGGTTGGATTTTATGGCATGTCAACCCTTGTTGGGTTATTTTATGCCAAAGATGTTTTGTTTTATTCATTCTTGATAGGTATTTAATTTTTTTCTATTTAAAATCAACTTTTGTTCAAACAATTTTTTAAACTGATTCTTTTCTATTTAACCCATAGATGGGAGTACTGGCAATGAAGGGGTACTCCATACTCCCTAGAGCTCCAGAATTGGAACTTCACCATTAGCTGCAGTTTAACATCATACCCAGGGCACTAAGACCCTCAGCTACCACCTTCTAGCACATATATGATAAAAAGGACTGGGGATATGCCATAAGGGCAATACAGCCAGGAAAATCATAAGGTGCTAGGGCTTGATGTGACCAGTCGATTGATCGGAGCGGGTCTCTCCGACTACCCGTCTAGCCTAAGTAAAGCTAAAGTGGAGCGTTGCATGTCATGGACTGCTCAGCCACCAGGGTTCCATCCTTAAGCATCATGGGTTGCCACCTACAGCCAACAAGTGGCCCCATTGATGCATTCGGTGTATTCTAAAGCCTCAGCTGACAGGACTGCCTGTTCCTTGGTTATTTTATGTCTAGAGGTTAAGGAATCACATTCATTGTACATTCACATTTTTTGGCTCATGGTCCTATCAAATATGAATAATTTTTAAACAGATCTATTTCACTCATAAGATGGGACTCTAATAGGTATAACCACTCAGGGTCAGAGTGGATCTGGGAGTAATGAAAAAAACAAGGTGCTCTGCAATCCCCAGATCTCTAGAACTCCTCAATATCAGATGCCGTTTAGTGTCATACCCAAGATACTGCTTTTTTTTTCCTCTGCAGGGGATACTGTCAGTATATTCTAAGACCAGTCAATAGCATATTTTAGAATAAATTATTATTTAATTATGCTCATATAATATACAGTTTTAAAGTGCAAATTTTGTTCTGATGATATTTTTTCATTGTTTATTAATTTTCATTTTAGGCAATCAAAGAGAAAAATAAAAAGCACATTTTTTTGTATAAGTTCAAAATGAGATATAAAAGCTTTGAGAGTGCTTGCAATATCAACCAAGCATTTGGTCAAGGGGCCATCAATGAACATATCATCATCGGGTCACACTGACAGCACTGATTCCCATGACTCTTTCACCACCCATCCCTATTGGTCATTGCTCCTGGTTGGTCTTTCACACAGCATCCAAAATCCATACAGAGCTGATTGAGGTAGGTTTTTTTTTTCTGGTCAGCCTATATAGGTGTGTCAATGTGTAAGTGTCCCCTTATGAGTTCCTCCAGCAGTGTCCAGCATGCCTTCATCTTATTTGAATGGTTTGTGTAGGAAGCAAACGGCTGTATGTGGGGTACTACTTCCAGGATTTGTTCAAGACAGCATGCAGCATCCTTGTATAGTTCCCATCTAGCTTTTTCTCGTTAGTGTTTTGTTAGAGTCCAAGTGGTGCAGCCATACAGTATCACTGCTTAGTTCTTGCTTTATCTCATCTACAGAAAGCGATGTCAATATACATATAGGAAAGGCATGGACTACTATAGACATTATCAATTCGATGGAAATCTGACTTCTCTGAATGAACATAAACCTAAAGATAAGTTTTTAAAAATATGGTTACAGAGACCAGAGCCGTGAAGATGAAAATGATCATAGACAACCTTTTGTGACAACCAATTAAAAGCCATTATTGAAGTGAACAAAACAAAATAACAAAAGAATTAAACCTTCAACAGATTAATTCTTTCAATTAATAAATAATATTCTAAGAAAATATATACTGCTTTTAAGTTGATTGTTAAAAGACCCAATTATTTTTGTACCAACCAAATGAGAAAAAATTAATTTCTTTATTGAACTAATGAACATAATTTTCACTAATTTCAGCATAAAGAAATTGGTTCATTTATTTTCAAAAGTATATAAACTTATCAAATTGATCAATTTAAGTGTCCCATCTGTATTATATATAATAACTTGACTTTTGCATGTTGGTGTAAAACAATAAAAATGGCATATTATATCATGAGATTTTGTTAAAAATTTCAATTCTACTGCACTAATTTTAAAAAAAAAAAAAAACATCTCCAAATCATTATAATCAATTGCTAATTATAAAGTACTTTCCCTTATTCATTTCCATAATATAAATCATTTCACACCCTGTCGGCAGAACATAGAATATGCTGACTGTATCCCCTGCAGTAAACATTTTTAGGAAGTCTTATCCCTCTCTAATGATACTGGTTGACACACAAAACTGCAACTGGTAGTGAGGCTCCAGTTCTGTAGAGTGTGAACTACCACTTTGCTGCCATTATTCCCATCTCCATACAGACTCAGAATGGCAATATCTATGAGGGTCAAATAGATCTGTTTGAAAATGATCACTACTTGAAATTATATAACTGTGTGCAAATTATTTGCATTAAGAACTGTTACTTGAAGCAGTTTAGCTTAGTCACTAGAGCAGCCGCCTAGGAATCACAAGGTTTTTGGTTCAATACCGGTCCCCATGAATAGCACAGATTGGATAATCTGATATGTGCAGTAAAATGGGGAGCTGACGGTAGGTGTGTTGCTCCACCTCAGCAAAATAATCTCCCTAGTGTAGCACTAGCAAAAAGGGGATAAACTCCCTCGCTGTCCGGTTGTTACCGACAATAGGCCACTCTGCCAACTTTATTTATTATTACTAGTTACTTAAAAACATTTAATTGCTTAAAATATTTGAAAACTTATAATTATGTGCAAATTAGATAGGAATATTTGAAACTGAATCATCATGCTCAAATTATTTGTATTATACAGGAATACTTGAAAACATAATTATGGACACAAATTATTAATATCAATAGTTACTTGAAAATATTTTATTATTTGAAAAAAGACTGAATTCAGCATTAAATGACCCAACAAAGGTTGACATACTATAAAACCAAACTTATCAAACCAACACTATAAATAGGGCGCTATTTCAAAAAAGATCTAATTCAAATGTTTCCAATGATAATGTCTTAACAAGCCATGTGGGACATAAATGAGGGTTATAAAACACCTTGTAATCATTTTATAAACAATAACATAAAAATGTTCAGTCCATATTTAGGAATATATATGAGGTTGTATAGAAAGTAATGGAATGAATTTTTAAACTTTATTTTCAAGTTAGCAACCCTGATTGAAAATCAGCTCATCAAATGTTAAAACATTCAGTGTTCCATATTTGCCTCTGAAAATTCATGTTCAGCTGAATAATCTTGGATTATTACAAGTCTGTTTGCAATAGTTGCAACCTTGTGTCACATCCTATCCAAGTCTGTTTGCATATTGCAACCTTGTGTCACATCCTATCCAAGTCTGTTTGCATATTTGCAACCTTGTGTCACATCCTATCCAAGTCTGTTTGCATATTGCAACCTTGTGTCACATCCTATCCAAGTCTGTTTGCATAGTTGCAACCTTGTGTCACATCCTATCCAAGTCTGTTTGCATTTGTGTCACATCCTATCCAAGTCTGTTTGATTAAGTGTGTCACAAAAATGTAACACAAGATCAAATTCTGTATCAAATTTCATGATAATGTGATAGAAATATTTAGTACAGGCTTATGGAGATCAAGTTCTATTCAGGAGACAGGCTTTTAAGTGACATTTTTTATAGTGATCATGTGGCCGAGTTTTGATTTTTGGATACCTACAAGATTGGAAGATTAACTGGTCACTTCACAAACAGAGGAAAATGTACACAAAAACAAACAAAAAATACACAAATATTCTTATCAGATTCAATGAGAATGATTGATGATGAATTAACATTAATCAACTGATTTTCATTTATTCAAAATAGATAAATAAAAATCAGTCTCATTACTTTCTAGATACTCTCTATGAATGAGATTTTGTCCAAAAAAAATATTCTTGTTGTGTCACAGGACTCATTTCTCCCCTGGTCTGAGTCCTTGTGACTATTTCCTGTTTCTAAAAATCAAAATGGTTGAAATTTGGGAACTGTCAAAGGCATATAACAGGTTAATGAAAACCAACTGAAAGGCGTATCAGTTAAAGATTTCTCATATTGTTCCCATGAGTAAGAACAATATCTTTGGTGTATGATTATCCCAAAGGATTTTGAAGCAGAAGATAAAGTGGATTTCAAATAAAGTTGGCAATAAAAAAAGTCAACCCAATCAGTGTCCTTATTTAATTGACTGATCTGGTAGATTATTTGGAATGTCATTTTAATACATTTGGTATCAAAGATAAAAAAAAGCAAAAAGTTCTTACCTATTGCTTGTGGTGAAACCAAATGTGTGAAACCAGTTGCAAACAAAATGAAAACTAAGGAATACATGACCCAGGCAACAAACTGTAAAGCTAACGAGAAAGCCAATTCTTCATATAACCACAGTTTGGCTGAAAATAGAAAAGAAAAATTATTTTCAGATTATTTTTGTTTCAAATTATAATAACAATTCAAAATCTACATTGATAATTGGATTGGATTGGTTTGTTGGATTTTACAGTCATATCCTCTTACCCATGGTGAATGGGTAAATACCTATAACATTAGGGTATCCTGTTATTGTGTAATGTTGAGTAAGCTAGTCTCACAGATTCATTATTACTGAATAGCGAGTTTGATCCTCACTGGAAGTGCCATATTTGCAACCTTGTGTCACATCCTACCCATGGCGAATGGGTTGGGTAAATACATACAAGTTGTATAAACATTTTTTGTGATAAATTTTCATGCCCTTTTTTGAAGGTAAGTTTTTCATAAGTTGTGTTATAATCTTTATAAAGCAAGTGTGTTTTAAGTAGAGTCGATTTGTGTTAAAGTGGGAATGAGGCAGTTTGAGATTTTGACATATTGAGACATGAAATCTGGTAGAAAGAAGTAGAGAGACTTAGTGTTTTTATAACAAATGTTGTCCTATCTTTGCAACGATAAGCCTATTTAGTACTTAGATGGATGAGCACTTAGGAACAGCCTGTGCCAAACTAAGTTATGCAGCAGCGTAGAATTATGGAGCCAGGGCAGGTTGTCTTCATCCAAGCAGCAATTCCCCCCTCTCACACAGCCACTGTCGTCCAAAGGATAGGTAAGATACCAATGCAGTTTGGCAACGACAGTGTCGCAGGAGTTGCTGGGTAGTGGTGAAGTTCAGCACCACACCACCTTAGGGACTCCAGCTCCTAGCCTTTCCTTGGAATGAGGTAAAGGCACAAGGCAGCAGTGGTTTTATAACAGACTTTTAATTGTCCTAGATAGGTTGCCAACCAAGGCTAAGGAGTCTCATCTAACTCATTTAGGAATTTGTGTGAGTGGTAAATCCCCCAATCTTACGACTGTCGGTGTGGACAGCCCTTGGCTCCCCTAAAGCTCATCCACCCTTGACAAAAACAGAAATTATATATATATATATATATATACTAGAGAAAAAGTGACCTGTTTGGTCACCCATTAAGCTCTCGCTAGATGATTAAGGAAAAGAGTAGGATCTGCCAAAATATCATCTGCTTTTCATTTTAAAAACGAACTAAAATTTATTAAATTGATTATTTAAGGTCAAATTTTTGTCTAAGTCGAAAAGTAGTAACATAATGATAGGGATGTGCAAACTGCGGACATTTTGAAAGTCCGCTTAATTGTTAAAAATATTTTAAAACGTCAATAAAAAAATGGAAAATTAACTTTTTAATGTTTTTTTTTTTACGTTTAATATAAAGAACAATTCCAAGTTTATGTGTTATAAAAAATAAAAAATAAATTTCTCTCACATAAAACCTAAATTTTTGCATTTAAAGTAAATTCCTGTAAATTCCCACTCTTTGTTGACAGTTATCGCATCTTGACGTGTGCACCTTTTCTTAGTATGGAGGACTAAACGTATAAAAAATTAGTTTCTGAAGCAAAAACAAATTACGAATTTAGCATTTCCTTGATGTCTCACGATTTAACTCTTAATATTATTGAAAAAGAAAGTTAGGAAAATCAGAATTAGAATGTTAGAAATTATTTATAATAAAATTTTAACTGAACGGTAATATTGCTTTCTGGATATAAACGGGAGAATTATTTGTTTCCAAATAAAATAATAAATTTCTTCAAACACTGTTTGCTTGAGTTTTCTTTTACAGAGTATAATTATACACGCGTCACGGATTTGAACCTATTAACTTATGGACCCAGAACACAGTGAAAACAACAACAACAGTTTTCCCCAAAACCCAGTTTTATTTCTCTTTGATCCATCCGTAATAAGAATGATGACAATTTTTAATTCAATTATTTAAAAAATTTATAAAATAAAAACCGACATATATTATGTCATTATTTTTAGCAAGATATTTTTATACAATATTTTCTTTGATTAAATAAATACGATTTTGCTGTACATTAAAGAAAAGTATTTATTTTACATTCTATAAATTTTTTAAAAATCCCTGAAAAATAAAATAAAAATGTAGACAATAGGAACTTTTAATATAAAATTCTTTTGAAAATAATCTAACAAAAAAAAAAAAAAAAAAAAAAAAAAAAAAGATACATATTTTTTCTTATTTACAAGAGATCTAAGTTTCAATATTTACGATGCCCTATTTCCAAAACCGATTTATTAGCGAATTATATTTTTTTACATATGTTCCGTCATTAAATTGTCTTTCGAAAAATGTAAAATTCATTTATGTACAAAAAAAAAAAAAAAGATCTTGGTACTGGGGATCAATGCGCGAAACAAAAACTAACAAAAAAATTATTAGCCTTTTCAATTTAGTAAACATTTATTTACAATAAAAGTTTGTCTTTTATTACTTCATAACCGAAAGTTTTATTAAAATCAGATAGTTAGTTTATTTTATATGATTTTTAGAAGAATTTCCTGTGATCACCCTTTTATAGAGCCAGTGATATTTTACACATAGCTACATAATGAGCATACTTTTTAAAGTAAGTTTAATAATCAGGTTAAATCAGACATGTATTCCGAATTTGACTCTATAAATTAATAATTAAAGTAATTTAAAAAATCTATTTTAAAGCATGATTTCAATTTTAGTTGAGCGTAAAAACAAAACAAAATTTATTCTCTGTGGTCTGGAGAAAGGGAAGGGGCGAATCTACGGAGAGTTACGGGGTATAAGGAGGGCCTGACTGCTGGATTTTTAGTAATAAAACTATGCTGTGAGCTCTCCCACACCCCTTAACTCTATATAGAGGGGAAAAAGAGCAATATGTATAATATTAGACAGGGATTGGTCTGTTGTTGACTTAATAGCTAATTACGACTAATTAAAACCAATTAAACTGATTTTTTTTTAAACAATGAGTAGTCCTAAAACCAAGGAATATCTAAGTATAAATATTGTGTCCATAACATAAATAGAAAAAATCCTTTAGGAAATGAAAGTTGATAATCTCAGCTTTATTATTATAATAATAATAATAATAATAATAATAATAATAATATAATAAATATATATATATATATATATATATATATATATATATATATATATATATATATATATATATATATACCCATACACATACATGTGTACAAACAGGCACGCATACACTTATATATACCGGCACTAAGCAAAACATTTTTTTCCTCTTCTGATGGATGTAGGTATTTACCCAACTTGTTTGCCACAGATAGGATGTGACACAAGGTCGTAAATAGGGGTGATCCAGCAAGAATCAAACTAGCTATTCAATAGTAATGGCTCCTAGAGACTAGCTTCCTAACCATTGAGTGACAATCTGACAGATGCCCAAATAGGAATAATGTATTTTATATTAAGAAATATTAATGTTATTAAAACTGCAAACTTCTTGTAACAATTTCCTGTTTTTATTACAACAATTTGCTTACAGGTCATTTGAAATAGAACAAGTAATAAAATACAGCAATTATAACACAATTTGGCATTAGAGTCAAATATTTTTTTTGAATCAGCTGAAATTCCAAGAGAGTCAAAATATTTGTTGAGGAAAAACTAAATAACTTTTGACTGAATTACAAACTTAAATTAATTGCAAGATGTCACATTTAAACAGAGACATATTTGAAATTTATATTATCTGATAACACTTTCTCAAATAACAGAATGAACACCACTTGTTGTCATTTGTGAAAAGGGAACAAATATGTTTCAAGTCTGTTCATCCATAGAAGACAGCAAAAGGACATTTGCTGTTACAAATAAAATTATACTTTACTAACTTTAATATTTTCTTTTTAGTTAATGTGAAAAACATAATATGATCTAGGATTACAAGGAGGTACTGATAATGATCTCTTTTCTACCAAGGAACACTGCAGACTAGGATTACAAGGAGTAATAGTGAAGAATAAAAATATCTAATGGTTTATAACTTGAATAATAAAAATCTAATCTAGAAAGTTGATTGGATTTGTTCATCTTTGTATGTTTTTTAAATGCTCTCTCTCTCTCTCTCACACACACACACACACACACACACACACACACACACACACACACACACACACACGAAATATAACACTGGTGACAGACAAGAATAAATGTTAATGTAGAACACTGGCTTTACTTTAAAGCTGATATTCCTATTAACTGCTCAGTCATGTTGACATTGTCATCTAGTCAATTATTTCAAGTTTCAATTCATTGAATTAACATTTTATCTTAGGAACTCAGTGACTGGGCTCATGAATATTGACAAGAAAGCTTTGAATACAAAAAGGAAATAAGGGATAAAACTGGGATTTCATGTTGTATTCCCACACTAGGATGGAAAAATAAGAGAATCTGGTCATATCATAAAGGTATCCTGAAATTCTCTGAGGTACTGATAATGATTCTTCAAGCCCTGAAACTCAGTCATCTGATGAAGGATTTATTAGTTGCACAGCTGTTTTTGCAACTGTATGAAATTATAGACTTGTAAAATTCTACTTATTTCTACAGGAAGGTCCCCCACCCCAGAGACATTTGAGAACAAATCTTAGTGGTCCATAAAGAGAAGACAACATAATGTTATAGAGGATTAACAATGTAGGATTATTGAAATAAAATTTGTGCTAGATATTTTTATGTTTTTACATACATACAAATAAATTATAAATACTAAATTTTTAAAAAAGCGGATCAAATGTCGGAAAATAAAGAAACGTTTTATATAATGCAGGGTAGATAAATGTTTCTACCCAAAATAGTTACTTGAAGGCTCAACACGAGTGCAACCAAAATATAACGTGGTCCAGTCCATGATTCATGGCAGAACTTCCATTTCCAGTCTGTACTCCCAGAAGGCAACTGTCATGGAAGGCAACTGTCCCCTACTCATCAAGAGGAGCAACTCTATATATTTTTTCGTTAGGAGTGGTTCCAACAGTTTTGGATATACCTCCTTTTGCAACCCTTGATTAAAGGTGTATGATGATAAAAAAGAAGCAGATGAATAAGGAAACCTTTTAGACCTTTATAACTTATTTAGAAAATGTGTAAATAAAAATCTATGTTAACAACTTTAAAATGTAAAGATTATCATTATAAGGCAGAAATGATATGCCTATCTTGTGTAGAGTTAACATTTTGTAAAATAATTAGTCATACTACATTGAAGTTCACAGTATTTAAATCAGTAATCAATCTTCACTTAGCATTACTAAAGCACAAAAGACGTATATGACAAACAGAAAGTGGATATTGTAAATTGTTTTAATCCCATATATAATAAATGTTTTGGATAATGACATCTGTCAATGTAAAACAGAACTGAAAACCAATTTGCTAAAAATAACAATTTCCTATGAATTATTTATTTTCAACAACCTAGTTTTAAGTTTTTCTAGTCATATACTTGACCACATGTGTGTCCTGGCCAGCTCTGTGGGGTCTAAGTTGGAAGCAATTAAAGGATCACTGGAGTTGGAGTGGGTAAAACTATACCAACTCCAATTAGTTGAATTTACATTTTATATGGCCCTAGTTTAGTCTGTACAGTGCACACTCCTTATAAATAGATTATAAAAAATCATGGTCTTATATTTATTTGTAGACCGTAATCACTTAATTACATAAAGATGAGTTGAAGTCTGAGGTGCTAAAAATAGAGGAGTTGCAGTCAAAGGTTTTGTGTTCCATAGGTACTACCAATTTTCCCTGTGAAATTTAGAAAAAAACTGTACTGCTTTACTTATTTTTCAAGATAACGGTGAGTAATTTCTCCCCGATTAGATAATTGGATCTTTGAATTAACTGTTTTTCTTTGTAACAACTCTTTATGTTCGTTATTTCTTTTTTGCGAGATTTTTAAAAAAATAAGTTTGAAAATATTTACGTATCTTCCTTCAATATGGCTTAAACTGATCATGTGATGTATTTTGGCGGTACCTAATGTTCCAACTCTATAGCCCTGTTCCTGGATATGACATTAAACTGCATCTGATGTTGAGGCTCCAGTTCTGGAGATCAGGATAGTATAGAGTACCCTTTTATTGCATACAATAAGAGCATGTGCAAAATAAAAATTTATAAAAAAAAAACTCAAGATTTGGTTTGGTTTGTTTTATGGCATATCAACCTCAGTGGTCATTTAATGCCGACAAAGTTCATTCTTAATGGATACTCAATTTTTTTTTATAAACACATTTTTCTATTTAACCCATAGATGGGACCCTAACAGGTACTACCATTCGAAAACTCTCAAGAAACAACTACACAAAAGAGTAAATATGAAAGTACAATGAATGCAATTACCTAACCTCTAAGCATAAAATAACCCTAGACAGGTTGACATGACATTAAAATTAATCACTCATTGGCTACATTAATGTGCATGTTAGATTTTAGAAGTAGAATTATTGATATAAAATTATGTATTTCAATTTAACAGCTTGTGTTGAGTAGGTACCACCAATTTTCCATGTGAAATTGACTCCCCTTATATTTAACACAATGAAACTTGCATAAAGGTTATTATCTTGAAAAAAATTTTGTCCATTCAAAAGAAGAAACATTAAAAAAACTTCTGATGATTTTTTTTTTTTCTGCTTACGGAAATAATGAAAATCATAAACGAAAATAGGCGCACCAATTTTAAACCCCCCCACAGAAAAATTTATATTTTCTTGAAATTTTTTTTCCATTTGAAAGAAAACATTAAACAAACTCCTGATAATTCTTTTTTTAAATTTTCAGCTAACGAAAATAATGAAAATTATGATTGAAAAACAATGTTTTCACTTTTGCACTGTTAAATCAACTGAAATTTAACGTAGCTAAAAACAAGTTACGGGAGGTACCTAATGAAAAACAAAGCTAAAATCCACCCTGAAAACAAAGAAATACACTTTAAGATATTTTTTTTAAAACAAAAAAAAAAAAAAAAAAAAAAAAAAAACTCAAAATTGGAAAAAATAAAATAAAACCCTGAAAATTGAAACAGCATTGAAAAAGACTATTTTAAAATAAATCACATATAGAAACTCGTAAAAATCTTCTGATATAATTATTCAGACTTATTTTTATAGAAAAAAATTGAAAATCGTTTTTTATCGCTTTTCAGATTTCATAAAATAGGGGGGGAGGGGGGAGAAATCGTAAAAAATATTTCCCCTAATATATTTTGGAAAAAAACCTATTTTAAACACAATTTCATAAACAGGTGAATTTTCATGAAAATCTTACTCTTAATTGATTTTTCATAGAATTTTTTTAAAAGCCGGTAGTCATAACTTGTTTTTGGCTATGTTAAATTTCAATTGATTTAATGGTGCGAAAATGTAAACATTGTTTTCGTTCATAATTTTAATTATTTCCGTAAGCTGAATTTTTTTTTTTTTTTTAAATCATCAGGAGGTTTCTTTTTAAATGTTTCTTCTTTTGAATGGTTAAAAAAATTTTGAAGATAATATTAACCTTTATTCAAGTTTCCTTGTGTTAAATATAGAGGGGGTAAATTTGACACGGCAGATTGGACATCCCTAAAGTACATAAACCCAAGTGGCCAGAATTTCAGCTGTAGATTCCCCACTTCTACATTGTAAAATTTTATTGGTAATAGCAATTTTTATATAATATATATATATATATATATATTAGGAATACCCTATTTGTTGAAAAATCCGTGTTTTTACAAAACAAATTTCAATCCCTTATTTTGGGGGTGCAAAATATCAGTGGGGTTATATATTTCTACATAAATAAAAAGACAAAAAACGAAAGTGTGGACAGAAAATTTTTTTTTTAAGAATGCTACTCTGGTAGAAAACAAATTTAACATCATGATACTCATATTTTGAATGAATTTTATATATTACTTTATCGTAGCATAAATAACTAATTAAATCAGAAAGTTTTGAAATAAAATAACTGATGCATTATAAAATTCATTCATTAATAAATCAATACTAAAAATTTAATTAAAATCGGATAATTCCCTGATTTTTGGTAAAAAAAATTTTCAATCAAGGGTGTTAAATTTATTTTGTAAGCACAGATTTTACAGCAACTCACGGCAGCCATATTAAGTCATATTTGAGCAAAAGTTGAACAAACAAAACCGTTTTAAATGTATTAAAAATAAATTACATGTGTAATATTTTGCTTTTTTTTACTGATGCTCATTATGTTACTACTTTTCAACTTAGACAAAAATTTGACCTTAAATAATCGATTTAATTAATTTTAATTCGTTTTTAAAATGTAAAGCAGACGAAAAAATGGGTATCCCTTTTATATATATATATATAAATGTATTTTAAATTGTCTATAGAATGTAATAACCTGTCATTTAACAGCCTATAAAGCAGTTAAATAACAGATTAACACATTTTCAGTTATTTTTCAAACAAGGGTGGAGAGACCTACATTCATGGGAGGCAAAAGGGTTAAAAGTTATTTTTATTTTAGATTATTTTATTACAATAATTCAAATCTTAATATATGGTTAATAAAAGAAATAATTTTCTACCTTTACATAATTATAAATCTAGCAGCATCACCTAAACCTGTATAAATGAAGTATAATATTAATGGTATTTATGCAGTCAATTTTTCAAATTAGACTACTGAGTGCTTAAAGGTTAAGTTCATTGTCAAAGTTTTGTGCTAACCTACTAATTAAGCATTTAGGCTGACAAGCACTTCAATGAGACTCATCACCCAGTCTAAATTTCAAGGTATATCCATTCACTAATAGATTGATAGTTCACTATATCCACATAAAACTAGATTTAGGCTAGATTTGCAAGGTTGAAATAGCTTTAAGTATTACAGTAAACCCTATGCTTAATATACAGCGTGTTAATAAAGTCTTATAGGAGTTTTAAAATACATAAATAATGATGGGGGTAATATTAAAATGCAATAATCAGAAAGTATATTGAGAATAAAACTTTAAGGGTTGAACTTTCATTTGTTTTTGTTTTTTTACAAAATGAATCTATCATTTGTACTAAGGGAGTTATTATAGGTTTAGTTTGTTTTATGGCATATCAACCTCGGTGGGTCATTTAATGCCAACAAAGTTTTGAAATAAATTCATTCTTAATGGATAAACAATAGTGACCACCAATTGATCAGTTTAGGCCATCTTGAATAAAACGGAAATAAATATTTCCGAACTTTGTTTATCAAAAATCTCGTAAAAAACAATTAAAGATCGTACAGGGTTGTTACAAAGAAAAACAGTTAATTCAAAAATCAAATTATCCGACTGGGAAAAATTACATCGTTATCTTAAAAAATAAACAAACCTATCCATATTACATGCGAAAGGGTAATTTTCAGGCCGTAATTTAGACAGAAAATACATATTATTACCCTAGGTACCACCAATTTTCCCCTGTGAAATTTACCCCCCCCCCCTATATTTAACACTATGAAACTTGCAGAAAAATTAATATTTTCTTGAAAAATTTTTTTCCATTCGAAAGAAAAAACATTAAATAAACTCCTGATGATTTTTTTAAAAAATTTTCAGCTTACGGAAATAATGAAAATTATGATTGAAAAACAATGTTTTCATTTTTGCACTGTTAAATCAACTGAAATTTATCGTAGCTAATGAAGTTACAATAAGTTTTTTTTTAAATTCTATGAAAAATCAATTAATTATCTGATTTTCACAAAAATTTCCATAAATGTTTACTATTGGATGTAAATACATCTGAAATAGTTTTTTTCTAAAATATATAAGGGGAAATATTTTTTTACGAGATCTATCACCCCCCCCCCTATTTTATTTTATGAGATAAAAAAAAAAAAATGACGCGTCAGAAAAATTTTGTACTTTTTTTTCTATAAAGATAAGAGTCTGAATAACTATATCAATGAAATTCTATAACATTACCGAGCTATAGTTTTTTTTTAGGAAAAATTAATGAAATCGGAAATAAAAAGTGCAAAAAAATGTCATAATATTAATATTTGAAAACTTTTTTTTGCTTTTGAAATTGGTATGTACTATATTCTATTAAATTGTCAAAAAAAAATTTTTTTTTTTTAAGAGATTTTCTTTTGTGTGATTAAATATTTTTTTATTTTCTGCGTGAAATAAATTAAATATCAAATTTTTCATGGATATTTAAAAATATGAATTTTAGAATTCAGGTGAACTAAAAATTGGTCCGATACGAGATCGATTAATATTTTTAAAAGAATTTGTAATTTTTATTGTTGAATTTTTTATAGTCTTAGAATATACGGAAGAGCAAAACTGACATATTTGTTTTACAAAGAGACGAGACGCTTCTGAGTAACCGAAGTTTGTTTTTCTCTGGTCAAAAAAGTTAAATAAAATAATTTTTTATGCTATTAGAATAAAAAGTAGGTATATATTGATTATTTTATCAGTTTTTCTCTTAGAAAAAATATTCAAATTTCGATTTTAAAAATTAATACCAAAACCGAAGACATTTTTTAAACATCAATTTCACGGTGACATTTTAATATCAAATTTGTTCAAGTTTTTATTCATTTTAATAGTAAATTTTGGCTAAACTTGCAAATCGTTTGGAAAATTAAAACCTATTACAGGGTAACCCAGAAAAAACAGAACCCAAATTATTTATTTAGTTTCCCATTAAACTAACCCTAAACCCCAACACTAAACTCCAACCCCCAACCCTAACCATAATCCCCAACTCTAAACTCCCTAATTAAAATTAACATTTTTATTACAAAATTTGTAGGTTCTGTTTTTTCTGGATCACCCTAATTTTCTGACAGATTTGCACCTTTAGCCTAAATTTTAATAAAGTCTTTCAAGGTGTTTTTTTCCCCCTAAGCTGAAATTTTTTTTTTTAAATCATCAGGATCTTTTAAAATGTTTCTTTCGAATGCACAAAAAAATTTCAAGATAAAAAAAGAATATTTTAAAAATCGTTGAAAACAAATAATTGGTTATTGAATGTGCACAAGAAAAAAATGTCAATTAGAGCTAGCCATACTTTTAGTGGTGTAATCGTAAAAGGGAAATAAAATGTAACTTTTCTGTCTAAATTGTCGCCTGAAAATTACCCTTTCGCATGTAATATGGATAGGTTTATTTATTTTTTAAGATAACGATGTAATTTTTCGCAATCGGATAATTTGATTTTTGAATTAACTGTTTTTCTTTGTAATAACCCTGTACGATCTTTAATTGTTTTTTTACGAGATTTTTGATAAAAAAGTTCGGAAATATCTATTTCCGTTTTATTCAAGATGGCCTAAACTGATCATGTGACCCAATTGGAGGTACCTACTGTATATACTGTATTAATTCTAGTAACTTAAATTACTGGCAAGAGTTAGAAAATTTTACATTTCAAAGAACACATTCGGGTTTTTTTGGAAAATTATAAAAGATAAATATTTAAACATATAATTTATTGATTTAAAATAAATCTTCACACAAGGAATAAAAAAAAAAATTACCTTCTTGACATTTTTCAATGATGTAATCCATTGTAAAACTCATTAAAGCCATTGTGATACCAAGCAAAGCGAGGAAAACCCAATCTTCTCCAATTTTGTGAAAGGCTGCATCTCTTAATTTCATACATTGATCTGAAATTATGTCAATAAAAATAATCAAATAACAAAAATAAAATTTTGCATACAATTCTTTTAATAATACATTTCGCATAATGGTCTATCACAAAATCTAGATACATAAAACAGTAAGAAACAGACCTAACTTTTCTTCAAAATGTTATTCATGTATTAAGAGCTTGTATGTACATCTAAATATTACTCAAATTTCTGTTATATATATATATATATATATATATATATATATATACAAACCACTAATTCAGCAAAAATTACACATTCTAATGAGATTGTTATTAAGGCTATAAAATTAAAATGTACTACTTAGAGAATAAAGCAATTTCCAATTCAATTTGCATTCATGCTAATAATCATTATATTTTAATCATCCAAATTCTCAATTAAAGTAACTATGAAATGTTAATAAGAATCCTTCACTCCTTTCTAAAATTGGGTTGTATAGTAACTAAATAAAACTCAATGCTAATGCTATAAGATAAATAAAAAATTTTGTTAGAAATTACCAAAAAAGTTATCAACCTGAAAAAGGCAAAGGCCAAAAGATGCAATAGCTAAAACATGATTATAATAACAATCAAGATTATGACACTCGTCTGAATTCATGGCATCTATCATTCTCAAGAGACAGTGGATCTTCATTTGGATTTTAGCACTAACATGGGTAAAGTTCATAAGGGAGACAAGTAGTTGCCCATGCAGTTGGTCTCTGCTCTTCATAACACTTATGTTGTCTAAAGGAAAGGTAAGTTGCTATACAACTTGACATAAGTGTCACCACAGGAGTTGCTAGAACAATACCAAAGACAATGTAGAACTGCTCTAGGAACTCTGACTTCAAAATTTGTCCTTCTAGATCAGTTGCCCTGCCAGAACTAGAAATCCTAGTCTGTCCTATTTTACCCACAGCTGGAAGTGAGAGGGATATATATATAGGTATACTCTTTTTCACGGACCAGCGGATAAGGGGATCACAGGAAATTCTTCCAAAAATAAAATAAACTAACTATCCGATTTTAATAAAAACTTTTGGTATATGAAGTAATAAAAGACAAACTTTTATTGTAAATAAATGTTTATTAAATTGAAAAGGCTGATATTTTTTTTGGTAGTTTTTGTTTTGCACATTGATCCCCCATACAAATTTCTTGGGGTTTTTTTTGTATGAAAATAATTTTTACCTTTTTTGGAAAGATAATTCAATGCCGGAACATATGTAAAAAAAAAATAAAAAATGAAAAAATAAATCAATACTTGTACAGGTTTGGTAGTAGGACATCTTAAAATTTGAAAATTAAGTTTCGTAAATAAGAAAAAAATTTTTTTTTTTTTTTCTTTTTTTTTTCCTAAATCGTTAGCTTATTTTCTAATGAATTTTATGTTAAAAGTTCCTGTTCTCTACTTTTTTAGGGATTTTTTTTTCAAATTTATAAAATGTAAAATAAATACTTTTGTTTATTGTATAGAAAAATTGTATTTACTCAAAGAAAATATTGTATAGAAAATATTTAGCTACAAAATAATGACATAATATAGTAGTCTTTATAAAAAAAATATTGAAAATAATGTTTGAATAAAAAATGGAAGTATGTAGGGGACATAATATTCTATTCTTTTTTTTGGGGGGGGGGGTAAATTTGATGGTACCTGATTGGCTACAGAAATTACAATTATGAAATTGTATATTATACAGAAAGTTCTGACGAGGAAGATTGCTTATTTACAAAATATGAAATAGGGGCAGATTATTTGAATAAGGATTTTTATATTGTGGAATAATAGCAATTTTCAATTCAATGCCCTATTTTCAAATTTTTATTGATATGTAAATTTATAAACTACAAAATTAACTAAAGAATAATTCACCTTTTGAGACATGTAGTGTTTTATATACTTTATTGGAAATGTATTGAGAAAAAAAAGTCTCGCTTTTTATAATATTTGATAGAATTTTATTGTAAATAATTTTTAACATACTAATTTTGATTTTCCCAGCACTCCCCCCCCCACCCTAATAATATTAATAGTTAAATCGTAAGGCATCAACGAAATGCTAAATTAATAATTTGTTTTTGTTTCAGAATAAAAAAATTATTACATGTATGATTCTCCATAGAAAATTATGTTGGCTAATTGTTCGCGTCAAGATGCGATAACTATGTCAACAAAGATTAAGAATTTATCACAAATTTATCTAAAATGCAAAAATTTACGTTATATGTAACAGAAATTTGTTTGTTTTTTTTTTTTTTTTCTTTTTTTAACATAAACTTGGAATTGTTCTTTATATTAAATGTAAAAGAAAACATTAAAAAGTTTATTTCCAATTGTTTTTATTGATGTTTCAAAGTATTTTTTAACAAGTTGCGTGGGTGTGAAAAGTGCGTTATTTGAGCATACCTAGATATATACATGTCTTTTCCAAGGGCATTAGCAAAAAGTGAAACAAACTGCCTCATTCAGAATTTGAACTTGACTCGTCCATTTTCTTCAACAATAACCATTACACAACCTGAGCCTCCATCCAATATCAATACTATTCAGCTGTACTGTTTGTATCAGATGTTATGGCATGTACAAGTAATAAGATCATAGTTATTTTGAGGCATTTTAAACTGGGCCACAAAGCCACTGAAACTATTCACATAATTTGGAAAACAGAAATAAATAAAACTATATCCATATAGCATGTATATCTCAATACTAACTAAAGTGGTGTAATGCAGTTTTTTAAACAAAAATTAAAGATCACTGTTATGCAACATTTCAAGTTGTTGGCATCTTTCCATCCACTAAGGACGATGGCGTAGTGTCCAAAAAATGAATAAATAAATATATAAATAAATAAATAAATAATTAGCTGCATCTGTGCAAGTGGCTGTGCAGGCTTATCCCTGAGTGACAGTCTTTGGTACACTGACTGCACACAAACTGTGATGCTTTCTGGGGATGCTGGTTTTTTCATCCCTCTTTCTGGCTCTCTATCCATTTTAAGTACAAGCATGATAAAATGTCTCATTGACATGCCAAATTTTTTTTTTTTTTTTTTTTTGACACAACACATATAAAGAATTTGATGAAATTAGAAAGAACAAAAAAATGACCATACTAACCCCAATATGCCCAAAAGCCAACTGGAGGTTTTGTTGAACTGTCTTCTACAAACTGGAGGGATATAGATTCAGATTTTATCCGAGGTATTGCATTAAATCCTGACTGTGATTCTAAATCCTTTGTATAACTTTGATATTTTATTTTTTCTAAGGTATATGAATCTGGTTTCTTGAGCTGTTCTGCCTGGTATTGGGCAAAGGATCCCAGGTCCCGAGAATACTGACCACAGAGCTAAAATAGAAAAATGAACCATAAATGAATAATAGAATGACAACAATAATTCTCAAGAATTAAATGGAAAATATTTTCCTAATCAATTTGGAAAAATATTAAATTTAAAAAAAAAAAAAGTATTACTTTTAATATGCTAAGGTACACTGAATTCAGGGGCGTAAATTTTTACCATAGTCTACTGGACAGAAGTTACTGGAATATGAAATGAAGTCCAATGTATATATTTTTAATTTCTGAACTGGGATTAATAATTTCAATAAAAATGAAACTAAGGAAAACATAACTTAATACGTTAATTCTGGGTCGTCCGAAAATCTTGTAATATAATATAGATATGTCTAGCTATGCTCAAAAAGGGACATAACTCCTATTTTTTTAGACCAGGTTATCTCCCTTACATAAATTTTTAAAATGTTTTCCGAGCAAATTTTAATGGTAGCTCAAAATCGCTATCTCATGTTTTCACATCCGGATGTTTCAAAGTAAAAGATAAACATGGGAAATTCTATCCAATATCTTTAAAAAAATATTTAGTCTTGGAAGTGTAGCCAAAAAGACCTTTCTCTGTTGCAATTGACATATTTATTTAGACTGGGAGAGAATTTGGCCAGTTTTGTCTTCCATACTTAAAATTGGCGATTTTTTTTAAATCTTTAAAATTCTTTGAAAATATGTAGCACATCATAGCACATTTTTTAACTTAGATTTTTTCAAAGATAAAATTCAGGGCTATCTTTTGTTAAATTTTAAAGTTAGTCCCTAATGCTGTAAGACATGTAAAATTGACCTTGAAATTTTTAAGGTAGTAAAAAAACTCAGTTTAATTTAGATAAAATAAGTATTTTTTGCATCAAAAAAATATATTTTTTAATACTACGGAAAAAAAAACATGCTACATTTATTTTTTGAGTTTTAAGAAAATAACTTAAATTTTAAAATCACTTTTTTAGGGTATTGAAATAATATTTTTTTTTATTTTTCTATATATTCTTCAGGATATGATCTTTCAAGAAATGTAAAAATTAGGGACCGGGATTTCTTTTTCTTCAAATGGTCAAAGGTCTCCATTCTGAATTGATAAAAAAAAATTTTTTTCAAGTTTTTTTAATAAAACAAACTAATCGTTATAAAAATTAAGTCGTCTGAAAATAATTTGGTGAAAATTTCATTAAAATTGGACAATTCCCTGATTTTTGGTAATGGTTTTAAAATTAAGAAATTAAAATTATATATATATATATATATATATATATATATATATATATATATATATATAAATGATGTTTCAAAATCTGAAAACTGAGTGAAAATGGAAAAAAAATTACGTGAGATTATACGTGTCAATTTCATATGGGAAGCAATAAACGTATGAATAAAATGATGAAACAAAACGGACACGGGATCTAAAACAGTTGTTGATGTCCCTAGAGTGAAAGAGATTACCTGATCCTGTATTTTGAAATAAAAAAGGGAAAACTTCATTTTTCCTTAAACAACTGTAGTCTACCGTAAATGAAAAAGAACAATCATTTTTAAATATATAAAAGTCTCAGAAAATTTCGAATCTTAAATCATACATTTTTAGATAGATTAAATAAATCTTTATTCATGAGAAAAATATTTACAACATCCTACCTCCCGGACGTTTAAAATTCACTTAAATTCTTAAGTGAATAAAAATAGGTCAATTAAATCAGAGAAAATACTTATTTTGCATCAATTCAAAAGAAAAGAAAAATTAAACTACGGAAAGAGAAAACACACTGCAAAAAATATTTTTTGAGTTAAGAAGAAAAAAACTTAGATTTTCAAGTAATAGTTTTCGGGTGTTGACTTGTTTGGTAATTATTTTAAAATGTTAAAAACTGAACAGTTTCTTTATTACATCCTTTTAGTTATTTTGGACATAGCTAATGTAATATTAATTTATTGATTATAATATATCTCTAGTTATAATGGAGATTCGGTGTCTGTCTGTAACCGAAACTACGTCGCTGATTACGTCACAATATCCGCAGGAATTGCTTAAGCTTATCAATGAGTATTTAATTTATAATCAAAATCTTTGACGCAGAATAAATCTTATTTATTAACGATGATTATTAAAATCTGTTAGATTTGCTTCATAACAGCCCATGTTATTAGTGCGTTTAAAATCCTGCAATGTGTCTTATATTATGTCAACCTTTATTTCTTAGTGATATATATGGCGTGGTTAATTTGCATACTGGTTTTAACAAAACCGGTTTTAATAAATAATAACTTGGTATCATTACTGATCTCTAATATTGTTTTATTCTCCAATTTATTAAAATCAATCCTATTAATGATTTTACATAGAAGCCAATTAAAATATAATCAAAATAAGTAATCTTTTTATATGAGTTCTTATTTCATTTCGTTAGTCTAAGGTTCCGCGTTCAATACTGGCCTTCGCCAACTCAGCACAGGGATTTGTGCTGTAAAGTGATGAGCTGATGGTAGGTGTGGCGCTTCACTTCAAATGCCAAAACAATCTCCTTGGTCTAGCGACTTATATTTCATTACATTAAAACTTTAATCCTTACACCCGGAGGGCGCATATTCTTGCTAGTGATGATAATAATTTTCTATTTCAGATGGCTGACACTAGCGCCTACAGTTTAGAGGAGAGGCTGCTTGTAAGTGTATAGACACATGATCGTGTGCATTTTTTCTAATTACTTTTTAGTAGAGGGTGAGACAAAACTTTCAGACCACCCTGTAGATATTTATCCAAACCATTTGCCACGGGTGGGATGTGACACAAGGTCGCAAGTATGGGTCATCGAACGAGGATCGAACTCATTATTCAGTAATAATGGATCTGTGAGACTAGCTTGCTAACCATAACACTACGATGGGACCCCCTGTAAGAGTCAATAACATAATTCATATTATCAATATACTTATAGCAACGTAGCTATCTGCCTTAAGATTTGTTTGTGTGTGTGTGCTGCCCAATGTGGATAGGATAAAGGATAGATAAATAAAGCAAAGTGAAACCTAACCTCACTCTCATACCCACGCATGTACACATATCAGCAGGCAAAGTCATGAAATTAATTCTTTTCAGACAGAATTTCCTTACGACAACTTTTATACAACACCAGTCTCAGCCAATTGTTCTCTACCACGCACTCTTGCTTCCACAGAAATACAACAGCAGTATTGGAATTTCTTTTTAACTTTCTAGTTTCTAATACCTTTCACAGAAAAACACAGTGATTTTCGGGTGCTGTCGTCCTGGCCTCCTGCCCTAAAATACGCTAAGCGGCGCCTGTTGAAAAAGTGAACCGTACTAGTTATGAACCGTGTAGCGGTTTGAAGGCGTTTTTATTAAATTATTATTTTTTTTTAAGTTAATGCGCTATGAAAGCGATATTTTACTTCCCCCCAAGTTTTTTATCGATACGACAAGTAATTGTAAATATTCCCCCCCCCCCATTAAAATCTTTTCTATCGGTTTGAAGGTGTTTTTATCGACAAATATTTTTAGCGGTTTAAAAGAGTTTTTATCGACAAGTTAATGCGATAAGAAAGAGATATTTTACAGCCCCCCACTCAGTGTTTTTAAAGATATTTACAATTATTTGTGTCGATAAAAAAAACTTGGGGAGGGGCTGTAAAATATCGTTTTCATATCGCATTAACTTGTCGATAAAAACGCCTTCAAACCGCTATACAGCTCATAACTAGCACGGTTCACTTTTTCAGCAGGCGCCACTTAGCGTATTTTAGGACAGGAGGCCGGGACGACAGCATCCGAAAATCCCCAAAAACAGACAATATATAGCAGAAACACTTTCTTTTTTTTAAAAAAAAAGGTGCTGGAAACCTTTACACACGCTTGATAAAAATAAAAACCTAAGTTTTTTTGGTTTTGCTTTTTTATATTAGGAAAGACGTTAAACATGAAATGCCCGGATGCTAGCTTTTAGAACCAGCAAAATAGCCGATTCGATATTTTTTATTTAGAAGAATTTTTGTATCTTTATCCTTCACAAAATATATTTAAGATTACTTGCATTAATAATTTTTTAATATCTACAGCGACAGTAAAATAAGCATAAAAATAGATTTGTTTATTTTACGAGGACCGGCTAAATAAGCCTAAAAGCAGGTTTGTCTATTTTCACCTATTCGGAAAATGTTCAAAAACAACTCAATCCAAAGATAAATTATCTTTATTGGCTTGGTTTCTTTGTTTAATGGCATATTAACCTTTGTGGGTTATTTAATGCCAAAACTATCCTTGTGTAAGAACAGTAGTGGTACAATTTAACCTATAGCTGGGTATGAGAGTGTTCATACCTTTCCTAAGAGTATTAGTTCGAAAGTGAACGTAACAACGTGACTGGAGTTCGAACTCGATTACTACGAGGTCACAATTCAGGATGTTAACCATTATACCACGGGGACTCCACCCCATTCTCTTGATTAGAAAATATAGATTGGGTAGGATAGAAATACAATAATCACCCACCATGAAAACTAATCAGTCGAAAGTTTTCTGTCACAGATACACAAGTGCCTCGCCCAATTCACCAAAGTTTGGAAAAAAAAATTTTTAATCCAAACCATTGTGGTCTCTGCTGATACTATGATAACAATATTATGGAAGCTGCTGACCTTCAAAGGATTATATATATATATATTATATATATATATATATATATATATATATATATATATATATATATATATATATATATATATATATATATATACTTGGCATAAAGTGAACAATGCAACCAGAAACAAACATATATATGAATAATTTACAAATTAACCAGATTGTCTTCATTATTGTTTTCAATAGTCATATCGATAAAAAAAGAAAACTCATTATCATGATGTCAAGGAAAGAATTAATGGCATATCGGAAATCTTTATACCACTGACGTATTTGATATTATTAAGTGCATAAAATTCAATAATCTACAAAGAAAGCCTTTGTCATTGCCAAGTTCAAGTTTCTCATGATGGACAATTGATGGAGATGATTTAGTGTTCTGGATGTTGTAACACTTAATTTACTATATCACTAACTCACTCACTGGTCCCGTAACCTGGTTTGGTCGTGGGGGCGCTACCGAGGCCACCGATCTAGCCGGTCTTGGCGCTGCTCATGTAGCAATTATAATTGTCTTGGTCAGAAATAACCCGGCGCGGCTTATCCTGTTCTAGGTCTACAACAGGTTTGAATTCCGAGTTTTCCTTCTCCTCGACCGGTTGCCATGCCAAGGTTAAAAAAAAAACAGTCTTCTTTACTATTTACTTATAACTGGAGGGAGAATAGTTTAATACCTTCTAAGGATATTATAACATTAACAGCCTCGTTCCAGATTTGAACTCGAGTAACACAGTCTACTTGATAAGACAATAACCGTTACGCGACGAGTGCCTCCTAATTCACTATATGTGTTCTTTTTTCTTTTTCTCTGAATTTTTGAAATGAGGCTTGATGATTAGTATCATTTGTATAATTTGAACTATTGTCCTCATCTTCATTGTTATCTGTACAACGTTTCGGCCGATGTGCCCTCTTCAGGTATTTCTTGTCGGACTCGGGGAACCTTCTTTTCGAACTCGGGAACCATCACGGAACTTTGAACCCAACCCTTTATTCATTCCACGGGGGTATCCTGTTCTCATTCCGCTAACCATAGCTGGGATAGGGGCGTTAAGCTGTGTTAATTATTATTCTATGTTACTGCTGCCCCTGACCAGGATTGAACCTGCAGTCTAGAGATAATTGTCGCATAGAACTATCTTAACCTAACTGCTTTATCCACAAGGCCATGTGTCCAATCCAGTGTGAATTTTGGAAACTGCAAGAAGAACCCAACCCTGAAGTCAGGTATGGGTGACCATATATGGAATGAAAAGGGAAACTATCTGCCCTTATGGGATGAAGTTAGGATAATAGATAGGGAAGAACATTGGAAGAGAAGACGCCTCAAAGAATCAGCTCATATGATGGGCTGTAGTAATCTCCTAAGTAGACCGAGCACAGAAATTAACACAATATGAGAACCTATAATTAAAAAGGCTAGATTAGATTTTTTTTTTAAACAATAAAAAAAAAAAAATTTTCTAGGTAAAAAATCATACATAAATGAATAGGTAGAAATTCTAGGCAAAACAAGACATTAGGTTTATAAGTTCCCAAAATTCACACTGGATTGTCCAATTGGACACATGGCCTAGTGATTAAAGGAGTTAGGTTAAGACAGTTCTAAGTGACAGTTATCTCTAGATAATCCAGGTCAGGGGCAGTAGTAACATAGAATAATAATTAACGCCTCTACCCCAGCTATGGTTAGCGGAATGAGAACAGGATAACCCCCGTGGACTAAATAAAGGGTTGGGTTCAAAGTTCTGTGATGGTTCCTGATTACGACAAGAAGGTTCCCGAGTTCGAAAAGAAGGTTCATGAGTCCGACAAGAAATACCTGAAGAAGGCCGGAGGGCACATCGACCGAAACGTTCTACAGATAACAATGAAGATGAGGACAATAGTCCTAATAATACAAATAATACATTTTTTCTTAACAAGGTATCAATTTTGCTTGGCTAAAAAGTAAACTTTAGTGATATTTTTTTCTTTTATAAATCTTTCACTTTGTTAAAATTGTTATCATAAAAAATATTAGTTTTAAAAAATTTTATGAACCATTATTAAACTTGAAAGAAGAAATAGCGCAAGAGAACATTTTAAATACATACTCAGTGCAAAGCTCTTAATTTATTTCTAGATTAACGACTTAAACATTTACACTTTAAAAAGACATGGTGGTGTACACTTGAAATAATGTGTAATCAAATGATGTGATTGAAGAAATTACGTTCTAAGCCAAAGGTTAGAGAATGGTTGTTAAAAAAAATTCAATACAAAAGCTAGGTACCACCAATTTTCCCTGTGAAATTTACTCCCACTATATTTAACACAATGAAACTTGCATAAAGGTTAATATTATCTTGAAACTTTTTTGTCCATTCGAAAGAAGAAACATTAAAAAAAAAAAACTCATGATATTTTTTTTAATTTTCAGCTTACAGAAATAATGAAAATTATAAACGAAAAACAATGTTTACATTTTTGCACCGTTAAATCAATTGAAATTTAATGTAGCCAAAAACAAGTTATGACTAGAAGCTTTTTTTTCTTTTTAATTCTATGAAAAATCAATTAATGGTCCGATTTTCACGAAATTTTCCATAATTACTTACCTTTGGATGAAAATATGTCTGAAATTGTTTTTTTCCAAAAAATATATATGGGGAAATATTTTTTACGAGGTCTATTTTATTTTATGAAATATGAAAAAATGAATCGACAAAAAACGATTTTTATTTTTTTCTATAAAGATAAGAGTCTAAATATTTATATCAGAAGATTTTTATAAGTTTCAATGCCAGTGTTTGTTTTTTTTGTAAAAAGAACCATCTAAAAAAATAAAACTGTGTCGTAAAAAAACGGACTGTTCTACTTATTTTTCAAGATAACGGTGAGTAATTTTTCCCCAATCAGATAATTTCATATTTGAATTGACTGTTTTTCTTTGTACCAATTCTTCATGTTCATTATTTCTTTTTTTGCGAGATTTAAAAAAAAAAAAAGTTAAAAAAGATTTACATTTCTTCCTTCAATATGGCCTAAACTGATCACGTCACCTATTTTGGTGGTACCTACAAAAGCAAACTATATATTTATTTTACATAAAATAAAACATTAAACACTTAGATATTAATTCAATGTAAGGTATAACATCAGAGTATTATTAAAATACATCCTTTTGAAATTAATCAATTTTTGGTCCAATAAATTCGAGTTGAACCCAAATATCAAAATTATGGTCAAGTCACGCTGAAAACACCGGTTCCTGTTCAAATACTTAATTGGGTGACCATGTAGGCAAACTTAGTCCTTTGTTTATAAAAATGACTTGATTCGGCATTAAATGACACGAAAAGAGTTCATAGGCCGTAAAATAAAACAACCAAACCAAATGAGTTTATAAAATTCTAGAAAAAAATCTTGCACAGACAAGTTTCCTATAAACAATTCAACAAATTAAGCAATGACAAGTATTTCAATAAAGTGGTGTTGTTTTTTCAACAACTAAATCATACACTGTTGGCAACTTAACGGTTAGAAACGTGATAACCATAAAATCTCAAGTCGTTCCTTTCATTTTAAAGTAAGAAATCTAAAGTATCTATTTGTAATTCTTTGAAACTATGATATAACCAGACAGACATAAAAAAAAAACATTACAAGTACCCAATGAAAAAATAAATGTCAGAAGGACCACTTGATTATGGGTAATTTTAGATAAGTCATGATTCAAATTTTAAATACAAATCTTCAGTAAATGATTTCTCTGTTGTGACCAATTACAGCTATATTTTGTCAACCTCACATTTTCAAGTGTCCATGTGATAAACTCATCTTAAAAAGTTGTCATGGGTGAAAGAACAAATTTATAATACCGAAAGTTTTGTCACTCCTACATATCGTTTTAACTTTCATTATTATTTGTTTTAATAATATATAATAAAAATAATAATATAATTTTCTATTTCATTCCAACAGGAGAAACAGAGAAAAATATGTGTCAATGAAGAGAGGGAATGATTTTTTATAAGCATAAACAATAAATCCACCTGTTGACGCAACTTGAAAAACAGAAAAATATAAAGGAGGAAGCAAAACAATTATCTGACTTTGTCTAATAGCTTTATAATTGGCTATTCTTTTTCAAACTTTTCCCCAAGAGTCAATCACTAAGAGATTAACTGACATTGAGAAAAGTATAATCAATACACACAATTCCAGATAGCAAAGGTCATAAGATAGAAGCAGAGAGAAAAAAGCATAATATAGCTATACAAATACGTGATCAAAATATATATAAAAATTGAAGCTTTAAATTTTTAGTATTTTAAAATTTAAATGAAGATGTGAACAGTTGAACAACTTGTATAATAAAGAGATGATGACTATATAAGTAAAGTAATAAAGTCAGCGGAGTGGTATCATAGCCGAACAACGATGGAGTCTATCCCCTTTTCACTAGCACTAGACCAGAGAGATTGTTTTTGCACATAAGGTGGAATGCCAAACCTACCATCAGCTCCCCACTTTACGGTATCGAATCCGGAACCTTGTGGTTCCTAGGCAGATGCTTTACCAACTGAGCTAAAGTCAACTTAATCTAGAAAAGTTAATGCCAATATGAAAAAAAATACTTTCAATACTTTTGAACAGTAGTTTTGGTGCAGCACACTGCATACACACAGACTTTTTCTTGTTTCCCAAGTTGAAAATTAATCTCAGTAATATTTGAGGACATGGAGGACATTAAAAGAAATATAATGATGCAACATGACACCATATCAAAAGAGGAGTTTCAAAAAGGTGATTCAACCAATAGAAAACTCACTGGAATAAGTACACTGAATACCAAGAATACTATTTTGTATTAATGCTTAATTTATTGTTCATTTTTGACTTGGTAAATAAAGCTTCAGTCTCAATACTTATTGAACACACCTCATATTACATCTTCAACTATTTTGAGTTCACTGTTGCACAAAGGCCTTTACCAATTCTTTCCATGCTAACCTTTATTTGACTGGCCTCTTCTTTATCTTTGGAGAAAACCCAACTATCTTATCTCTCAAACTAATGCTTCAGCTTGTGGACAAGTAAGATATAAGATGAGCCGTCTCCCAGTTGGTAGAGTGTCCACCTAGGAATTGCAAGGTCCCAGGTTCCGTACTGGTCTTTGCCAACTGAGCGCATGGGTAGCACAGCCTGGGTAATCTGATTTGTGCAGTAAAGCATCCAGGAACTGATGATGGATGTGGCGCTCCACCTTAACAAAAACAATCTCCCTAGTCTAGTGCTAGCAAGAAGGGAATAGACACCCTTGCTGATACATTAGGTCACTCTACTGACTTTACTACTTGTTATTCATAATCTGAAATATGTTGTTTTGAATGTTCTGCCATGCAAAGGATGCAGAATTTGTTTTTCTAGCCTGCATACTAGGTTGGGGTGGGGTGTATTTGATGCCCATACACCCAATAGGTAAGGGATTAATGATATCCATGTTTTACCTTGGTCTGCTCTCTGACCTTTTTCTATTATAGAGCTGTTATGTACTAAGCTTAGTTTACCACAATGTCAGAAGTAAAGGAGGAATCCAATGAGAATCAAACTTGCTATCAATGGTTTCCTAATCTAACCTGCTAACCATTACAACATGCAAAGAACTATTAGGTTATTCATCGGCATCGCCTTTTCCATTGATTTCTGTATGACTAAGTTTATTTTCCAGTGATTTAGTTTTACAACCAGACATCATAGCAGGAATTATACAAGGATTGTATAATTTACATCTTGAAATATATATAAAATCGAAATATTGATCAGTATCAGCTATGATTATATTATAAATTGTTTTCTTCTTTAACAGCATTGTGTGATGTTTTCATTCCACCTTTTCTTACTCATATATATATATATATATATATATATATATATAATGTTTACATAAAGATCAATATGAATATCTAGAGAATGGTAACAATTGTTGGGGAAGTTGTCTATGGAAAGTAAATGGATGAGGAACTCACACACAAAAGTAATAACAAGATAAAATAAATCTCTCAGACAAAAGAGAGAGAAAAACGGCTGAACTGCAGTTACATTTAAAATATAAATAAATACTGGGTGTGACAAATTATTTTCAGATAGGTTAAAAAAGTGGACTTTTTAAAAAAGGAGTCTCAGGTTTTATTGATAAAACAAATAGTTAACAGATATACTAAGGTGAATCAAAAGTCTTACAATATTTTGGTAATGCAAGGTACAATTTGGGAGTTCTGGATGCTTTTGGCAAAGTCATGAAGATGATGAACCGCACTGGACTATGAGATGCTGAGCTTAAGTGATTGGCTTCTAGGACTTAAAGTACAGACTCAGAATCTATGCTTTTAGGCCCACTTGATCCTGTCTGATTATCAAGGTTTTTGCAACCCGAGTTAAATTTCTTCAACTATCTACTTACTTCAGTGTGATCAACTGCACCTTCACCTTTCGTGCAACAAATGTTTTTGCTTGCTTATGATATTACCAACCACAGCTTGAGCTGCTTAAGTCACATGATACACGCATCACAAACTAGTACGTACCAAAATATTGCAAGACTTTCAACCCATATATATATATATATATATATATATATATATATATATATATATATATATATATGGAGTACTATAAAGTTCTTGGTCCAATCAAGTTACTGTATTTGATGGTACCCTTTTTTCTCTTTTTTTAAATGTCTCAGAAAATACACATGAAACTTTAAAAATTACCTGATAGTGGGATAGGCTACGAATGTCAAGCAAAAACCCTTTATCTGACATTCACAGTTTAAACCTGTTTATTTATTCTCAAATCCCTCCTCAAGTTCATGTGTGTATTGTAAATTTTATTGATTTTGTTTTTAAATTTACAGAGACTTAAAAAATAATATATCAAGTGTGTTGAACTGTGACAACCTAATTGTGTGTTTGCATGTAATTGTAATCCAACAAATATATCACATTATACTGAGATTTGTATTAGGGCAATATAATTAAAATGGTCAAACCTGAAAATAAAGCAACTTCTTGTCTAATTTGCAACTAAATAATAATTTGTGCGATCCTCATTCAAATTAAACATTTTTTTTGTTTTGTTTTATTCATCCAAATACTTGGTTGGTTGGTTGGTTGGTTTATTGGCATATTAACCTTTGTGGGTTATTTAATGCCAAATCTTTTATTTTGTTAATATATATTATTTGTTTAAGAAATAATTTTCATTAACTTCATGTGCATCAATAAATACTGGTAGTTGACCCTCAGTCACCACCTTCTAGCACATATATGATAAAAAGGGGTGGGTGTTTGCCATAACAGCAATTTGAAGAATAGGGTTAGGACAATCATATAGTTGCTATGGATTGACATGACCAGCCAATTGATTGGATGATGCCTCTCTGACTGCTAGCCCAAGTAAGAGCTAAAATGAAATGTTGCAGGTCATGGAACCACTTAGTAACCAAGTCACAGACCGCTGAGCCACTACAATCCTGTTGGCAGTGAGTATCAAACTGTAAGGCCTGATGACAGGATTGTGGTGGATCAGCGGTCTGTGACCCGGTTACTAAGCAAGGCAGCCACATTCTTGTAATAACAGAACTATCAAATACTATTTAGAATCCTTCACTTCTTTCTAAATAGAAGCACCAATATCATCATGGATTACTGTTAAAATAGGAAGCCAATAGGTCATATATATTATTATAATTATTATCATTATTAAATCATGCTATTAATATTTTAAACTGTTTAAATGATAGAGATAAAGTAAACATATGAAATAGCAGAGGTGGTCACTACTAGAATAGGCTCAGTCCTAATTAATGATCATCCCCCCCCCATATATATATATATATATATATATATATTATATATATATTTTACAAATACACAATATACAACTTCTCCAACAGACCCATTCAAAAATAGTAATACCAAATATAACAGTATATTTAACTTATACAATAAAAATTACTCCAAAGTCCTTGATAGATCTCTTTATGGTTTGAAACTATTTTTAATACTTGGTTAATTCTATTTACTAAAAAGATAAAAACACATATTCCATATTTAGCACAAAAATCACGTGCTTGATATCATTGATGCAGAAAAGTTCCAAAAATAAATTCATAAAAAAAAGAAAAAAAAAGTAGATTATCTAAAGATTAAATCAGAATAAGATTAACTAATTGCTTTTAATCAGTAGTTGATAAACCTTGTACTTATTATAGTTGAAATGAGGTTCAAATAGACACGAGTAATAATTATGAATAAATAAAAACAAGAGAGATAAGAAGCAGTCACGGTTTGAACATTGACATTCAAAAAGTTAATCTCACATCATGAAAGATTTTATATAACATTTCAAAACTCTCTGAAATGACAAACTTAATAGATGGTTTCAAATAATTTTATAAATTTAAAAAATAAAAAAATAAAATAAAAAAACATAAAACCTGCTGAGATTTTATTCTTGAAAGTCATATTTCTTTTTCTTCTTTTTTTTTTTTTTATTAATCAGCTGATAAACGAACAGTGCAGAATTATTCATGTAAAATTACATGAATAATTCTGCTTCAGTTTAAAATTATTAATCTTAATAATTCTTAAGTGAAGCATTATTAAAGTAATAAAGAAGAAAAAAAATGTTATTTAACAGAAAAATATTACATGTAAACTTGTTTAGAGTTTTTCTTGTGTTTAGTCAAGAAGGTTACTTTTATTACAATAATTAAAACTATTTATAAAGCACATTTATTTTGAAGAAAAAAAAGAAAAAAATTTTGACAAGGTTCAGGGTTCGATATTGGCCCTTGACAACTCAGTGCATGAGCAGTTTGAATCTCTGTGGTAAATTGGGTTGCTGATGGTAGGCGTGATGCTCCACTTCAGAAATATGAACAGGGGGAATGAAAAGGGTGTAAAGGAGGAAAAGTAGGAGGCAATAGAAAGAAGGAAAAAAAAAGGCCAAAGAAAAAATAAATATCTATACATAAGTAAAGAGAGAAAAGCAGGAACAAATTTGCTAGATGATTAGTAAAAAGACCAACTAAAGTTCCTCATTAAATTCTCCATCTTGTTTCAACAAAATTTGATTATTCAAAAATGCATTTTTTTTTCTTAATCTACATATTTGCATATCATTAGATACCTTACTATCAGGGCTGTGGAGTTAGAACACTAAACCTTTGAATGACTCATCTATTTTTGGCATCTCCAACTTTGACTTTTCTTTATGTAATTAAGTGATTACAATTCATAATAAATATAAAAACAATTTTTTATAATCTATTTATAAGTAGTGTGTACTATAATTTTACAGACTAAACTAGGGCAATATACAGTGTAAATTCAACTGGAGTCCAACTCCTGTGACCCATTAATTGCTTCTGACTCCAACTCAGACTGCACAACCCTGCTTGCTATGGTATAATACTTAGCAAGCTAGTCTCATTAAATTAATTACTATAGAGTAGTGAATTCAATCCTCACTGGGTGCCTCTTAACGAAATATTTGCTCCCCTTGATGAATAAAGGATAGACTGACTTCCCATTATAGTGCATTGTGAAAACAAGACAAGAACTTCAGAACAGAATTGCAGCCATGACACATGGTTAAACAAACACATTATCTGCTCCCACACAAGTTTTGTTAAAACCAATTAGCTCTTCCCAGTGATAAATAAAAAAACATTTGTTAAACAAGTTCATGCTTTTATTCAGCATTATCATTTCTTGCATGCAAAAAAACAAACGTAAGTACCAAACTTAGTTAAGCTTAGTAAATGACTACTTAATTCCATATCCTTCAAATTAGGTAATCGATATTTCTATCCTTCGTTTATCACAGACTTATCAAATACTTTGACCTCTCTAAAAATCTGTTTTTATAGGAATGTATCACAAGTTACAATCAACTAACAGGACAAATGGACCTCAATCTACTCAACCCTAAGTCTTTGGCTCAACTGATAGGTGAAAATTGGTCACACATGCTTAAATTTTCATCCACTTCTTAAGTTGATGGACATTAATCTCCAGTTTATGAGATAAATTCCAAATTAAGAAGATATCATCTTCTCAAAGCTTGAATCAGCTTAATAATCAGTGTTCCTTAAATCTCACAATCAACATCATATATATCCCATATTACCAAAGATTAATCAATACAAAAATCCTTGGATATTGGTAATCTACAAAACTGAATAATCAATAGATTATTCACGTAACATAACCATCATTTGAAAGTACAATATAAAATTGGTACTGAAAATTTAAATGAAGTGGAGATATATTAACAACCAAAATTAAAGTGTATTTTAGGGATAATCCAGTTAACAATCAAAATTGGGTGGATGGGTTAGTGGTTGTGTGTGTGTGTATATGTATATATATATATATATAAACTGGATTATCCCTAAAATAGACTTAATTTTTGGTTGTTAATACATCGAGACTTTACCCAGACCTGAAATATGGGTGTCACTAACACAAAAACATCAGCTACTAGTAACGCCCCCCCCCCTCCATCCAACTTGAAACAACCATTCCCAAACCTAATTTCAAAAATTCATTAGCCAGGTACCTGCACCACAGATATATATATATATATATATATATATATATATATATATATATATATATATATATATATATATAAAGCAATTGAAGACAATTTAACCAGAAGATGGTTTTCACTCAACAAATGGATATGTCACCAGTACATTTTCAGTCCCTTCTTTTGTGGCTTATCAAATACCTTGACACCTTTTTATCATGTCCTGGGTATGACGTTAAACTATCTGATGGTGAAGTTCCAATTCTGGAGCTCTGGGGAATGTGGAGTACCCCTTCATCACCATTACTCCCAGGTCCACTCTGATCCAGAGTGGTAGTACCTGTTAGGGTCCCATCTATGGATTAAATAGAACAAAATGAGTTCTAAAAGAATGTTTAAAAAAATTGAGTACCCATCAAGAATGAATAAAACAAAACGTCTTCAGCATAAAATGACCCAATGGGTTGACACGCCGTAAAATCCAACCATTACTCTTTTTTCTCTCTCTCATATATATATATATATATATATATATATATATATATATATATATATAATGGTTAACACCTTACATTTGAGTATGTTTATCACATGATATGATTTTATAAAAGAAGAATTAACTGTGCCATTGATGGATGTAGATTTTTAAGCCAGTGAGAGTTTTAAAGTCTGGCACAAATTTGGCACACAAGAGACTTAATCTTATGGGAAAGTAAAATAAATAGAAATTGTGTAACAATAATATGTGCGTTTTCTAACATATAAGTCACAAATATAAACAAAATAAGCCAATATTACACAACATCCAGTGTGCTGGTTTCATAACTACTAAACCATCTGATAAAGTTTGAAAAACATTGGTATGGAACTTACTCTTCCAAATAATTTAGTAAATCACACATTTTACAGACAAGTAAATATAGTGTGTAGGTATAATACAGGTAGTATCTTATGTTCATTTTAAGTCAATATACTCCACCTAATTGTTATTTCAAATATAGGATTGGACCTTAAAATTCACTTAGTGGTACTTTCTTTTATGTGATCTTGAAACAAACTTGACACTTTTCTTCTTCTTCTTCTTTTGTGAATGAAATAGATAAAAACTTAATTTAAATAATGACTGAGAGAGATGTAGTCTTAAGGCGAACAGGATTGAAATAGATAAAAATACCTGAAAAATGTTACCTAAAGAACCCGTGTTCAGTATTTCAGAAAAATTGGTATCATTTCATAATCTAATAACTTGACTAATTCTCATTTAGATTATCTCAAATTTTAACAGTATGTGTAGAAACAACTCAAAATTTTATTCATAATGTTTTTTGTTTTATTTTTTCAGGTATAGAAATCCTTTCACTGGAAAATAAAAAGGAATTTAAACATTAAACAGAATTTCAAGTTGTTTTTAAACATACTGTTAAAATTTGAGATCATTTGAATGAGAATTGGATAAATTGATTATGAAATAATATCAATTTTTCTGAAACACCAAGTATTTCTTACTTCAGGCCAGATTTGTAGCAGCCACTACTGAGTACCTTTCAAATTATATCAAATTTTCTTAAATACCCAATATTTGATGAAAAATAACCTAGGAAGATATGAGGCATTTGATAATTAAGCATTCTAAGTTTAAAAGAGAAATACAATAAAAATTTCAAATTTTTTCACATCACCAAATCTTAAATTAATTGAATTTACTTTTATGAAACTATGATTTTAATATAAAGACATCTTTTCATGAGTAGCAACAGTTTATTTTTGTTAACTACAATTATAATATTCACACAGAACCTGTTATCCCCAAAAAAGTATAGACCTCAAGTATTATAATGGTATATGCAATTCTAAACTATTTGTCTAACCTCAAGATTGAATTTAATTGGGAACAGAATAGAGGAAAAGTACTAGAGAGAAAGAGAGCAAATCCCCTACATACACATACAGGGTGGGGTGCTAAAAAGTTCTCAGGCCAACTAAGGGGGGAAACCTTTTTTTCTTCACATTGATTTTTTTCTTTCTTAAAGGCTTAAAGAAACTTGAAAAATAATGTGGCGAGTATATTGAACTGTATGATGAATATTTGAAATAACATGTATTTTTCATGACTCTAGGTAATTCCTTTCTTGGTCAGGCCAAGAACTTTTCAGTTACTTGACAAAGCACTTGATACTATACTGTAATCTGAACCTGAAAGCAACACTGAACCTAAACAGAAGACTCAGAGATACTAGTGCTGATTTATACATTCGTCATCATCAGGTCACACTAACAGCATGGATTCCCATGACTCCCTCACCACCCAACATCTATTGGTCATTACCCCTGGCAGGTCTTCTATACAGCATCTAGAATGAACACAGAGCTGATTGATGTAAGTTTTTGCTGGTCAGGCTACACTGGTGTGTCCATGTGTAGATAGTCACAGAAGAATGTCACTTATGAGGTTGTCAATGATTCTCTAACACTGTTAAGTCTTTTTCATCTTACTTTAATGTTTTGTGTGATAGGAGATGGTCATTCATTTTTTAAATACAGGGGAGTGGATGGTAGGTGTGGCACTCCACCTCAGATGCAAAAACAATCTTCCTGGTCTAGCACTAGTGAAAAGGGGATAGACTCCCTCACTGTCTGGCTGATACTGACAATAGGCAATTACAGATAATAATTAAAAAAATATATTTTCCTTCAGAACAATTTAAGTAAAATATTTTTTATTAAATTAAATTAACATATGTGACTAATTTATTTGGTATAAAATTCATTTTGATGATCTAACAAGATATGTTCACATCATTTTATACATTCAATAAAATCCTTCCATTATCCACTTCCATGGTTCAGAGGTTCAGGAAAGCTGCACATCCTCATACCAGTAATCCAGAAGTTTCTTGTTGAAAGTCACTTTCAACAAGTCTCACAAAAATCTCATCCATGCACTCTTGATATTCTTGATTCTTTTCAAGAACAGCTGAAATATGAAACAAAGTCCGCTGGGAGTGTTTTAAAATAGCATCTGACCATTACCTATTTTAAGCACAAGGTCGATAAGTATACCCTTGATCCTTAGATACTCAATTTACTTCCCTATGCATACATATTCCCATCTTCACTCATCCTCCATTCCAATCATTCTTTCTATTTATACAAATATATCAACCCCTTCGAATGAGCGAGATATGACACAAGGTTAATTTTTAAACAGAGTTTAACAGGTTTGAATTCAAAGTTTTCCTTCTCATAGACTGGTTGCAATACCATGGTTAAAGAGCCCAGTCTACCCTACTATTTACCTACGGCTGGAGGGAGAATACTGGGATTCAAGAGTATTAGTGTTATGTGGAATGCAAACAGCCTCATCCAGGATATGAACTCATGCTGCCGTGTCCATTTCCTATGATGATAACCATTACACAGCAAGCACCTCCAACTTTCTATTTATATCTCATCATCATCATAACCCTATGTTGAGTAGTGGTCAACTTGACCTTGCTTAATGATTGATAAACTATAATTTTGCCTTAGTTTTAATTCCACGTGGAACTAGTTTATTTGGTATAAAATTCATGAATAGAAAATGTATATAACAAGATCTATACACACAATTGCCAAAACAAATAAAAACAATTTATTATCATTGAATATGTTACAAATGGATCAGATTGCATAGAAAATAATTAGCTGCTAAAAGCAAACTGGGCCATATCATTTTATTTGTATAAAAAGATAAGAAAAAGCACATGCCAATATAATTGGTTAAGAAGGTAAAAAAAAATATTTACTTATATCAAGTTTCATGTGCAACTACAAATGTATGATAAAAAAAAAGTCACACCTAGGAATATTCAATAAAAAATGATTTCATCATTTTCTTAGGAGGAAGTGAAACATATTCATAACCTTTAATCGTCTACTTACATATAAAACATAATTTGATATCTCACTAACTCTCTCTTTATCTCAGCACCTTGTTAACAGGGCTTAGAATACACTTACTGTACCCCACCCCCACCCTGCAGAAGAGTAAGACCCCTCCAAAAAGAGGTGTCCTTGGTATTACACTAAACTACATCAGATAGTGAGGCTTCAGTTCTGGAGATCAGAGGAGTGTAGAGGTGTAGCACCTGTTAGGGTCTCATCTATGAGTGTTTAAAACTTATTTGTAGTCTATAAGACTGTGCACAAAAAATTCTCTAAAGAAACAACTACACAAAAATGTAAATATGATTGGTTTTCATTTTTATTTTTTTAGCCATATTTCTCAACCAGTCAATTTTATATATTCCTTATAATAGTTGGTTGGTTGATGGATTTTAACGGCATATCAAACCAGAGAGGTTAGGGAATAATATACATTATACATCTATATTTACACTTTTGTAGTAAACATAATCCCCAGCGATGCTAATGACTTCTTAAAACCATTGAGGGGTTACTTTAGTAATGTATTGATCAGGTTTACTTGTCTAAATTTTTTAGATAAGGCTTGATATGTATAATTTTGATTTTTCAAACTGTTATCCTCGTCTTTATCATGATATATAGGAAAACAACACTTAGGCTGTTGTACTCTCTGGCTTTCTTCAGGTGTCTCTTGTCTATCTGAGCATAGCAATGATAAAACTTGGGAAATCATTGCTATGCTTGGACAGAACAAGGGACACCTGAAGAAGGCTGGAAGGTACAACAGCCGAAAAATTGTGTTTCTATTAAAAAAAAATTTTTAAATAATAAAAAACAAGTAACGTTGCCGGAGTGGCCTATTGTCGGTATCAGCCAGACAGCAAAGGAGTCTATCACCTATTCACTAGCCATAGACAAGAGAGATTATTGATGAGGTGTAGCATCACACCTACTGTCAGCTCTCCACTTTACCGCACAGATCAGATTACCCAATCTGTGTTACTCATATGCTGAGTTGGGTTGGACCGGTACAGAACCCAGAAACTTGCGATTCCTAGTCAGGTGTTCTACCGTCTGAGCTAAACTTTGTGTTTCTATATATATAATGATGAAGATGAAGATGAAGATAACAGTACGAAAAATCAAAATAATATATATTGATCAGGTTTACATTTATATTTTTTGGTATAATTTATTTCTCTTAAATATATATATATATATATATATATATTATATATATATATTTATTATTTTTTTTTTTTTTTTTTTTTTTTTTTAAAGTAAACCTAGAAAAATAATTATGAATACAAAATATACAAAAAACCTTTCAGAAAATAATTTCTTTAAAAATGATACAAAATTCATATCATAATAATAGCAAATGATAAACTTGACTTGGTATTTCTGGAAGTTCTTAACATTATGCCTCATCCATATCAAATATGAAGTGGTCATCTTGCAGATTATAACAGCTGACATAATTTAGCTGAAAATGAAGTTTGACTTAATAACAGTCTACCACGTGTTAAAAGCGTTTCACCAACTAATCAGCAAGTCAGCCGATCAGGTAGTTCCTTGTCAAATAATCACAGTATCAATGACGTGTGAAGTAGCAGTAGCTATACATCAAATATATTTACAGAGCAAAGAGACAAGAGGATGCACCAGGTAGGTGTCACTGTAAATACAGGTGGCAATGAAAGGCTGACAATTGCAAAAGGTGAAGATCACTTCATAAATTGCTATCTGATCACAAATAAAAGAAAATTAAAAGGGATGAATAGTAAAACTGAAAATACCATTTAATTAGGGCTATCAAATATCATAGATCTATTTGTTTCTACTAGATTTTACAAATATATGGATGTACTGATCAAGCTGGAGTTAAAGAATTTTCTAAAAAAAAATAAACAAGATTCTCTTGCAATTATTGATATCTAATGCAAGGGTAGGTTTAGCTCAGTCAGTAGAGCATCTGTTCAGGAACCACAAGGTTCTGGGTTTGATACCGACCCTCACCAACTCAGCAATGAATAGCACAGGTTAGATCCATGCAGTAAAGTGAGGAGCTGATGGTATGTGTAGCACCCATCTCAGACACAAAAACAATCTCCCTGGTCTAGCGAAAAGGGGATAGACTCTCTCGGTGTCTGGCAATAGGCCACTCCACTAACTTTACTAATGCAAATTAGGTAAATAATATATAAAAGAAAACTGAATGCCCAAGTTTTACAAAGTTACTGATCTCCTTAGGATAAAAACAGTAACTTAGTAGGAAAAACAGTATTTAGTAGACTATCTGTGAACCCAATGGGTTCCCATTATAACAGGAGTCCATGATGATATTGATGCCTCTATTTTGGAAGGATGGTGACTCTAAATATAGAAAACAATTCACATCTGTCAATAAGTAAATAAACTTTTAAATGGGAAGGGTGAACTCATAATTGACATTCTTCAGTGGACCCTTACACATGGACACACCAGTATAGGGTGACCAGCAAAAACTTACATCAATCAGCTCTGTGCGGATTCTAGATGCTGTATAGAAGACCTGCCCGGGGCAATGACCAATAGGGACAGGTGGCAACAGAGACTCATGGGAATCCGTGCTGTCAGCACAATCTAATGATAATCTCTGGTCTGTACATTTTATCAGCATAAATAACCTCCTTTTGTTTGCATAAAGTTACTGATTAAAAATTTAACCAGAATTATGAAACGCTTGATATATGGTCTGAGTGGAATGCTCAAGTTTGTTTTTTGTTTTTTCCTGGTTTTAATAGTTAATTGAAAAAATCTATCCTTCTATCTATCATTTTATGTTTATTCACATCAGATCCTTTTTAGATTTAAGTAAAATATGCAAGAATATCACAGTAAAACACAAAAGCTAGAGAAAATAAAATAAATAATTTAAAAAAAGAGGAAATTAGGCAAAAGTTTAGTATTTCTCCTCTCCCTTGAACATATCTGTTAGGGTCCCATCTATGGGTTAAATAGGACAAAATGTGTGTAAAGATAATTGAGTTTAGAAATAAAAATTGAATATCCAACAAAAATGAATAAAACAAAACATCTTTGGCATAAAATAACCCAACAAAGGTTGATATGCCATAAAATCCAACCAACCAATCTCCCTTAAACAATCAAGGAATTTATTGGCAGCTATCTAGTTTCTTCCTTATCTTATGTAATGTGTAGGAAAAGATTTAATTTTTAAAAACGCAGAAATTTTGACATTCAACAATATCCAACAAGCCACATAGTGACCTGTTTCTTTTAAACCTAATACATCTATTAATAATAGAAATTAGGTCTCTATTTGTCTTTAACCCAAACTATGTCACTGTTTACATCAAAATCATCATAACATAGAATAAGTACATTCAAAATTTGAGCATGCAACCTTAGACGATCTTCATTGTTTTTTAAAACAAGTTTTAATAAATACATGCCCGGTATTATATATTTCTATAGTTTGTTTTATTTTAATATATATTTAAAGTTATCAGAACTAAGTTTCCATTTCAAATTGTTTTGTTTTTTTTTTTTTTTTTACTCCTTTAATAAATTTGATGATTTTTTCTTACTTATGGCACAAATTCTGACACTGAATTTTTAACATCCACCACCTCAGGCAATATCTTTCAAAAATAAATTTTTACATCGCACGGAGGTCATTTTTTTCTTTTTGCTAGTACTATATATATATATATATATATATACATGTTGGATATGTACAAATGGAAATAGGAATTTCCGGTTAGATTAAACAAAGCAAAGAAAAGACGACAAAAATGACAAAGGGGTTAAGATGCCGGAAATAGATTTGATCGTTGATAAAATGCGAACAAAGGAGGCGCGTGGGCGTTTGAGATATACAATAGGCAAGTTGGTTCGACCCGAAAGGACAGTCAGGAGGAGACGGCGAACGGAGTATATATATATATATATATATATATATATATATACTGATAATATAGCTTGCTATATTTATAAATAAAGAGCACTTAATATCATTGATAGAGCATATTTATCCAAGTTAGTGTAGTGAAGACATGACAGTTACCAAGCGCAGTTGATTCATATCTGCCCTAGATATATATAGATATATATATATAGATAGATCTCCGTTACACACCCAAAGATTGTTATGTCCTGAATGCTAGCCAAGATTCTTTCTTTTGAAAGTATGAATATGTATATCAAATTTCATACAAATTCTCAGCTATTTCTTAGAAATAGTAAAACTTAACAGATGTTATCAGGATGTAAGTGGAAAGATGCACAGCATTAAAATCTCTAAATCCATCATAAATTTTCTTATATTCTCCATATTCTTTTTGAATTAAACTCACCTATTTTTATCCACTTGGTCATATTGCCTTGAAATTCAGTTTGGGAAACAATCCTGTATGAACAAAGAACCTACTGAAGAACCATTAAAAATTGAGACTGTCAAGATATGAATATTTCAACTTCCAAATATTCATGAAAAGAATCAGCTTATCAAGAAACAGTTTTAACTCGACAATTAAAGGTTAATGATTTCAAGTAAAGGACACTTTCTTTCTACTGCTAAATGAAAAAAAGCTTATGTATTTACCCAACCCCTCCACCACAAGCAAGATGCAACACAAGGTCAATTTTTATGCAGAGTACAACTGGTTTGAATTTAGAGTTATTCCTTTTCTTAGATTGATTGACTAACCTAAAGACACTACTCTGCCCTACTATTTACCCATAGCTTGGGTGGTGAGGGGAAGAGAAGGATTTCCTGCCTTTCTGAAGGGCATTAGCACAAAGTGTAACTCAAACAATGTCATCCAGGATTTGAACTAGGGTTGCAGATTCCATTTCCTACAAAGATAACTTAGGCAATGTGCACCGCCTAGAAATATATGTATGGTATTGATTCTCTAAAAAAATTTTCAACAGCTACAATTAAAAATTACTAAATGATATACTAAGAAATAAATGCTTCTATAAGTGAAGAGCTCGGCTGTATTCCATGTCACATGACAAAGCACCAAGAAGAGATAACAAAAGTTATATTGGTTAGAATTTGTGTGTTAACCAAAATGCTGCAAAAATGATACATTAAAGCAAGATTTTTATTACAATACAAATTTGAAATGTTCTTAGAGAATAAAGTAATTTCCAGTCCAATTTGAAAATGAATTATAATTTTGTGGGATCTGAATTTGCACTGAATGTCATTTTTAATCATCCAATTTTTTTTATATAATTCAGATAACTATAAAATGCACACCCTCTATAGAAGAGAACCCTTTACACCTTATATAGAAGAGAACCCTTTACACCTTATATAGAAGAGAACCCTTTACACCTTATATAGAAGAGAACCCTTTACACCTTATATAGAAGAGAATCCTTTACACCTTATATAGAAGAGAATCCTTTACACCTTATATAGAAGCATCAATATCATTATGGACCATTGTTACAATGGGAAACCAATAAGTTCATGGTCGTCTAGCTACTAATTAAAATTGTTGATAGGACAAAGCAACGAATAGCAGGCATGGTCAACTTTCTACTCCTTTAACTTGACATGTTAAACAAAAAGCAGTTGATGATGCAATGAAAGACATTCAATGACTCATATGATAAATACAAAATTAATTTACTGAGTTGCTTTATTTTGATTTTTTTTTTAATGTAAGAATATATGCCAAAATAAAATAAAATAAAAAAGGTAACACCAAGACAAGCGCACAATAATATTTAAATATGTGTAACCTGTCAACAATATTGTTTGTTCATCATGAGATGAAAAAATTATTTCTTTTTTAAAAACGGCAATGAAAAATAAAAATTACATTTTTTAACCAAGAAATATTCAATGGAATCTCATTAAACTCTTGGAGAATAATTTTAGTGTGAAAATGATTTTAATGGCATGTGAACCTGTCTAGGATTATTTCATGCTTAGTGGTTAGGGAATCTCGTTCATATTTACATTTTTTGTGCAGTTGTTTCTCAAGAGTTTTTGTTTTTTTGTACATGGTCCTATTAAATATGAATAATTTTTAAACAGATCTATTTGATCCATAGATAGTTTGGTTTGGTTTTACAGCATATCAACTCTTTTGGGGTCATTTAATGTTGAATCAAATCATTTTGATAAACAAAGGACTCTGGTTGCTTACCTGCTGTTATTTAAGTGATCACCCAATTAAGTATTGAACAGGCTCACCACTGCTTAACTTCAGAATGATTTCACTGTAATCCCATAGATGTAATCTAACAGGTTCAGAGTGGATCTGGGAGTAATGTTAATGAAGTAGTTCTCCAGATTTCCAGAACTGAAGCCTCACTAATAGATTAGTGTCATAACCAGATCATTAGTGCAGCAAAAGAAAAGGAGTTTATACTTTTTTTTAAATGCAATTATGATTAGGTTTGCAAATTTTAATTGAACTCTTGGCAAGGAGGGAATTCTTAAGTGACAAAATTAAACCAACAAAAAATGAAAACAACCCTAGATGGGTTGACTTGCCATAAAAATCAATAAAGCAATCACAATAGACAGTTTTTGTAGAGAAACACTCAAAGTTTCATTATTGCAACTTATAATAAAGTAGACTGTAAAAACCCATGTTCATCTTTACAATTCTCCAGCATTTCAGTACAAAAATCGTGATTTTGTTTTGTGCAGAATTTATAACTCTTGCCCTTCTTGTGGAATTCTGTCATCTGCATAAGTAACTAGTATAAATGTGCACCAATTGTTTTTCCAATGGTCTCACAGGAACAAACATCCTGTTTCAAATTTCTAATACCAATCAGAAATGGATTGTCTAGTTAGTGATTTCCCAAAATATATTCTAAAATACCATTGTCCAACATCAACAGAATTCATTTTGCTTGATTCAAGCATGCAAAATGACTTCTCAATAACTATAGTTTTTTTGCACCTAAACTGACAATGGAACATATGGTGCTTATAAAAGCCTTAATAATAAATTTCATGTGTTTCTTTACAAAAATGTCAATATCTTTTGAACTATATCCTTTTGTAAACATCTTGTATATATGTATTTACCAACCCCTCTGCACAAGCAGGATGTGACACAAAGTCATTTTTAAACTGAGTTTAACAGTTGTTTAATTCAGCAAAGGTTAAAGAGCTCAGTCTGCCCTACTATTTACCCATATCTGGTGAGAGTAAAATTGGATTCATATCTTTCCCAAGGATATTAGTGCTATGTTAAGTGCAATCAACCTCATTCAGGATTTGAACTGTGTTACCATGTCCATTTCCTACTATGATAACTATTACACCACAAGCACTTCCTTACATCTTGTATATAAGAACACTTCAATTTATATAAATATTTTCTGATGACATCTCCATGCAATGTTAATAAATTACTGTCTTATTCATTAACAAGATGATTGCATTTTTTTAATCACTTTTTTAAGAATCTGTAGACTGAAGAGAAATATGTTCACTTTATAAATCAAGAAGACTTAATATCTATAAACACACTATTAATACTATTAATGAAAAAAAAAAAAAAACCAATAACAGAAATAGACAAACCCAACAGAGCAGAAAGAAACAAATGTCTAGTACAAAGATTATCTTAAGTGAATAATTTGAAAATTGCTTTAACAACTTGATTACATTGCAGTTATTTCATTAAGCAACACTTTGTAACTTGACAACATAATATTATATACTTATAATAAAACATTATAAGTTAAAACTACTTAGGCATAGTTAATGATTTACTACATAATTACAAAACAATAGCAATTCATGTCATTTCATAAGAATTATGTTTACAAAGGAAATGTGAATAATATAATGGATCTTCAGGATGAAAAGTAAAATCCCAAGAACTGAAACTGAAATCAGAATGTAAAATAACCAGCTTCAATCCAAGTCTTGACCTCTTACCTTGTATAGATAGGTACTTCAACTAGTATATAATTAATGAAATTAGCCTTATACACCTTATGATTGTAATCTGCCAACAACAACAGAAAATTAATTATAAAAGTTAGCCATATTAATACTATTTAATTAGGAAACTAACTTAAAAATTAACCAACGTAATATATTTTGTAAATATTTTTCTTGTCAGGATCCTGATAAGGATCTCTCCACTGGACTCAAAAGATTAAAAATTTCTACTATATTTGGGATTTGGGTATTAATTTCTGCCTTATAACTATCATATAGAATTTCTTGTTTTTTCCAGAATTTATCTATTATGAAGCAATAAATAATAGTAAGTACCAGCAAAGGAATACAAAAAAAGAATTATTTTCCACTGACCCAAACATTTTCAGTTCTAATTAGTCTGTCTTTTATAAGATAAATAGATGAATAACACAGTAATAAATAAAACAGTAATAATCATATATAGCCATGGCACATAATTCAATAGTTTACAAGAAAATTGTACAGTATTCTAAAATTAGTTTTCACATTTTGATTAGTAATTAAATGGCACTTAGTAAGCTAATTGATATACAAAACAAAGAATGAAAAATGTGATATTTTATAGAAAGATACTTAAAAGACTGATTTAAATTAAAACACAAAAGCCAACAGAAAAATGAAACAAAGATACAGAACAGCTGTCCCTTATGACAATAAAAATCATTGATATTTCCAAAATATGTAACGTTCTTATTCTTGTATGTTACCATAATACTGCAAAAAATGACATATCATAATGACATTGTTATTCATACAAGTTTGAAAATCCTCTAATAATCCTTTAAGTTGCAATTTGCAACTTAAAGGATCTCAAATACAGAGACCTGATTTTTTTTTTACATGATACAATCTTGACCTCAGACTATGTAAGATTGACCTCTAAGGTCATTAGATATACCATTTTTGGCCAAAGTAAGATAGATACTTTAACAATGTATGTATTTACCCAACCCCTCTGCACGGGCTGGATGTAACACAAGGTCAATTTTTGTGGAGTACAACTGATTTGAATTTAGTTTTTCCTCCTACATTGATTGCCTAACCTAAAGATCATACTGTGCCCTACTATTTACCATAGTTGAGGGAGAAGAGAAGGATTTGTGCCTTTCCCAAGGGCATTTGTACAAAGAGTTTAACAGGTTTGAATTCAGAGTTTTCCTTCTCCTAGACCAATTGCCATACCAAGGTTAAAGAGTGCAGTATACCCTGCTATTTACCTATAGCTGGAGGGAGAATAGTTGAATGCACACCTTTCTCTGGGGTATTAGCGTTATGTGAAATTCAACCAGCCTTGTCCAGGATTTGAACTTGTGGTACCATGTCCATTTCCTACGACAATAACCATTACACAACAGATGCTTCCAATTGTTATTACTTTGACAAAGTAATAATTCTTTTTTTATCTCAAATGGTGGTTGGCTGGTTGGATTTTACGGCATATCAACTTTTGTTGGGTTATTTTATGCAGAAGACATTTTGTTTTATTCATTCTTGATGGGTATTCAAAATTTTCTATTTGAACTCAATTTTTTTAAACAGTTTTTAAAAAGTATTTTTTTTTTTCTATTTAACCCATAGATCAGTTACTACCAATCCGGGTCAGGGTGGACCCTGGAGTAATGGTGATGAAGAGATATTCCACACACTCCAGAGCTCCAGAAATGGAACTTCACCATTATATGCAGTTTAATTTCATACCTATGGCACTAAGACCCTCAGCCACCACCTTCTAGCACATATGATAAAGAGGGTTGGGAGTAGCCATAATGGCAATAGGGTTGGGAAAATCATATATAAGTGCTAGGGCTTGACATGATCAGCCGATTGATCGGAGGGGCCTCTCCAACCGTAAGTGCCAAAGAGGATTCTGTCCTTAAGCATCAAAGGTCACCACCCTCAGCGAACAGGTAGCCCCATTGGAGGGATTTTACCCCTCTCCAGTCAGTGTATTCCATAGCTCCAGCCAACAGGACGGTCAAATGGTGGGACAGACAATATCCCTGTTTTTCAAATGGCCAACTTGATGTTGGAAGTTCATGACTACATATTTGCAAAAAGCTATTAAAAAAATTAAAATATTCTTAAAATATTTTAAAAAAAGAAAAAAAAGAAATGACAATATTACATTCAAAAATTATATTTTTTCTTATACTATTTCTCTGAATGTTTGAGATGAGGCTTGATGATAAGTATTATCTGCGTTAGATAATATTAATTTTTTCTTATGTTTGAAATTATTTTTTGTTTCATATTTAGTCATGTTCTGTATAAAATCTTGCTAAATTAGGAATCAGAATTATTTCTTTTAAAACATTTTGTCTTTTACATTTTTCCTCTGCTAATTAGCCTAATGGATGTATTTCTATAGAAATCAAGTCACAAAATGATTTATAGATTGAGATTTCAAAATGTAATAATTTTAAGACAGTTGAAGAAAAAAATAACTTTAGTTTTATATTTTTATTAAAATCCCCAAGTAAATAATGGAACAATATACTTGATTCACATCATTTGACCAACTTCTATTTGAGTCTCAACAAAGTCAAAGAGTAGACAGTTGGTAATGTATATCAAAACAAGTTCTTACATGAGAATTTAAATGAAGTCCAAAACTAACATTATGAACACTCAGATCTTTTAAATGCTAAACAGGCCACATAATTTAAAAGCTATTTTCATATTAGGTAAGTCATCAAAAAAACCTTCACCAAATGGTCATGATCCAAGAATTATTCATAGTAATTACTGAATGATACTTTTGTTAACTCATTCAGTATTTCACACATATTCTATATACACATTTATTCATGAATATATTTTAATAAATGTGTTGCTATCATTAAAATTCTTAACTCTAATCATTTATAATGTTTCCATCTATGCAACATTGAATTCACTCCTAACCAAATGTCTAACAACTGTAAAACCCTTAGATGATGTGTAACAATAGGCTAATTAGGTGTATGGCAGAACGGTAATTTTATAAAATAGCCACAACATGCAGAGTTCAAATTCTGGACGAAGCTGTTTGCATTTCACTTCAAACTGCATTTTACTTCTAGCAGTAAGGAGCTGATGGTAGGAGTGGTGGTCCACCTCAGATGCTAAAATAATCTCTGTGGTCTTGTGCTAGTGAAAAGGGGATAGACTCTCTCACTGTCTGGCTGATACTGACTTTAGGCCACCCCGATGACTTTACTTACTTTACTTATGTATTGCATTCATAAGCAGATTCATCCTTAACATGAATTCATTTTCACCTGAATCTCCTCAGAGGCTTACCAAAGGAAGAACTACTATAGAGAACGCAAGGAAGTCACATTTAGGGGTGCAAAGAAAAGAAAAAAATATGGTAGCCACCACTGAGCAGTAGGTGGTAGATAAATTCCTGTTTGCAGAGCTCTGTTTGAGCAATGTTATTATATATATATATATATATATATCCTCTAAGACACAGAACTGGACTTCTGAGTTGTGAGTACATTATGTGGCAATACATAACCTTTTCTGGTATTGGTCAATCAGGAATATAACCAGCTTTTAAAATAAGGTATATACATACTTGAGGGAGTAATACAGAGTTTGTTTTTTTTAAGTTGAGGAGTTTAGTACAATGTTTATAAAAATAAATGACATTACCATGGCAAATTCTGCATGAAATTGAAAAAGAAAATCTATTTTTCCTCCATCCATGATAATCATCCACATAATCATTTTGTAGATGTCAATTACTAACGATTTGATCCAACATAAAACAGTAAGAAATATAATTAGTGACATAGATCAAAAACACATTTCTCTATCATTAACAGCATATGTCTTTATATTTTTTTAAAACAAAAATAAAGATTTTTAAAGCTGAAACAAAGACAAAAGAAAAAAATCATAATCACTAATAAACAAGTTATTTTTTTATCTTTTTGATTAAATGTTTGATCAAGTAATGAGAAATAAAATCTGTATGATTAAAACTAACTTCAGTAAAGTTTATTGAAAACCTTAAATAGAGATCTTCATATTTTCTTTTATAAATCTGGTTTCTCAAGGTTGCACTTTATATAAAACACATTGTTATTTTGAATCTAGTCCAAAACTTCAATGATAAAATGGATCCAACAATCTGCAAATAAGAATGCTGGAAAACATTTTTTGTTATTTTCAACTGAAACAAGAAAATTGATGAATAACCAGTCTTACACACTCACTTACTCTCATATATATATCATCATCATCATGTCGAGCTGACGGCATGGATACCCATGACTCAGTCATTGCCCCTAGTAGGTCCCCCACATGGCATCCAGAAGGCTCACAGAGCTGATTGATGTAAGTTTTTGCTGTTTTTTGAGTTGTTCTTGCTTTTCCAGCTGAGCTCAGCATGTGTTGCTTGTCTTACTTGGATAGTTTGTGTAATAGGATGATATATATATATAATTTTAAATTAAAAAAAAAACATTTCAAAATATCAGTATTTGAAAACCTTTGTACACTAATTGATGACCATCTATCAAAACTCAATATTTGTAAACAGGGTTATTTTAATCCTCACATACATAGAGAATAATCAAATCTAAATGTTACTTTAAATTAATTCAATTAAATGTTTAAGAACTTTTTGCCATTTGATTTTCAAAACAAATAAAACATAAGTATTCTAAAATTTAAAAGAATTAAAAAGATTTTCTCAAAACTATGCAGCTCACGAAATGTCATTTAGATTTTTTTAATAAAAATTAAAAATCTACACTTCAACTAAATGATAAAAAAAAATGTCAAAAATAAAATTAACAAACAATAAAACAAACTTCACATTTAAGCCACTATTTTTAGATATTTACAGTAAACTATTTTTTCTTCAATCTATTTTGTCAGTTTCCTAAACATGGTAGTTTATTAGGTAACATGCCAGCAATGTTAATAATTTATTATACTGTATGTATATAGAACATTTTATGACTTGTGCCAACATATCTATCATCTATTTTCCAGTTCACCCCATTTGACAGATCGTATCTACCTCTAAACTTCCTCTTATGGTGTTGGGATGTGACACTGTCGGGTTTAATGTGGAAATTCTGCAGGAAACAAACCTCCTGGGGAAGTGTCAAAAATAGCTCAACTTTTCTTTTAGCACACCTCAGGCAACAGGTAATAAACCCAGCCCTTATTCCTTTAAATGAGAGGGGAAGGTGCTGCACAATGAGAAAGACACTGAATCTCCCCTCTCCCTTTTACAACATCCAATATATATTAGCATAGTAGAACATCTGCCTAGGAATCACAAGGTTCTTGGTTCAATACAAGCCCTCGTCAACTCAGTACATGAATAACACAGCTTGGGTAATCTGATATTTGCGATAAAGCATCTCAGCAAATAACAATCTACTTGAAAAGGAGATATACTCCCTTGCTGTTCGGGTTAATATTGACAATAGGCCACTCAGTAGACTTAATTACAGGGTTTTCTATTTAGACGATACCAAGCACCATGGTATGATGGATTATAAGAAACACCTGAAGATGGCCAAAGACCCAAAACATTGTGTATGTATATTTCAAAATAAAGATGAAGATAAATGTCTGAAAAATCAAAATAATACATGGTTGTTCTTATATGGATTTAATGCAAAAAGATTACCTATCATAATGAATGTTTTTATTCTAAATTCTCCACCAATACAAAATAAAATTAATAATAAAAGTAACATTCAACTCAATTCATTAATACATATAAATTCAGATTCTCAAGAAAATAAATATCAGTGTTAAAATATATAAATTACCTGATAGCTTTTCTTTTTGTAACCCCTCATTATTTTTTTAACAAAAAGTTGAACTTTGTTGCTCAGATTTTGGTATTTTTTGATTTGTAAGAACAATTAACTATAATCAACTGCATGCTCTTAAAAGATTCAATATGAATTGAACAGGTACAAATCAAAGAAAGAATAAAATCTATACAAGCCAGGAAATATTACTAATTAGTCATCGTGTTACAGTATAGGTATTAAAGTATCATAGCTTCTTAAATATAACACATTATACAGGACATGTTGAATGGTTTTGATCTTACCACTCATGACAGATTACTTATTACTACTACTACTACTAACTATTTTAAATAACCAAATGACACAAAATTCTTTTCCAAGCTCCTATCCGTGTGCAATTTAATATTAATTGATCAACTTGCTATTTTGATTAAGTTGTAGATAAACATAATAGAGTTTGTTTTTTTTGTTTGTTTTTTTTCAGTCACCACCATTAGACATAACAAAGATAAGTTTACTCATTATCAAAGGTTAATTTTGTTGAATGCAGACTCATACATTAATCATGTATTAACTATTTTGAAAAACTTGAGTCCTTCACTGGTATAAAAATCTGGAACATCATAAGAGTATCTAAAATTTCTCAACGACTTCAAACTCAATTAAACCTTACACTAAGCAATAACAATTTGTAACTAAAACTTTGGTGCTTATTAATGGTGCTTATTAATCATTCATTTGCTTAGAGCTTCTGCATATCAGAATATTACTATCTCCTCTCTTAATAGTTGACGTTAAACTGTATCTAGTGGTGAGGTTCCAATTCTAGAGCTTTGGGGAGTGTGGAGTACTCTTTCATTGCCATTACTCCCAGGTCCACTTTGATTACAGTGGCAGTACCTGTTAATGTCCCATTTTTCAGTTAAATAGATAAAAAAAATGAGTTTTAAAATATATATGAATCCCCTACAAGTATGAATAAAACAAAAACTTTTCAGCATAAAATAACCCAAGGGTTGACATGCCATAAAATCCAACCAACCAACCAACCTAATAGTTGTTAGGTGTACTTGTAAATTTCATTTTGCACACAAATCATTTTCAAACGGATATATTTGATCCATAGATGCAACCCTAACAGGTAATACCATTCCAAGTAAACCTGGGAGTAATGGCAATCAAGGAGTACTCCACACTCCCCAAAATCTTTATCACTAAATATTATATCACTAGGTATTCATTTATTTTCCAAACTCATTTTTTTAACTCTTTTTTTCTATTTAACCCATAGATGAGACCCTAACACATACTACCACATCAGGACACTGTGAACCTGGGAGTAATGCCAATGAAAGGGTACCTTCCAGAGCTCCAGAAGTGGAATTTCACCACTAGTTGCAGTTTAACATCATACCCGGGACACCAAGACCCTCAACCACCACCTTCTAGCACATATATGATAAAAAGTCTTGGTGGTTGGGCATAAGGGCAATAGGGTCAGGACAATCATATTGGTGCTAGGACTTAAAATGACCAGCCAATTGATCAGAGGGGGTCTCACCAACCACCTGTCTAGCCTAAGTAAGAGCCAAAGTGAAGTGTTACTGGTCATGGACCAGGATTCTGTCCTAAAGCATCAAAGGTCACTACACATGGCCAACAGGTGTCCCCATTAGGGAGATACCACTCTACAGAGGAGTAGCCCAGCTAGGATTTGTGTCATAAAGTGAGGAGCTGATGGTAGGTGTATCACTTTAGAGACAAAAACAATCCTCGTTTGTCAACCACTAGTAGAAAGAGTATAAACTCCATGGCGAATACCAACAATAGGCCACTCCGACAACTTTACTACTCATTGATATTAACCACAGTTCAAGGAGTACTTGCTCAGTGGGAACTCTACATCAAGCCATAACAAGAATTTTAGTAATATACTAGACAAAATGTGACCCGTTGAGTCACCCATTCAGCTCTGGGTAGATAATTGAGATTAGGGAAAAGGGAGTTAGCAAAGCGAATAAAATTTTTAAAAATAAATGAATAAATACGTCCGGACGAAACCTTAAAATCATTTGTAAGCTTTTGACCTCATTTAAGCTATGGGTTGCTGGTTGTGAAATTTAACAGAAATACAATTCAAATTCTCCCGTCTCTCTTTCTCTCTCTTTACTCTCCAGAGAAACTAACATTATATAACGAGGAGATAGTCAAGAGATACATATAGGGAAAGAAAGTGATAGACAAAGAGTAAAGTCGGTTTTTGACTTAATTGCAAATTACAACTAATTAGAATCAATTAAAACAGAATTTTTTTTCAAATATAATTCAATCCTAAAAGTAAGGAATAATTTAGTATAATGTTTATGTCATTAAACTAAACAGTAAAAAAGCCTTTAGGAAGCAAAAGTTGATTAACTCCGCTTTAGTATAATAATAAATAGATAATGTATATATACATATAATTACCCTGTCGTAAAAAAGAACATTTATATTATAAATGTTCTTTTTTATAACAGGGTAATTTATGTAGGAAACAAATATTGTTTGTTTTATTCTACTCAAATGCACATAAGCCTGTATTTTTTTTTAATGACATAAAGAGTTTGTAGATAAAACCTAACTTTATACTTAACTCATTATGAAAATTTCCCTATAGAGGTTATCTCTTAAACAGACATCAAATACAGCATGTGCTTCAATTTAATATTAACATACTGTACAAGTTAGCAGGAACATTGAGCCATATAAATTGAGCAACCGTAGATAATGAATATCTACAACGGCGCCAATGTAAAAATGCATGCAAGTCTTACAAGTTATTGCAAAAAATGAATATAAATCACCACAAATTGATTTCCTAGACAGTGAGAACTTGTAATTTTTAGGCTTCCATATTTATAAATCATGGATGTTAGCTTTTCAAATATATTCAAAACAGTTTCACACAGCCTAAAAACTGTGTCACATCTGTGGCAAAGGGTATAGCAGCAAACACAAATATCTCATCGTTCCATGTTTATTTTTTAATACTATTTCTTATTTCTTGGGCACCATTCTTTTTAAGTAGACAAAAACAAAGTATATCATTCCCTGTAAAAAGAGCAATTTGGGAGGAGGGACTTACTGGCATTAGCATTTAACATTTAGAGAACCTTGGAAGTTCTACTAGATCAAGGCAAATGATACTCGCCAATAGGGAGGAGATCCTTTAGTTGAAAAATGATAACACCATCATTATCACATCCTTCCCAGTGTCATTACCCTAGTAAAAAGAACAAGTCAACTAAAAGCAATAAAATCAAATGTGACATTATGCCAGAAAAAGAAAAAAAAAAGAATCTGTCTCAATTTAATCAACAAGGGGAAAAAAGAGGATTTTATAATATAACAGATGACATCCAAAGAGAATTCAATTGCCTCGACCGACATACTTTCAATATAAATATTCATCACCAACGTTTTCCAATGGTAGATTCAGATACATTTACAAATATTTGGGCATCTCATCATGGGGTAATGGTTAGCAAGCTAGTCTCACAGATCCATTGCTACTGAACAGTTTGATCCTTGCTTGATGCCCCTTACTTGCAACCTTGTGTCCCATACTACCCATGGTGAACAGGTTGGGTAAAGAGGATGTACGATCGTGGTGTAATGGTTAGCAGGCTAGTCTCACAGATCAATCCTTGCTGGATGCCCAATATTTGAGACCTTGTCTCATATCTTAACCGTGGCAAACAGGCATGGTCAATACCTACATTTACAGATATTTGACCCATGGATGTACCACAGTGTGATAATTTAACTATTACAACATTCAATATGTATACTTAAGAGCTATTGCATATGTAAGATTGATGATGGACTTGATCAAACTCTACCCCCATCCCTCACCCTCAATATCTATTCCCCCCCATCTTTTATTCCTCACAATCAAAAAAGGAATGGTCCATTATTTATATTTTCATTTTTTGCCTTGTCTTTTTGTTTTTTGTTGTTTTTTTGGGGGGTGGGGGGTTACACATTGTCCTATTGAATATGAATAATGTTTAAACAGGCGTGGACCTTAAATCATAAAAATACAATAAGATTTTTCAACATTGAAAGCCTAGGTGGGGTCCACCTGAGTAAAATAGAAATCAAAGGGGTCCATAAGTGAAAAAAAAAGAATAAATAAAGGGTTGAGAACCACTGATCTAAACAAATCAGTGCTAATTCTTGATATTTTTTATCAGTAATTTTGGCAAAACACAGAATGGTGCAAATGCAACACTCTCTATACTCACTAGACCAAATTATGCATGACCGTTTCCTACACTGAAAATTCATCTCAAGGTCATGATATACCTAAAACAAGAACCCAAATTGGTTCAGGAGTCATCCAGAACATCTTAAAATCCACCTGCAAACAAATTATCTAAATAGTTTATATAAAAGTCAGAGAGAAATAAAAACCCATTGCATAATTGTCTTATATCCTCAAGTGAGAAAAAGAAAAAACTGTATTTCTAAAATGATCTTGTCAGTGTCATTGATTTGATTTCTCTATTGTAATTATGAAAATGTCAAACATTATTATGACTGAATGTTAATCTCTTCAGCTAATTTTATCAACATTCCTTTTAAAACCTATTTCTCTAAGCAATCAGTCATAGGTATGTGTATACACCCATTCATAGGTCTACCCCTATGTGAATATATATATATATATATATATATATATATATATATATATATATATATACTATGGCCATATAAGTAGGTGCATGTGAGACAAATATATCATAAGAAAAATTCTTCAGCCATGATACACTGTGGAACAATAGTGTTTTGAAGCCAAAAACTTGCTCTATCCAATGGTGTCCATGTTTCCAGTATCTATAATCCCTTGGAAATAAACGGGGGGGGGGGTCATTCATTTTGGAGTGACCATTGTAGATTTTATATATATGAAGTATTTATCATAACATATTCAATGTAATACTACTAACATTATCAGGCAAGCAAATGTAATTCTACAATCCATGTGTACATATACTGTATTCAAAAAGTAATACTAAAGTAGCTCTGGGGAATTTAGAGTACCCCTTCATTGCCATTACTCCCAGGTTTACTCTGATCCGGAGTGGTAGTATCTGTTAGGGTCCTATCTGTAGGTTTAAATAGATATGTTTGAAAATTATTAATATTGTACAGGAATATTTGATAGCATATAACTGTGTGCAAATAAATGATTATTATAGATTTAAAAAAAAAAAAAAGAAATGATTGTAATGAAACATTGAAAATATAAATATTAAATAATTATAACCAAACATTTAACTAATCAATCCCACTGACATGAAAGGCCAAAATTAACAGCATATCAACCCATAAGGGTTTGATATGCCATTAACCAAACCAAATGTTAATAATCCGTATTAGAAAGAGATAGAAATACTTTAATAAATTAAAGTATGATTGCATGAAAATAGAAATTTACTATTAGTTACTTGAAACCATATAATTATGTGCAAAACATTTTTTTATTAAATAAAAATATTTGATAATTGTGTAACAAACAAATAATTATAGACAAACAAAAATACAACTTTAAAAAATTCAAATGGAACATTATTATGATTAGAATAAAATATTTACAAATAAATAAAATTTCACCATCAAATAAACTCATAAGGAGTTGGTATGCTGTTAAACGAAACCAACTCTTTCTTCAGTGAAGAAATTAGAAATGTCATTCCAGCCATGAAGAAGGAAACTATAAATATTGTAGATGCCAGACGTATATTAAAACTTTGAGCTACTACACAATACCAAATAAATAGAATATAATAGACCTTTCAAATTTTCTCTTGGTTTTGTGCAGACCAAGCATTAAGAATGTACAGTTGTTGAACAGGTATTGTCTAAAAGGCAACATTATGTTACATAAGTACTTAAAGTCAAACTATTTTTAAAAGTTCACAAGGAAAAGAGTTTCCTTCAAACTCTCTTTTTTGTTTCTACTGGCAGTCATAGATGGCTAACAAAAAAAAAATCTGTTTTATTTGTTTAGCTGAATAGACGGCATAGAAGGAGTGAAAGTCAAACAGTTGTGATTTGCATTCGAGATTATATATATATATATATATATTATATATATATATACGCCCAAGGAAATAATAAAATACAGCTGTTAAAAGAAACTTTTTTTCTTTCAAGGTTGATAAAGTGACTAATAAGAAGAAATATTAGTATAAAAAAGCTGGCAATATATGGTGTAACAAAATACATACTATTTGTTTTAATTTTTAAAATGATGCTTGATATGTATTATTTTGATTTTTCGGACTGTTGTCCTCATCTTTATTGTGAAATATACATGCACTACGTTTTGGTTGATATACTCTCCGGCTTTCTTCAGGTACCCTTTGTAGTGTAGTGAGAGCAGTCTGTCTCAATGGGTTACCAAGAAGAAGCCCGGTTGATACATCAGCTGAAACATAGTATGTATATTTAACAATAAAGATGAGAATAACAGTAAAAAAATCAAAATAAATTACATACTGTTTTATGTAATAATAACAATAAACTATAGTCTAAGGAGTAACAGTAGGATAACTCGTAGGAAATGAAATTGGTGACAAGTTCAAATCCTGGATGAAGCTTATCACAAATGTCATTGGGAAAAATACATCTGTTTTTCCCTACCAACAATGGGTAAATAGTAGGGCTGTAGGTACCACCAAAATATGTCACGTGATCAGTTTAGGTCATATTGAAGGAAGAAACGTAAATATTTTTGAACTTTTTTTTTTTTTTCAAATCTTGCAAAAAAGAAATAATGAACATAAAGAGTTGTTACAAAGAAAAAGAGTTGTTACAAAGAAAAACAGTTAATTCAAAGATCAAATTATCCGATTGGGGAAAAATTACTCACCGTTATCTTGAAAAATAAGTAAAACATATTTAATGATATTTTTTAGAAGAATTCTGTATTCATGGTTCTTTTGCTAAAAAAAACTCTTGCATGGAGACTTATAAAAATCTTCTGATATAATTATTCAGATTCTTATCTTTATAGAAAAAAAAGTAAAAATCGTTTTTTATCGGTTAATTTTTTTATATTTCATAAAAATAAAATGGGGGGGGTAGATCTCGTAAAAAATATTTCCCCCTAATATATTTTAGGAAAAAACTATTTGACATATGTTCATCAAAATGTAAGTAATTATGGAAATTTGTGAAAATCGGACCATTAATTGATTTTTCATAGAATTTTTTTTTCAAAGCCTCTAGTCATAACTTGTTTTTAGCTACGTTAAATTTCAATTGATTTAACAGTGCAAAAATGTAAACATTGTTTTTCGTTTATAATTTTCATTATTTCCGTAAGCTGATTTTTTTTTTTTATCTAAATCATCAGGAGTTTTTTTTTTTTAAGTTTCTTCTTTAGAATGGACAAAACATTTAAGATAATATTAACCTTTATGCAAGTTTCATTGTGTTAGATATAGAGGGGGGGGGTAAATTTCACAGGGAAAATTGGTGGTACCTATAGGGCAAGCTGGATTCTTTAGACTTTGATAGTCAATCAGTCTAGGGAAAGGAAATTGAATTCAAACCAGCTTTACACCGTTTAAAGATTGACCATGCGTCATAGAGATGTAACGATTCATCAATACACCTATTATCGAAACTAGCAAAAAAAAAAAAAATGCGCCCTCTGGGCACAAGTATTAAAGTTTTAATATAATTAAATATTATATTGAATTAGAAAAAAAAACTACTGAAATTCAATACGAACACAGAAAAGATTACTTATTTTAATTGGTTTCTATATAAAAATCATTCATAGGACTTCGTTTAATACGTTTGAGAATAAAAATGATAGCCGAAATTAATAAAATCAAGGAATTATTTAGTAAATCCGGTTTTGTTAAAACTAGTATACAAATTAACCACACCATATATCATGTAAACCTCTATTTCTTAGGGATATATCACACACATTGCAGGATTTTAACTGCACTGATAATATGGGCTGTTTTGAGGCAAATCTATTTATTCCATATATTAATGATTTTGACTAGAAATTAAATGTTCATTTATAAACTTATGCAATTTCTGACGTAAGGTGATGTACCTAAGTCAGTGGTCACGAGGCACTTATGGCGCGAAACCACTGACAGTAAAAATTACTAATTTGCTATCAGTTAATAAGGAAACAGACATCGCAGGGTAAGCACACCGAGCTTGACCAACTGTTAACTTTATAGTCTCCGTTTTAAATTATTGCTCACGTTTTAAAATGTTTAATTTCCTATTTCTGTTTATTTAAAATAAATAGTTTTTTGGGTTTTTTTTAATGAAAATGTTTTATTTTTTCACTTATTTCGTCAATTTAATTCAGTAGTGACTACTTGGCCAATCAGGAGCAGTTTGATACATAACTTGATTTCAAGGGAGAGAAAATATGGCAGAAGCAGATTCAAATAATTTTTGAAAGACCGTCCAATATAAATCTGCTGGGTTTTTTTTTATTATTATTTTGGATATTAATTACAACAGGGAAATGGAAACAAGAAAGTTATCAAAGAACATACTAATATTTGCAGAGCGTGTAAAACTAAATTTCACTAAATTATTGACACTCACTTTTCCTTTCTTAATTTTAATTTTTGATATTATTAGAAAAGAATTCATATGAGTGACAAAAGATAAACAGTTTTCAATTATAATGAATTTAACTTTTAAAATAAACAGGCCTCGAGAAATGCACAATAGTGCAAAAAGTGTGGTTTTCAAAAGAACCCAAAATGTTTTGGAAAACATGCTACATAAGTAGCACCCTCACGACCAAACCTGATTTCAGGACCATATGAGTAAATAAGAAATGCCAAATCAATTTGCTTAATAGAGAACATCAAAAGTCAACCTTTTAAAGAGAAAGGAGGTTATAAAAGGCTGTGAGATTTTAAATTTTGAGAAAATCAAACAATGAGAAAAAGAATGAAATAGACAATCTTTTTAAATAACTGGAGAAAAAGAAAGGGAAAAAATGTGTCACTTGAAATAGATTTTTCTCCTACTTGGAACATATCCATCTATTAAATTTCTGAAATTGCCAAAAATGTCAAGTGTAAAAGCAATCATTTTGTGAAATATATTAATCAAAGTTAAACCCAGAAAAAAATGCCAAGTAATAAAATGTAAATAATTCAAATAACCTTCAAAGTAAGAAGCATTCCCAATAAGAAGTATATATACACAATAGGAGTATGCTACTCAATAGTTTTAGAGAAATAAAATACAATGTGACATATATTATATGCAGTGGGGGGAGGGTTAAAAAAATATGACTGAAATTTGAAACTCCTGTTGAAATTAACAGTAATTATTCAAAGAAAAAAATAATACAATACAGTCAATTAAAAAATCAAATTAAATGTCCAATGTTTAGTAAATACTTTGCGAAAGAGATTAGCAAATTTAATAGTCTGATAAAGGTAAGTGTGAATGGTAATAATGGCACCTGTAAAATGGCAAAGGTGAAAAAATATGAGAAAAATATTGTGGTCAATGGGTTTATACAAACGAAAAATTGCGATGCACACGCTATCTATTAATAATGCTAGTTTATTTAATAAATCAGTAAATAGTAAACGTCGGGCTTCACGACCACTATGGGTGTACAATAGGTAACACCAATTTTCCCTGTGAAATTTAAACCCCCCACTACCACCACCACAATGAAACTTGCATAAAGGTTAATCTTGAAAAATTTTGTCCATTCAAAAGAAACATTAAAAGAAACTTATGATGATTTTTTTTTAAATGTTCAGCTTACGGAAATAATGAAAATTATAAACGAAAAACAATGTTTACACTTTTGCACCGTTAAATCAATTGAAATTTAACGTATCAAAAAACAAGTTATGACTAAATTTTTAAAAATGCTATGAAAAAATCAATTAATTTCACGAAAATTTCCATAATTACTTACCTTTTAATGAAAATATGTCTGAAATAGTATTTTCTAAAATATATTAGGAGAAATATATATATATATATATATATATATATATATATATACACACATACGAGGTCTACCCCCTCCCCTATTTTATTTTATGAAATATGAAAAAATGAACCAACAAAAACCGATTTTTACTTTTTATTTCTATAAAGATAAGAGTCTGAATAATTATATCAGAAGATTTTTATAAGTTTCAATTCCAAAATATTTTAGTAAAAGAAGCATGAATACAGAATTCAATTTAAAAATACCAATAAAGAAACTGACCGTGTCATTTAAAAAAAACGGACTGTTTTACTTATTTTTTAAGATAACGGTGAGTAATAATCGGAAAATTTGATCTTTGAATAAACTATTTTTCTTTGTAACAACTCTTTATGTTCGTTATTTAATTTTTGCCAGATTTTTTTTTAAGTTAAAAAATATTTACGTTTCTTCCTTCAATATGGTTTAAACTGATCACGTGACCTATTTTGGTGGTACCTAATGTACAAAGTTTGTTTTCATTTTTTAAACATAGAATATAGCCCAGATTTCTATGTAAAGAGAGAGAGATGGGATACAGGTTTCAGTACGCAGAACTATAATTTGTTAAAGTCGTTTTTGTCTCCGAAGAATATTACAACATCGAACTTTTCTTCTAAAATATGGTGATCCAGAAGCGTAATAATACGTTTTTTATGTTAAGAAATTTCGAAATTGGAATGCCCGCTTTTAAAAGAAAAGAATATATTTGACAAAGGAATGTACATGGCACAAGATCGAAAGGTTTTCTTTTTTTCACAGAAGAAATCTAAAAGGGTTAATTCTCGGAAAATGTTTATCTCCCCCTGTACCCCGTTTTAAATTGATTGGGTTGATGTTGGAGGAAAAAAATCTTAAACCTCATCTTTGCTTTAAACAATGAAAATTTGATTAAATCCAACAGTTAGCTGATCTTGGGGGATCTTTTTTAAACGGTGCTTTCATGTCTAACCGATAGTGTTTGTGTAAGCAAATTTTGGCTATATTTATACTCGCGACGTTGACAAAAGTGGATCTGATTCGAAATCTTAATTTCAGCTGCAAACATTCTAGTTGGTTAAAAATAATACAATTCATTTTCCAAACTCAAACGGAAAGGGTGCGTCGAGCCTCTTGCGCATAGATGAACGTTCGTCAGATGACTTAGCTTTTGAAACGTTAACTTCCTGTAGACTCCCACAAATCCGTCGTTTTTAGTGGCAACAACGGCCATGGGGTTTTGGGGTACTCTCATTAGTGGTTAATGGTTACAACTTGTTTTTCAGATCTTTTCAAATGTAAATCCAATTCTGTTTTATATCAGGTTTTCTATGTAGCATCATTTTGGCCATCTTGTAACGCTGAGATTCTTTTAAAATGTTCTCTTTAGCCATTTTCAAAATCAGTAGGGATAACCAAAAAACGGTCACGTGATCAGTTTAGGCCATCTAAAATAAATATTTCCGAACTTTGTTTATTAAAAATCTCGTAAAAAAATTAACGATCATACAGGGTTGTTACAAAAAAAAAAAAAAACAACAACAGTTAATTCAAAGATCAAATTATCCTATTGGATAAAATTACTCACCGTTAATAAAAATAAAAAAATAAAATAGTTAGTTTTACATGCGAAAGGGTTATTTTATGTGGAAACGGGGACTATATCTTTAAATATTATCTCTCTTTGACAATTATACATTTAAAATGTATGGATGGCTGTATTCAACAATTTTCTTGTGCAGATTTTTAAGAATATTTAAGTTATTATCACCAAAATTATAATTTCTATATGAACTTATACATATGCAGAGATGCGCGTCCTGCGTCCCTGCCATACAAAAATCTAAAAGGACGCAGTAAAATCGTATCCATGCGTCCCAGTGTTTTTCTTTTTTTTTCCCCCTCACCATTTCAAGCTAACAGTAAATACATTTCAATAGTTTCTTAGAAATGAATTACACAGAATAGGTTACAAGGTAGGGGTGAGACGGCTTTAGTAATTCCCCCAGATCATAAATAAAAATCCTACAATCTATTAAGAAACTTTAGTTGGGACCCATTAATTTTCCGGGGACTCATTCAAGCTAATATGTGCGTCTCAGGACGCACTAAACCAAAAAGCTCTCAGCATCACTGCATATGATGTAAAATTTCCTGGCAGTCTTTTTTTTAACTGGAAATTGAATCTATATTAATAAATGGCAGTTATGTTTTTGTATTCGATTAAAAATTAAACGATGGTGCCTACTGATGTGATTCTTGGCATGAATACTAAGACATTTGCTTAACAGTCAGGTTATATGAAGTGGTTATTTAAAGTCCCCAAAGGAAGAAAGAAATACAATTCTCTAGTTTTGAATATTATAAACCATTTCCAGGAGACAATCTCTAAATACACTAAGATATTTTTCTTACAAATGTTTCAATTTGCAATACAAGTCATTTTTTAGAAAGAACCTTATACTTGTATAGCATGAAACTCAATAGATTTTGGGCAATTTTTGCTGTTAAAATAGCATGATTTTTATTTTGTCTATGTGCTTATTTATTTCTAATTTTGTATCTAATTACGCAATCTTTTCGAAACAGAAACTTTCCATCCAGTGAAAAACTCGCTATGAGGGAGAGAATTGAAAAAGTTGTGAGATATGAGGGTGAAAGTGATACCAATTGTAGTTGGGGTACTTGGAATGGTCCCTAAAAATATAGAAAAGAGACTAGAGGAACTGGAAATCAGAGGAAGAATTGAGACCATCCAAAACAGCAGCATTGTTGAAATTAGCTAGAATACTCAGAAGATTCCTGGACACCCGAGGAGACTTGTTGTATGCTTCAAGTGTTTGTTTTTTTTATCAGAGAGGTATAGTGATGACAGAAATCATATTTTATCTAGATCAGGGGGAAAGAAAAAAAAAACTACAACCCGCAAATGCATTTTATCCGGCCCGCCGACAGTACTTGAATTTGTTTGTTAAAACGTACAGAACGCGAGACGTCATGATACCATTTAAATTTAAATATTTTAAGCTTACAAAATCTTCATGGACTTGACTAAGGAATCAAACCATCGAACGAAATTGCCTGATAAACATTTGAAAGCAATTCTCTTGATTGGATGTATCAATTCTAAACAAAACATTGATGATATCTTGAAAGGCAAACTTCAATTTCACAAATCACACTAAACCTTTCTGCTAATGTTGTATTCTTTGATAATGTTTTGAAAATAAATATGTTGGTTAAATTTGTTTTTGTGCATCTTATGCCACTCATCCATGAATATAACATGGAAATATAAATTTTGTTTTACATCTTTTTCTCAGAGCTTTCGTTCTGGCTAGCAAGTATTGAACACAATAATGATGTGACCCGTTTTTGTTATTTTTTCAATTATCCGGCCCACCGTGAAAAAAGTTTGATGATCCCTGATGATCTAGATAGATAATGCTTACTTTAATGAATTACATAATTCAGCTCATAAAACCAAATTATCTAGGTCAGTATTTTTGTGTTGTATTTGCATGTATAATCTAAAACATCTTAAGTCATTTCCTTGGGTGGGCACAGAAAAATAGTTATTATAACATATCAACCAGACCAAATCCATTTTTAAATGAAGAATTGATTTGAAATAGTGTTAACAACAACATTAAGAAGGCAAAAAACAAATTTTCTAGTAAGATCGATTCTAGTGATGCCTCTAAAAAGTTTGGCTCTAGAAAAAGGGATTAACATTTAGAGCAATTATAAAAGAGGTCAAGATTAAAAAATGATAAAAGCATTATTTGACACCACTAACCCACTTAACAGATTTAACAATAAAGTAATGATTAGTGGGATTAGATTAGGATTAGATTCTGATAATTGTAGCCTATTGAATTCTTTTCAAACAATACTTGTTTTTTTTTTATTGTCGACTTTCAAACTGTTTTACAAGTGCATTTAGTGGGTTATGAGGTGTGTTTAACAATATCAACACTTTAAAGTTATATTTACAAAGACAGAAATGAACAATGAATGAATTTAAAAATTATATATATTTGGCATTTAACACACTTTTTTCCACTGAGTTTTCAATTGATGATTCATCTATAGAAATTCTTTTTTTGATATTTATTGTAATGTTGTACAGTGTTACCTTGACTTACTAGTTTAATTCATCCGGTTTGTAACTAAATTTCTTCATATATCAAATCAATTATCCCTCTAAAATAAGAAAAATATCATTCAAACAAGAAAAATATCATTGTATTGTATAAAAATATAATAGAATGTAATGAATTATGTGCTGTAATGTTTGTTTGGGTTTTTTTTATATAAATAATATTTTTCTTTGGCATAATTAATTTGTAAACTTGAATGTTTTTAGTGAAATTATTAACATAAGCATATCTGAAGCTAGCTCGTACCTCAAATTTTAACTCAACACAATGCAAAAAAATCGACCAAGTGACAGCTCGTAACTCAAACAAAAGTAAGTTGGGGTACTTGTAAGTCAAGATACCACTGTATTTTTTTTAATGTTCTTCATGTTCTCAAACCTTACTCCAGGGATGAATTATCAGTTTAAGAAACAAGAAAAAGTTACAGAGCTGGGGGTCTGGTGAGTAGGAGGATATTGCACTGACATGATGTCATTGAAAATGTCTAAGTATTTTCATTGTCTAAGTTTTACAATTCATGACCAGAAACGTTGTTATTTATTAGTACTTTTCAAGTTAGTGTATACTTCTGCAGCATTTATATCAAAAGATTTACAAACTTGAATCTCTTTTCAGGCAACATGATACCAAAATACAATAATAAACTTAAATTATTTTGTCAAATATATAAGATTTATTAGTTCATTTTAATGTAAGAAGTGATATATCAACAAACATGTTATTGTGGCATAGCTAGTTTTATAATTCCCCTTCTATTTCTGTATTAATTGTCCAGTCAGTGCTCTTTTCTTTTCTGCACTTAAATTGACCAGTAAGGTTGCATTTATCTAGATCATTAAAATAATCTCTTAAATTTGCTCACAAACACCTGATATATATTTTGTAGCAATTTCAGTATTGTAATACCTCTCTCTCTCTCTCTCTCTCTCTCATAATAGTTGTAACATTTAGTGTATGAAATATATACATATATTATTAATATATAGATAATATAGGTGCTATATTTATAAGTAAACAGGGCTCAATATCATGGATAGAGCATGTATATCTAAGTTAAGGTGGTATGGGGTCAACGGCGATTGGTTATTGACAGTAACAGTATCAGTATCAATTCTTCATATAGAGGGGCCGGTTTAGATCAGTCGGTAGAGCACCCGCCTTGGAATCCCAAGGTTCTGAGTTCGAGGCTGGTCCTCGCCACCTCAGCGTATGAGTAGCACATATTATTAATCTGATCTATGCCATAAAGTGGGGAACTGACAGTAGGTGTGGCATTCCATCTCAGCAAATAAATAAAAAATCTCCCTGGTCTAGTGCTAACGAAAAGGGGATAGACTCCCTCGCTAATACTGACAATAGGCCACTCCTCAAACTTACTTTATATAGTATACAACAACTATTATGCAAAGGAGGTTGTACTTCATATGTTAATAGCACAAACTTTGCAATATTGTATTTTATTGCATAGTAACATTGTTTCCCGCCAAATTGACAGCATTATTTATGTATAGGTTGGAACTTCTGCCAATCCTGACATAAATATTCCTTTTCATAAGAAAGCCATTAAAAACAAGTGTTTTCTCACTGACATTTTGTTCACATAAAGAGATGAAACTATTTTGATATAGATCCACTTCTAAGTAAAACATGTAAACAAAAGATAAAAAAATATGATGAACTAATTAATCTAGAAGAAATATATTATAAAACATTTCTTACTGTATGTTATATGTAATGTTATTCCCTCCACCCAAGGCAACACCGAGTAGCCCTCCATGTAAAATTTAAAATGTATAGCTATTTTTAACGGTCATAGTTTCAAATTGACAAAATTTGGACCAAAGATTAATTATACAAATACAAAATCCAAATAAATATTGAAATAAAATTTTGTTTTTATATTATTCTATAACGGGCTGGTTTGCTCAGTCAGTAGAGTATCCGCCAAGGAACCACAAAGTTCCAGGTTCGATACCAGTCCTCGCCAACTCAACACATAAGTAACACAGTTAGGGTAATCTGATCTGTGTGGTAAAGCATCTGAGAGATGACGGTAGGTGTGACGCTCTACCTTAGCAAAACAATCTCCCTGGTTTAGCGCTAGCGAAAAGGGAATAGATCCCTCACTGTTAGGCTGGTACCGACAATAGTCTACTCTACTGACTACAGAATTCTTTCATATTTATGTATACACACAAGTGTAGTTTCTTTGCCATTTAAAAGATGGAGCAAGTGAAAACACCATAATATACAATTTGGCTAAATTTTAATTTTTACAAATTAAAGAATCAACAGAAGACAATTTTTATAAACAAATACAGAGTTATCATACACCGATTTATTCAAATCAGTACCTGGTTGCTATAGTATACAACATAGATATTTTTTTTAAGACTATTGTTGTAGAAAATGAGCACACAACCTGAGTTCAAATCAAAGGGTTTGCATTTTACATAGCACTAACACTATACTAAAGGTATGAATCCAATTATTACCCACCCAGCTATAGGTAAATATTAGGCGGATTCTTGTCGCTTTAACAATGGCAACCAGTCTAGAAGGGAAACTTAATTTAAACCAGATTTATTCTGCTTAAGAAAATTAACCTTTTGCGTTGCATCCTGCTAGTGGCAGAGAGATAGGATAAATAATTACATAAATACATTTTAAAACAAAAAGTAAGGGTCTAACTCTTTGTAAGAATGATACACAAAGGACTACAATGCAAATAAGTATTGAAATAAACAGTGTATATCACAAGTGCACAGATGCTGATAGGTGCGCGTCCTGCATCCCTGACGTACAAAAATCGTATCCATGCGTCCCAGTGTTTTTTTCTTTTTTCTTCCCTCACCATTTCAAGCTAACAGTAAATATATTTCTATAGTTTCTTATAAACGAATACACAGGATAGGCTACGAGGTAGGAGTTAGACGGCTTTAGTTGGGACCCCCAAATTTTCCTGGGGATTCATTCAAAACAAATATGTGCGTCCCAGGACGCACTAAATCAAAAAGCTATTAGCATCACTGCAAGTGTGAAAGTAGATTTTGACTTCTTATGAATTGTTACTGTTTTTTTCTGATATCTCTCCTGCCTGGCCATTTGGGTATACAAAGACATAAATGCAAACCAAATAAGTGAGGAGCTGATGGTAGATGTGTCCCTCCAACTCAAACGCACATTCTCTCTAATCAAGCGCTAGTAAAAGGGGATAGACGACCTCGCTGTCCGGCTGATAGTACTGACAATAGGCTATAACACCGTCTTTACTATTTATATTTAAGGATTAAAAAAATTTATAAGTTTATATTTTTAGAAATATATTTACAACGGAAATAATTGGCTTTGTGTTCAAGCTACACTCCCCTTAGCACAAAACATACGGATTAAAAAATCTAACAATTGACATAATAGCTAATATAAACAGCTTTTCTTCAAGTAGTACAAGAATGTGTGTATGTGTGTGTGTGTGTGAACATTCTTTGTATGAATTGTCCAAAAGATTAAGAATATATGAATGTATGCACCTGTCAATAAAATCATATTTCAATATTCCTAGTAACTACCCATCTACCTTTGAAGTAAGGTAGATAGACTAAGTGAAACTTAACTACCCCCCCCCCCAATACCTACACATATTTTACTATATAGGTTAGCAGGTAAACTGGACCGTGAAATTAGTTCTTAGCACACCAGCTCTCCCCATAATAACTTTGCTTAGACATATGCTCCAGCAATGCTCAAAGCTGAAATACGACAGCAATATTGGAACAATATTGGAATATTGGAACTAACAATTGTTTGTTTCGTTTTTTATTACTTTAAAAAATAAATTTTAAAAATTAAAAAAAAAATGCTACCCTGTCGGTCCTGGTCAAGTAGACAAATCTGCTTTTTGGCTTATGCCGGTACTCGTAAAATAAACAAACATACTTTTATGCTTATTTTACTGTCGCTGTAAATATTATTTTATTATGAATAAAGGTAAATTTTATTATTAATTTTTTCATAATCAAATATTACAAGAAATGCAACAGTCTCGGAATATTCAGGCATGACAATCTCTGCAAATCCAAAACTTGCCCTTGGGGCATGCTTCTTTTACCTTTGAAATTCACGAGAAAGGACGTTCGTCTACTCGACCAGAACCGACAGAGTAGCCTCTTCCCACATTAGGCCTAAACTGATACAGTCGGGTCACGATACCCGTATATAAAAAAAAATTTTAAATAAATAAAAAAAAAAAAAAAACTGATTCTGTTCATACAATATATCTTTATCATAGAAAAGAAATAAATCAAAATAAAACATTTCAGTATGCTGACTAGAAAATATGGGGAGGGGGACGATATGTCATAATTTTTCTGGTGTTTAGAATGTATCTATTCAATAATAAAGTGTATTCAATGGTTTTTAAGGGTAAGAACATTTCTTAAATACTATTCTAAGAACATTTAAACTTTATTTCCGGAACATTATGGTTTCTTTTGAAAACCACACTATTCACATTATTGTGTCCCCTCAAGAACCTTGAACCTTAAACGTTTCAATTTAAAGTTTAAAGTTAAATTTGGGTATGTTCAAAAGATCTGAGGAAATATCTAAAAATAAATAAATGAATAAATAAAATTTAAAAAATTTAAATAAGTTTACGCTGGGACAAAATCTACGAAGGACTACATGTGTAAAATTTCATCTACGAAAGTTACACTGCGTAGCCAAAAACCATATGAAAAAAATAACACAATAAGGACAAGCGGACTGAAACAGCTCTTGCTGTTCCCAGAGTGAAATTCCGAGGTTTTGAAGTAATAGGTACCACCAATTTGACCCTGTGCAATTTAAACCCCCCCCCCTAAATTTAACACAATGAAACTTGCAGAAAAATTAATATTTTCTTGAAAAAAATTTTCCATTCGAAAGAAAAAACATTAAACAAACTCCTGATGATTTTTTTAAATTTTTTATCAGCTTACAAAAATAATTAAAATTATGATTGAAAAACAATGTTTTCATTTTTGCACTGTTAAATCAACTGAAATTTAACGTGGCTAAAAACAAGTTACGATAAGAGGATTTTTTAAAAATTCTATGAAAAATCAATTAATGGTCCGATTTTCACGAAAATTTCCATAAATGTTTACTATTGGATGTAAACACATCTGAAATATTTTTTTCTAAAAATATATTAGGGGAAATATTTTTTTACGAGGTCTATAAATAAAATGGGGGGGGGGCATTTTATTTTATGAGATAAAAAAAATGACATGGAAAAAAAATTTTGTACTTTTTTTTCTATAAAGATAAGAGGCTGAATAACTATATCAATGAAATTGTATAACGTACCGAGCTATAGTTTTTTTTAGGAAAAATTAATGAAATCGGAAATAAAAAGTGCAAAAAATGTCATAATATTAATATTTGAAAACTTTTTTTTGCTTATGTAATTGGTATGTACTATATTCTATTAAATTGTCCAAAAAAAATTTTTTTAAGAAATTAATTTTTACGAGATTTTCAAGATTTTCATTTTCTGCGTGAAATAAATTAATTTTTTTTTTTTTCTGCGGAAAAAAAATCGAATTTTTCACGGATATTTAAAAATATGAATTTTAGAATTCAGGTGAACTAAAATTGGTCCGATCCGAGCTCGATTAATATTTTTAAAAGAATTTGTAATTTTTATTGTTGAATAGTAATGTGTGATTCTTAGAATATACAGAAGAGCAAAACTGACATATTTGTTTTGTTTTTATACAAAGAGACGAGACGCTTCTCGGTAACCAAAGTTGTTTTTTCTGAGCGTAAAAAATTATTTTATTTAACTTTTACGACCAATTAGAATAAAAATAATATATTGATTATTTTATCAGTTTTTCTCTTAGAAAAAATATTCAAATTTTCATTTTATTTTCGATTTTAAGAATTAATACTAAAACCGAAGACATATTTTAACGTCAATTTCACTGCGAAATTTTTAGATTAAAGTTTTTAAAGATTTTATTCATTTTAATAGAAAAAAATGTGTCTAAAAAAGTTTGTACGTTACACCCATCCGTACTTAGATGCATAACCGTAAGAGGGTAATAATATGTATTTTTTCTGTCTAACTTGTGGCCTGAAAATAACCCTTTCGCATGTAATATGGATAGGTTTGTTTATTTTTTAAGATAACGATGTAATTTTTCCCAATCGGATAATTTGATCTTTGAATTAACTATTTTTCTTTGTAACAACCCTGTACGATCTTTTTTTTTACGAGATTTTTGATAAACAATGTTCGGAAATATTTATTTCCGTTTTATTCAAGATGACATAAACTGATTGGTGGTCCCTATGAAGTAAAAAGGGGAATAACTTATAACACTATGGACCACCCATTAAAAAAAAAAATCGTTAGTAATAATTTTTTTAAATCATATAAAAATCTCAGAAAATATGTTCCACAAAATTGCACGTTTTTAAATTACATTTTTAGATACATTAATTAAAGTTTGATTTATGGTGAAATATCGAGTCTTTTAAAAATATTAATCGAGCTCGGATCGGACCAACTTTTAGTTCACCTGAATTCTAAAAGTCATATTTTTAAATATCCGTTAAAAATTCGTTTTTTTTTCCGCAGAAAAAGAAAATATTTAATCACACAAAAGATTGAAAAAAGAAAAAAAAAAAAAAAAAAAACACGTTATGAAAAGTTTTTAGAAAATAACTTAAATTTTCAAGTAACTTTTTTATGTGGTCATCAGGATTTGATCTTTCTAGAAATTAAGGACTGGAAATATTTTTTCTTCAAACGACCAAAAATTGGCCAACACACACAAACCTTAATTGATGAAAGAAAACTTTTTTTCTTCGAGTGTTTTTTTTTAATAAAAAGCTATACATTATAAAATTCATTAATGAATAAAGTACTGAAAATTCAATTAAAATCGGACAATACCGATTTTTTTTAACATACCTAGTTAAATTCATAATTAACGGAAAATTAGCTTTATCACTCACTTGAACTCTTTGTACTGGCAAAATGAGCATAAAATGCGTTTTTGACAAAATGACTTTAGCCCCTCTACAGAAAATAATTTACCAAAAATCAGGAAATTATCGGATTTTAATGAAATTTTCAGTGTTTATGTATCAATGAATGATCTTTATAATGCATTATTTATTTTATTTCAAAACTTTCTCATTTTTTTCAGGTCACTTAACTTATGTTGGGGGCGTAACATTTTTTCGAGTGGGTCATTTTCAGTACTAATTACAGTATAAATAATGAGATAAAAGACCGAAGTTATGAATAGAAGCCAAAAAAAATTTTTTACGGTGGCTTTTCTATGAGAAAATAAGTACCGAAAATTGAAAAATAAAATGTAAAAAAAAAAATAAATAATTAATTTTTTGGAGATTTCTTTTTTACTCATTTCGATAATTATTTAATTGGCTATTATCTTATAAAAGAAAAAATTAAAAATTGATATTTTTTCTACTTAAAAAGGGGGGGTACATTTTCAATAGAGTTTTTCTTCAAAACTTATTACTTTATGCATCTAAAATAAGGTTTGCATTAAATAGATATTTATTTCTAGAATCTAAAAATATAACATTTTAAACTTAACATCATGCTTTTCATATTTTAAATGAATTTTATATATTTATTTTTCATAGCAAAAATACCAAATTAAAGTTTTTAAATAAAATAACTGATGCATTATAAAATTCATTAATTGATAAATCAATACTGAAAATTTCATTAAAATTGGATAATTACCTGATATTTGGTAAATTTTTTTGCAATCGCGAATGTTACATAAAAATTGTAAACAAGCGCGTAAAACCATTGAAAAATAGACAGAATGACGAATCGCGTCGAATTTGACCAAAACAAATCGTTTTAAATCTATTAAAATTAAACTGCATATGTGATATTTTTCTTTTTTTTAATGATGGTTATTATGTTACTACTTATCGATTTAGACAAAGTTTGACCTTAAATAATAGATTTAATTAAAAAATAGTTAAATCTATTATTTAAGGTCAAACTTTGTCTAAATCGATAAGTAGTAACATAATAACCATCATTAAAAAAAGAAAAATATCATTACATATGCAGTTTAATTTTAATAGATTTAAAACGATTTGTTTTGGTCAATTTCACTTTTAAAATTCGTAACAGACGACAAAATTGCCAGTACCTATAATAAGAACAAGAGAAAAATAATGAAAGAATACACTTAAAAAATAAATGAATTATGTTAAAATTAAGGAACAAAGAGTGTGAGTATTGCAGAAGCAATACGACACACCGTTGCAGTGGAATTCCAAATAGCGTCCAGTTGATAGACAAGAGGAACGTGGGCTGTAACTCTTGTACAGACACAATGACATGGTGCAGAATGGTGGACATTTATCTATCACCATGTCCAACCATCAGCCAATCAGAACTCAGAGAATGAGATCACCCTGATTCAACTATGAACTAATCTATATTACTACATGTACCAATGGGTCTAAGCACCAAATTGGTTTTTGGACTGAGTTAGTGATTGCTACTCAACTCAGCAGGACACCAACTTCCTGAATTCAACATGGCGCTGCATACAGGATACTTAGATTGCCGTAAATCTGTGAGTACGGCGTCGCATGTTCCAGAATTGCAGGTCATAGGTTTGGGAAAACACAGGGTAATATACCGACATCAATGCAAGCTGCCTTGCTGAAGTATATCACTTGTACTTTCTTACATATGTACATTGCCTGTTTTGTGTCTTTCCTCCAATTGTGAATTTGACGGGCAGCCAACCTTGACACGCCAAGGAGACCCCACTGCACTCACTTTTTTTTTCTTTTAGGGGATTACATTTTTCTCAGAGTCCCATGTGCCGTAGGTTTTTCAGCCCACCAAGGCATTTGGTTGCTCCACTGTCGGGGTAGATTATGAGCCTGGTAGGACAGGTTGGCGGGTATATCCAAGGCCCTCTAAGATATCAGTGTATATCTTAGAGGGCCTTGGTATATCTCTGGCTTGTCTTGGATCCGGGTGTGGGGAGAATGTGACCAGTGTTGTTTCTACCTCTTCGCGGTCGAATTCAACAAGTATCAATAATTTAGTTACCGAGGTTTAGTTTTACAGACTCTGTAAATAGTGTAATCTTTGACAACTTTCTCGCTTCCATTTTTCTGTTGTACTTCAAATTCAAAACAATTCTAAACAGCAGATTTATATTGAGCAGTCTTTCTAAAATTATAGATTTTGAATCTGCTTCTGCCATATTTTCTCTCCCTTGAAATCAAGTTATGTATCAAACTGCTCCTGATTGGCCAAGAAGTCACTACTGAAGCAAATTGAAAGGAGAAAAATGTTTTCATAAAAAAATCTTTTTTAAACAAACTACAATGTATTTATTTATTCTAAATAAGCAAAAATCGGAAATTAAGAATTTTAAAACGGACGCGATAAAAAAATAAAATAAACAGAGCGTGGCGGGGGGTGACGTCTGGTTAGCCGTATAGTTAACAGTTGGTTAGGCGAGAAGGGCGGTGGTGCTTATCTTATGATATCCATTTCCTTATCATTAACTGAAAGCGAATTACTAATCTTTCCAGGCAGTAGTTTCGCGCTAGAAGTGTCTCGTGACCACTGACTTAACTATTTAAAGGAGGTGAAATGTACCTATCACATTAGTTGTTATCAAGTCAATCAACCCGGTACAGGTCGCGAAAAGGGCACTAATTTTGCATTCAATCGTAAGAGCTATGTTCTTCTTGTAAAGTCGGCATTTTTTATATCCATTACTTTTTCTTCACGGAGAAAGATTTTTTTTCTCCATTTGTTCAATAAGGGATGTGTCGTGATTAGTATATTCAGCTGGGAAAAATCGCGATACATCGATTAATCACTATGCCGGGGGGGGGGGCAATGTTTAGGTAGTTTGTATGCCGAAAAAGTGGAGGGGGCTTTAGGAAAAATTGTGAAAGTACCTGGTCGTTTCTTTTTTGTTTTTCTTACACACGGTTCTATCGAATACAAATAAATTTTAAATACACTCATGGATGGGACTCGGGTACTACCACTCCGGGTCTGGATGGGACTCGGGTACTACCACTCCGGGTCAGGATGGACCTGAGAGTGATTGCAATGAAGGAGTAGTCCACATAACCCAGAACTGGAGCTTCATCAGATGCAGTTTAGTGTCATATACAGGACACGTGTTTTTTTTGTTTTTTTGTTATTTTTCTTTTCTTTTCAGGGGTCTTACGCCTCTGCAGGGGATACAATGTATTCTAAGTACAGCCGCCAGGACTTTTGGGATGGCCTTTGTATATATATTTCAAAGTCCGTCGTGGTGCATTGGTTAGCAAGCTAGTCTCTCAGATCCATTACTACTGAAAAGCGAGTTCGATCCTCGCTATATGCTCAATACTTGTGACCTTGTGTCAAATCCTACCCGTGGGAATATTTTTTATTATATATTTCAAAGGCGTTATAAGTTGCACAAAAAATATCAACCTTTTAAACCCATATCCCTTTGGTCATAATTTTCCTCCAGTAAAATAAAAAATAAAACCACACACAAAACATTCAGATTTTGCTCCAGGATACATACACCTTTGTTTAAATCTATCCCATCATTCTACTATTGAAAGAAAAGCTACGAATAAATTGAATCTGAATATGATCATCAGAACATATTTTTAGTATCTGATGCAATTTCCATGAACACACAAAATATAGAACTTACAGAGTAGCGCTCAGCCAATAGATTTTTTTTTAATCGAATTTATGTGTTAAAAGGGTTAACCTAGAAAACATGTAAAAGGAAAAAAGATGGTTGGCTAATCCTATTAAGGAGATAGCTCATTTTTTTTTCTGACCAGTAAACAAACACATAGGAAAAATAAGTTGTTTTAATTAGGAAAGACACTTTTATAACAGCAAGATGGTTATATCTCACTCACTTATTGATAAATAGATGTTGCTTCATCAGAGTAAAAAGATTGTTTAGAAAACTGGTGATTTTTCTTATAAATAGATAATTTTGAAACTGTCAGATACATTCAATGATTAAGGTATTTTTTTTTTTTTTTTTTGTTGTCTTATTTTGTTTTGGGGATGTTGTTTATTTTTCAAAAGTAAAAAAAAAAAAAAATGGTCTGTAAGTATGTGTGCAAATAACAGATTATACTGTTCCTAAGTGCAGACAGTTTAACACTAACACAACAGGACAAAAATTAAAGTGTTCACAATTCCCAATGTTGGATTTAATAGTAGCTTTCACTTTCCGAAAAGACAATTCAAATAATTACTATATCTTTATGCAGTAAACAAAACTAGTTACCAGGAGTTAAGAGAAACCAATAGTTAAATAAGTAATGAAATTACTTCCTACAATCAAGAGTTCTTTTTATTAACATTGAAATAAGAAACATCCATAGTTAGTTTTATTCTGAGCGCCCCTCATTTCTGGCCTTATACCAAACTAAGCTCACTTTAATAAATGAAATAAGGACCACATAATTAAAATGAGTTTAAAAAAATAATTAAATTCAACATATCAAAAATATATTCAACATAACTGCAATTATGTAAAAAGCTAGATGGGAACTGTGCAAGGATGGTGCATGCTGTCTTGAAGAAATCTTGGAAGCTGCACCCCACAAGAAAGTAGCCGTATGGCCACTAACACTAGTAAAAAGGGGATAGACTCCCTCAGTCTGGCTGATACAGACAATAGGTCACCCCACCAACTTTATTATAACTAGCAAATATATGCACCCTCCGGGTGCAAGTATTTAAGTTTTAATGTAATGAAATATCGTATTAAATTAGAAACGCTAATGAAACTAAATAAGAATGCAGATAAAAAGATTTGAAACAGAGGGGGATGTAATAAAAAAAATAGAACAACTGAAATTTACTCTTCCATCACTCTCGTCTTTCATTGTTATTTTTTTTAATTTAAGTATTTAGTTAAAATAGGAAGTAAAGAATAAAAGTACAGTTATCTTTTCTTGTTAATGGATTTCATTTAAGATTCATTGAAGAGATTTTTGCTTATATTCATTAAAATAAAGCCAAACAGTTAGAAACCAATAATACTAAGCATATATTTATTAAAATTACATTTTTAATATCAATATGCAAATTAGCCTTCCCGTTCACACTGTAAACCGCTATTTTCTTGTATATATAAATACAATTGCATGTTGTTAGTATGTAGATATGGTCAACAGTGGCTTCGGCCTCTGGACCATTGATATAATTAACGGCGTCGATCCCAGGGGGCCATCCCCCCAGGCAACACCTGCCCCCTTGATTTAAAGGGGCAGGACTGGGTTTATTGCCCAGTGCCTGAGGCGCCCCCTTGAGGGGGAATGCCGACGGGATCGACGCAATTTTTCACCTGCCACTCCATGAGCTTCGGTTTGTGAGTGGTCCCACGTTAATAGGGACTTTGTGCCTGACCCGTACAAGTGGGGTACGCGGTAAATACCATGTAGATATGGTTAACAGTATTAATAATGAAAAACAATTTTATTAATAATTGAGGTTAAAATAAGGATAAATTCATGGTGAATGTGACGTCAATAACTAAGGGAATTGTGACTTGAGTAGTGATTTAGTTTCGGTTACAGACAGAAAAACACACAATCTCCATTATAATAAGATATCAAAGATGGGTGTTGGTGATATAGCAATAGGGCTTGAAACATCTCACCAGTAACCCATTATTTTTTGTCTTTTTTAAAAATAGTGGTTTAGCTCAGATGGTAGAACATCCGCCTGGGAACCACAAGGTTCCTGATTCAATACCGGCTATCTCCAACTCAGCATATGAGTAGCACAGGAATCTGTGTGGTAAAGTGAGGAGCTGATGGTAAGTGTGGCGCTCAACCTCAGATGCTTATAAACAATCTCCTTGTTCTAGTGCAAGTGAAAAGGGGATACACTCCCTCACTCTCTGGCTGATACCAACTTTAAGCTACTCCGACGACTTTAGTTTTTTAAAAATAGCAGCTGTGCAGCAGTCTGACAAGTTGTCATTATTTGATATGAAAGGAAAGGTGTGCCACTGAATTCCTCCATTCGGGAGGGGGAGAATGCACCCATTGACACTTGCTGAATGTTTACATAGAGCAAACAGTAGATGTGAGCACAGTTGGGTGGTGGGTAATGTATTTCAGCAGAAGTAACATCAATGTGAGTAACATACCATATTCAACAGAACTGTCAAACCACAAAAGAAAAAAAAAAGGGCCTCAATCAGTGAATAATCAGGCTAATGAAAGATTAGCTCTGTGAATGCTATGATTGCCTCTGTGAAAAAGAGAGTTGGTGCTATTTTTTTACCAGTATGACTAGCAGGATCTTGTTCATTTTATTATGAGATATATATTTACCAACCCCTCCACACGAGCAGGATGTGACACAAGGTCAATTTCTTAAGCGTAGTTTAACAGGTTTGAATTCAGATTTTTCTTTCTCCTAGACTGATTACCTAGTCTGCCCTACTATTTTACCCATAGCTGGAGGGAGTAGTTGGATTCATACTTTTCCCAAGGGTATTAGTGCTATGTGAAATGCAAACAGCCTTGTCCAAGATTTGAACTCAGGTCAATGAGTCCATTTCCTACGACTCTAACCATTACATCACACGCATCTATATATATATATATATATATATATATATATATATATATAAGTTTCTGTGGAAATAAATAGAAATCATTACTTTTGGCGCAGTCTTTTTATATAAATATATTTCATATTCAGTCAATGAGGTATCAGAAATAAAATTTAAAAATGTAAATATCCTGACAAATCCAATATACTTTTCTTTGCATAAACTAATCCTTTAATTGTTTGATAAATTCAAAGAAAAACCTGCAGGCACAACAAACACATTGTAAGAAAAATTAAATTGTTTCACTCAGCTGAAAAAGATGCTTGTATAGCAATAAAATGATATAATTTAGCTCTTAGCAATCTAAATTCCAGCTTCTTTCAGTATTCAGTGATATTATGCATGTTTATTGATATGATACTTCTGTCCCATCATAGTTGAATGATTTCAATTCAAAGGACAAACGAAGAATCCTCAGAATTACTTTTGTATTTCAACAGAATTTTTTTTATCTTACTACTAGACGAACCTTGAACCCATTGGGGTCCCATTGTAACATTAGTCCATGATGATATTGATGCATTTATTTAGGAAGGAATGAAAGATTCTATTAAGCATTTCATAGTCATCTATTATATAAAGAATGTAGATAGCTAAAGAAAGACTGTGAATGCAAACTTACAAAATTACCATTCAGTTCCAAATTGAACTGGAAATTTTTATTATTCTAAAAGGTAGATTATTTTAAGTGTATTACTCTAATGAAGATCTTGCCTATGGTGGATTGCTTTGTTGGTTAGTTACATACACATATACAATAATGATTATTATATTTATCAATAATAGATTCGGTCTTTATTTGTCTGTAACTGAAACTACATCTCTGCTTACATCACAGTGATTTCAGGAATTATGTAAGTTTATCAATGCGTATTTAATTTATAGTCACTCTCATTACTACATGAAAATATTAAAATTCTATGAAAAATCAATTAATGGTCAAATTTTCACCAACATTTTTATACTTATTCACCTTTAGATGAATTTATGTTTAAAATAGTTTTTTCCTAAAAATATATTAGAGAAAATATTTTTTTACTAGGTCAACCTCCCCCTTATTTAATTTTATGAAATCTGAACAAAATATATTTTACCCGTACGAATTTTAATTTTTTCTCTAAAGATAAGAGTCTAAATAATTAAATCAGAAATTTTTAGAAACATTTTGGAGGTCCTTACTGTCATAAAACAAAACAAATATCTCCGTGGAGTGGAGTGAATATGATGCTTTTTAAGTAATTCATTTTTTTTAAATATCAAACGTTTTATTTTATTTATTTTATTCCCTCCCCCCCCCCACTCTGGCAGTATCTTTCAAAAATTTATTTTTACACCACCCCGAGGACGTTTTTTGTTTTTTTTCGCTAGTAATAATAATGATATATATAACCCAGCAAAATTAGCACATCATAGCTAGATTTGAGGAATATACTTAAAATAAGCTAACTTAGAGAATAAAGCAATCTCCACTGAGATTTGCAACTGAATGATAATTTTGTGGAATCTATATTCATGCTAAACTTTCTTTTTCTTAAAAGATGATACCAATTTTTGATATAACTGAGATAACTATGAAATGCTAATTAGAATATTTTAGTCCTTTCAAAATAGAAGTGTCAATATCATCATTTACAAAAGGAAGTCAATTGTTTCACAAGTCATCTCATCCCTTATTATTTCAAACTTGTACGGTTCTTTGTTGAAATAGATTAATGGCCTGAACGAGTTGAGGAGGGAAAAAAAAACTAAAAATCAAGATGAAAGAAAATACTATTGAAAATTAATAGTTATCAAATCTTGGGTTGTTTGAAATATTAAGATATCATTAAAAGCTGTTTTAAAACATACTGAATAAAATGATGCGGTCAAGTTACCTAAAAGAATTTTTTTTTTAAATAACAATAGAATTACTTAGAGTATTTAGAAAGTGAATTACAACAATTCTTATTGCAAAATATTCATCTTGATAACGCGAAAACATTGCATCCCATTATACTGTAATGGTTAACAAGGTAGTCTCGCAGATCCATTATTAATTACTGAATAGCAACATTGCTCCTCGCTGGATGCTCCATAAAAACTCCCCATGTAAAGACCTTGTGTTAATCTGACCTGTTTGGAAGTCAGGATTTTTTTTTTTTTTTTTTCTTAATTATTCACAAAAATTTATCAAAGGTTTCCATTGTAAATATACTCATAAAAATATACTGTCAAAGCTTCACATTTGAAATGCATTTTTAATAATTCATAACTTATTCTAACCATTTTTATGTTTTTAAAACTAATCTGAATTTTAAATGAGTTAATTTCTCTTTAAAATTAATTTTATACACAGCATAAAACATGCCATAATGATTATGTTACTTAAGTAAATAAATTTGGCAGAGTGACCTATTGTCGGTATCAGCTGGACAGCAAGAGAGTCTATCTCCTTAGCATCCACCTAAGAACCACAAGGTCTGGGTTCAATACCAATCCTCATCTGAGGTAGAGTGCCACACCTACCATCAGCTCCCCAGTTTACTGCACAGATCCAAAATGTACTACTTATGCGCTGAATTGGTAAGGGCCAGTATCAAGCCCAGGACATGGTGGTTCAAAAGCAGATGCTCTACCAACTGAGCTATACCAGGCCATGTTACTTAAAGATGAAGGAAAACAAGTGAAAATAGTGAGAAAACATTAAGACAAAATGAAATTAATAGATTTACAATCCAAGAGATGTTAATTTGACTCCATTTACAATGATACCTTTATATAATTAGTCAACTAAAGAAGAATGATCAAACTATTATCTAGGTATGGTCAAAATTCCGGTATGACAACACCCCACTTTTCTTTAAACTTTTATAAAAAATTTAAAATCATAAATTGTCACTGAGCCTAAGCATACATATAAGTTTCAATTAATTACTTAATTATAACAATGAAATAAATCATGTTAAAAAGAACATCTTCAAGAAAGAAAAAAAAATGGCAAGAATGAGCCATTTTGATACAGATTTTAATTTATAAGATTCTCCCATTTTAAAGTACATAATTTGTACATGTGATTTTTTATAATACAGCAAAAATTCATTTTTTCTGAGTTTTGTTGAATTTAATTCATGGGGGAGGGGGGCATGCCTACTATTATATAGCTGAAGTCTTATAAATAATATTCTGTTCAATAATAGTTGTTTATGATATATGTGTGTGTGTGTGTGTGTGTGTGTCCAGGTTCTACATTATATTATGTTGTCAAAATAGCCACTTCTTCCTACTTCAAACTAACCACTTTACCACAGGCAGGATGTGACACAAGGTCAATTTTTTAGGCAGTGCTCTGCAGGTAATGCTAAAAATTGTTTGGCTCTGTTGCCATTCCTCCCTACCCTAGGTCATCAGGCAATGAACCTGACCTGACCCTTGTCCCTTTAGGCAAGGGGCAGTTGCTGCTTCAAACACAACCCCCTGAATCCAAGCTTTTCATTGTGGCTTCAAGCAAGTTTCTGAGTAACCTTGACAAAAAGTAGCAATTTTCTCCTAATGAGATTAGCTAGTTTGCATATTCTGATTTAAAAATCTCTTATTAAAAAAGAAAAGAAAAGGAAACAGGTTATTAAAAAAATAATAATATTGAAAATTATTAACTATATTTTATTATCTATTTTCCATCATTTTTTTTTTAAATAACAGATTGTTTTGTTGATAGTGTTAACTTCAACTTTCTCATGAACTGGTAATAACAACTTTATTTGGTTTGTTTGTTTGGTTTTATAGCATATCCAGCATGTTGTGTCATTTAATGCCCTTATTTGGAGTCAAAATACCCACCTAAAAGTTTACAAAAGGTTTATCAAAATAAGGTAAATGTATTTTGGATTATTTGGATTATTCGGACTATTGTCTTCATCATTGTTATCTACACAACATTTCGGCCTTCTTCAGGTGTTTCTTATCAGACTCTGAAATCTTCTTGTCAAACTCTGAGCCTTCATGTCATAATCAAGAGGCTTCACAGAACTTCGAACCAAATCCTTTATTCAATAAACGGGGGTAGACTGTTCTCCTTCTGTTAACCATGACCAGGTACAAGCGTTAAGCTGTGTTAAGTATTCTATGTTGTTATCACCCTTGGCTAGAATTGAACCTGCAACCTAGAGATGATTGTCACTTAGAACTGTATTAACTCAACCAAATCAAGTAAATATATTTACCTACTTACTTCACAAAATAGAATCTTCAGTTTTTCTATTCTAGAGTTGGATTTTCTGGGGGGTATTGTAAAGTTATATTTAATTTATTTTTATTGATTATATGAGGTGTGAATAATTCATTAAATTCTAAAATAGAAATTTACAATTTCTCTCAGAATGTTTTTATATTTGAAATTATTTTTATGCATTATAACCTGTAGTATTTTTATAGGTACAACTAGTTATATAAATCTCCTTTTTTAAATGTTACAACAATTATGACAGAAGTAATATTAAACAACTCAGATTTGATCATATAAAGCCAATGGTGTGTATATATATATATATATATAAGAAAAACAGGATCGGTCACTAGAATAATTTTTTTCAGGAACTTTGAGATCCAAATGGGTCATCCATCCAACCCAGTCCAAAATATCAGATGAGTTATTTAGCGGGGGGGGGGGGTCAGAGGATTTTGCCATTCCAGTAGACCACAGAATAAAATAGAAAGAAAATGCAAAGCTGGGCTAATATCTTGACCCTGCAAGAGAACTAAAACACTAGTTATACCCATCGTTATTGGAACCCTTGGAATGATTAAAAAAAATTTTTAAATTCGCAATAAGACTGAAATAACTGTAAATCCTTGGAATAATGGAGACCATGAAAAAACTAGAGTACTAAAGAGAGTCCTGAAATATTGAGAAAGCTTGTTCCCGGTTTAAGCCACCAGTTACACATAACATGAAAACCTAATAATAATAATCTGAATCACCTTTCAAATAAGTTAGATGAACTTAACAGCATGACTAAAATAAGCACAAATATTGAATAAAGTGCTAAAGTACTGAGGATATTTCTGTCACTTAATTTGGTGGAAACTATGAGTTATTACTAGTAAGAAAATTTAGATACAAATAAAGAAAAGTTATTTAAAGTAGAAAAGGGATACATATATAAATCTGATGTGAAAAATACAATTTATATATTACTAAAATTCTTTGTGTCTATATAACTATAACCCAACAAAAACAGCCCATCACAGCTCAATTTTTATTAGCACAATTTTATTATAATGGAGATTCAGTGTCTGTCTGTAACCAAAACTACATCACTGCTTAAGTCACAATACCCTCAGGAATTGAGTAAATTTATCAATGAGTATTTAATCTATAGTCAAAATCATTAATACATAGAATAAATCTTATTTATTAATGATGTCTCGATGAAAATCTTAGTTAGATCTGCCCCAAAACAGCCCATGTTATTAATGCGTTTAAAATTCTGCAATGTGTGTGATATATCACTAAGAAATAAAGGCTTGCATAATATATGGTGTGGTTAATTTGCGTACTGGTTTTAACAAAACTGGGTTTAATAAATAATTACTTTTTGTTATTGATCTCTAATATTGTTTTATTCTCATTAAAATCAATCCTACGAATGATTTTTATAAAGAAACCAATCAAAATATAATTTAAATTAGTGTAATCATTTTATACGCATTCTTATTTAATTTCGTTAGTCTTTCTAATTTAATATATTTCATTACATTAAAACTTAAATACTTACACCCAGATGGTGCATCACTTAGATAATAAAGCAATTTCCAGCTGAAAGTTTTGTATGCTGAATGCAATTTTTTAAACCATCCAAATTCTTAATATAAGAGATAACTATAAAAAGTTAATTAGAATTCTCCACTCTTTCCTAAATAAAAGCATCAATATCATCATAAACCACTCTTACAATAGGAATCCAGTAATATTGGGAATAAAAATTTGATTTCAAAGAGTATACCTATTAAAATTCTTATACTTCTAAAATTCAAAATATCTGAAAATTATTAAGTAATACATTCCCAAAGAATAATGTAATTTCCAGTCCAATTAGCAATTGAATGATAATTTTGTAAGGTCTGTATTATACTGAATGACTTTGGGTTTTTTTTTCAATTGTCCATAACAATGAAATGCTTAAGTCGAATCCATCATTTCTTCCTAAATAGTCCATGATGATATTGGTACTTCTATCTAGTTTAAGAGAAACCCAATAAAGTTCACCACAGGAACTGTTTATAAATGTGACCAATATAAATACACCTAAATAACTAGCTGAATGAATATCTTGAAAATTACCTCAAAATAGATAAGAAATAATTATACAAAATCCCCCCTCCCCAAAAATGTTTTTAAGAAAAGAGTAATGAATATTATAATATATATATGGCCAACATATTGCAGATGACAATTGAATAATAATAATAATACAGAAATCAAAATAAAGTCAAATAAAAGAAAGTTTGAGAATCTGAAAACACTGACCATCTGAAGAAAAAAAAAAAAAAAAACTAATCAACATTGAAATTACGGTCAACTCCATCTTAATCTAGATTATCTGTTAATACATTGTACAACTAATCACAAACAAAACAATTAAGGCTTATATATTCATTAATTGCTTTATACCAATACAGTGTTTGTAGCAGTTTAAAAAAGGTATTTTTAAATGAAATTTTAACTTTTAAAAAGATAAAAAATATAAAAGCATTACTAACTCTGTGACGTAGATCCAAGAATATATCGAAGAAGAAAGCCATCTGGTGAAGGATCAGATGATAGTTTTAGCCGTTACTGGCCACAGTTTCAGCGATGTCATTACATATATGAGATCATCTGTACAGTGATTGGCATAGGTTTTGTCAGTGTTAAGTAATATCCAAATTATCTCTACTGGAGTCACCTAGTGACTAAATGGATAAAACAGGGGGAAATAACTTGCTATAGCATTTAGATTAAAAAGAATGAAAATAAGACTAGAAAGAAATGAAGATGTTTCCAAAGATGTTGGATATTAATGGAAACAAAATCAAAAAGTTTTTAGATTGAAAAAGAATATTCAACAATTTGAACAAATTTAAAAGAAGAAAAAAAAAATGGAGATTTTCTTTTAAGTATCAATTTTGATTCTACATTTCTATATAAATATTTGCTTTTCTTCAGCCATGTAAAATAAAAACATGGTTTTATAATCAAGACACCTGATTAAATTTACAAGTAAAAAAAAAATCAGATAAATAGCAGGGTTTATGAAAGTTACTTGATATACAACTACATCACTCTTATACACACACACACACACACACACACACAAAGTGTATGTTTAAATGTTCACTGAGTGGCACAAACATTATCAAAGGAAATTGACTATGAGAAAAGGAGCAAGAACATGTACCCTGGACACAAAGTTTGTATTAGTATGTACAAACAGTTAAAAATAAGTTGGAGTATACCCTCAAATTATCTAACAAATGGCCGCAAAGGACAAATGATTTACTAGATCAGAACATAGTAAGTGCATACTATGTCTCTTAATAATTAATTGTTAATTAAATTCTAAGCAACAGTTTCATTAGTTTTTAGCCTTAAAGAATTGAATTTGGTAAGAGAACATTAAACTTGAAGAATTCTGATGAAAGCAAGGTGAGATATCAGTTTTTACTAGATGACCTGTGAGTAGATTGGGTTCCCATGATCACAGCTGTCAATGATGATGTCAGTGCTTCTATCCATAAAGGAGTGAAGGATTCTAATTAGCAGCTCATACTTATCTCATTTATACTCAAAGTTTGGAGGATTAAAAAATGATATTCAGCATGAATGCAAACCCCATAAGATCATCATTCAGTTGCAAATTGGACTGGAAATTGCTTTATTCTCTAAGGGAATTTTACATGGATTGTTCTAATAAAAAAAATCTCAATCAGCCCTTGCTAACTCAGCACATGAGTAGCTCAGCTTGGATCTGTGCAGTAAAGCGGAGAGCTGATTGTAGGTGTGGCACTCCACCTCATATGCAAAAAACAATCTTCCTGGTCTAGCACTAGTGAAAAGGGGATATACTCCCTCAATGTCCAGCTGATTCTGACAATAGGCCATTCTGCCAACTTTACTTACTTACAGTTACAAATAAAAACATAAGAATTTTAGTAATAGATAAATGAAGCGAATTTGTTTGGATATCAATAGCTCCTAAGATTGTTACATAATGGAAGTGTAGTGCAGATTTTAAAATTAACAGTAAACTGTGAAAATACAGTACCAGAGTCATAGAGTTTAATTGACAAAGTTTCACCTAAGGTTTGTCTAGAACAGAGCTCTCATTAGCTTAGAGAGTCACATGACCAGGCGACCCTGGGAATGTAGAATTTAGACAGTTGGAGTTGAGCCCAGGCAACTCTTATGGCCAGATGTGTGATTCTGTCTCTGTGCTAATTTTCTCCATGCGCATGCAGCAAAAAATGTATTAGAAATAATAATAATGATAATTTTTTTTTAAGTGTATACACAATTATGTCTCTGGATTTGTCTCCGATAACCAAGTAGAGAATAACAAGACCAAAATGGTACCCCACAGAGAGAAACATCCAACCTGAAAGAAGAAAACCAGATACGAAAAACCCCTAACCTGATAGGAAGAACACACATGCCTGATAAGACAATTAAAGCAACATCATTTACTTTTGTGAGCTTGTTCATTCAAATTTAAAATGGCAACTGATTAAAAAAACGATTGTGTTTGTTTTAAATCTATTTTCACAGAGCACTGTGAAGAGAGTATGATGAAACAGTTAAAGTTAGAATACTTTTTTAATAAACTACTTTTGTACCCATGATGATGTATAATTAGATCTATGTCCATCCAACACCAAAATATAATGCTTTATATAAGAAATCACAGAAGTGGGGAAACATTTAAAAAACACTACAGGCTTAGGACATTAAAACTTAGAACTGACATTTAGATAATAATCAGTCCATTGTTAATCCATCCCTTTCAAGTCACCAGACTTTGGCAGCTTTTATGGACCCTCCTTTACACCTGTTACCCCATGTAAGCCCCATTAAATGTCAGATGCATATTGTAGTGTCACAGAGACAGTAAGATTGCCATGATCATTGAAATGCCATGAAAAAACAATACATCAAGCTGGACCCATCCACTTAATAGAGTCACAAGAGGAATAGAATACTTTTATATATGCTTTGTAAATTATATAACAGAAAAACAGGAAGTGGATTTAAAGCATTTATGAAACTTTATAAGCGACAGATGTACTAGTTAATTATGCATATAAAACAACCAGAGAGTATGTTTGTTTGTTTTGTGGCATATCAACCTTGGTGGGTCATTTAATGCCAACTAAGTTTGGATTCGTAGTAATAGTTTGGTAGAAAACAAATGTATATATATATATATATATATATATATATATATTTGAACTATTGTTCAATTACTCTCTTCCTTAATCACCGAGTACAATCCCACTTCTTTTAGGATATGTAAAATTTTGGATGGTCTTATTTTTGTGAAAATTTCTTTAAAATTACTTGCATAGTAGTATTTTGTTCGCACTAGATCAAAGTCTACACACTCTAACAGTATAGTTATTTACTAAGCTTAGCTTAGATGTGGCACAAGGCCAGAAGTATGGGGTGCCCAATAAGAATCAAACTCACTAACAATGGTCTGCAAATCTAGTTTGCTAACTATTACACCATGTGAGCTGCCCTAACGAATATATTTCAATTAAAAATTAAGGTATTATGCACTATTTTGGCTGGGTTATGATTATATAATACCTACATGCTACAAAAACTACAGCATCACCAAAGACATCAAGGAGTCTGCATGATGCAGTACAGTTGCACTTATAGTTACATAAATACAAAAATAATGAGAATTTTAGTAATTAGAAAGATAATGATAAAAGTGTCAGATTGTTCATAGCAAGCAATTTGAAAATATGTGAAAACTACTTGAATCATCAGCTCAATATTTTTGTCTGAAGATTGTGTCAAAAAGGTCTTTCAAATTATCCTTTTCTCAAGAGCAATTCAACATCTGTCTACTTCAATGATAAAATGTTGTATGCATAATAAAGTAGATTCAATAGCAAAACATCCATTTGTTCACAACACACAACTTCAACAACAAAATAGATAATGTATAAAAAATTTATTAAAGAGACTAAGGCAGCTGATTATAAACAAGAACCGAGCAGTGGAATCTTTGTTAGGACAATCACATTAAAATACTCTTAGAAAATAAAGTAATTCTCAATTCAATTTGCAACTTAATAATAATTAGGTAAACCTATGAAAATTATTTAGTTTAATAAGTATATACAAATAATATTACATAATATTTAGTTTAGATACTCACTACATAAAGGATTCATAGCTAGTCTTTCTGACAACAAATTAGCATACATCAATTCAAGAACTGTGCATTTGTCTTCCTATTTTATTTCTTGTTATATATTCCAATACAAAAGGTATTAAACCTTATTGTTAAACATTTGCAGATTTTAATGATGTTTTTGATAACTCAGTCACAACAAGCAGAAGCTAAAAAGCAGAAATTTACTCTACATTCAAACCGACCAATATTAACTCCTTTTTGAAATCTGAAAATCCCAATGCTTCTTAAAAAAAAAAAAAGGAAGCATAAGGAAATGGTTATACAATTATTATTTCTCTTCTGTTATATATATATATATATATATATATATATATTATATATATATATATATATATATATATATATACACACACACTAGCTAAAGTACCCGGTCCATGACCTTACTAAAGAAATAATAGGAACACCAAAGAGTGAGTGGCAAGAAAATAAGAGATAGGTATACCCAATTTCGGTTCATTTTTTTTTTTAAATATCTCATAAAATAAAATAGTGCCATCCACTATTTTATTGTAGACCTCGTAAAAAAATATTTCCCCTAATATATTTTCGTGAAAAATCAGTCCATTAATTGATTTCTCATAGTATATTTTTAAAATCCTCTTGTCGTAAGTTGTTTTTGGCTACGTAAAATTTCAGTTGATTTAACGGTGCAAAAATGAAAACATTGTTTTTAAATCATAATTTTCATTATTTCAGTTAGCTGAAAATTTTTAAAAATCATCAGTAGTTTGTTTAATGTTTCTTCTTTCAAACTGAGAAAAAATTTTTAAGATAATATTAATTTTTATGCAAGTTTCATTGTGTTAAATATAGGGGTGGGGTAAATTTTACAGGGAAAATTGGTGGTAACTAATAAGAGATAATTATTTATCAAAATTTTAAAAAAATCTCCGAGAATTGTCTAATGAATAAACAGTCGAAATAAATATTATATTCAAGACGACACTAATATGAATGAATTAAAGTGATTTATAAAGTTTTTTTTTTAAATGTTAATAAATGATTAAAAGAAATCTCGAGATAAGGGCTGAACTTGAAAAACGGTCCGAAAATTAAGTTGACCAAAAAAAAAAAAAAAAAAAAAAAAACAGAAACCAAATTATTTATTTTCCCATTAAACTCTAAACTCCAACCCTAACCCCTAAACCCCCCCTAGTTAAAATTAAGTTTTATTACAAAATTTGTGGGTTCTGTTTTTTTCTGGGTCACCCTGTATATAGGTGATCCAGAAAAAACAGAACCCAAATTATTTATTTATTTTCCCATTAAACTAACCCTAAACCCCAACCCTAACCTAAACCCCCCAGTTAAAATTAACAGTTTTATTACTAATTTTGTGGGTTCTGTTTTTTCTGGGTCACCCTAATTTTCTGACCGTTTTTGTAGTTCAGCAGAATTCGAAAGACCATTTTTGACGGTTTTTAGTAAAAAAAAAAAAAAAAAAGAGAGAAAAAAGTGGTGACTTAATTTTTTTTAAATCTGCCTATTTATTTATCATTAAAATTATGATAAATTAAATAAGAAATTTTCTCATTCAAGTTACATACATTATAATCATTTTTATTTCATGTTTAAGGTAAGCTTAATTTAACATTTCAAATACTGTTTTGTTTATATACGAAATGTTAACTACATCGTATTTTTATTATAAATTTTTTTTTGTTTTTATTACAATACAACTATATGTTTACTTACGAAATAAGTAGTTACATAATTTAACTACCTATTTTTGTAAAAGGCTTTTTTTCTAAAACTCTTTTGTATATATATTTTGTTTATTGTTATTTACTTCGTTTATTATTTATTTCGCTTTATTGTTATTTATTTCTCTTATTATTGTTATTTACTTTGCTCTTTCTTACCAAATAAATATTTGTAAGATAGATTATTTCATTTTATTTCTAACTAAATTAATATTTTAAAGACAGGAATAAAAAGATTGCGATATGAATAAGATTTGATTTTTCGTTAAAACATACTTTTGCTCTCCGAAGCAAAATAATTTTTTTCTAATTCGCTATAAAAAATAATTCAATGGATTAAGACTCATACAAATTATATATTGAGCAAGATTATTTTCTCTTCTTTTCAACCATATGGATATTTTTAAGATTGGACTACAAATAGGCGATAAATTCTGAGCTGAACAGCTTAAGACTGCGAAATTTATTCATTAAAATTGAATTCACCGCTGATATTCGCTGATCATTGCTTTAACAAAAAGTCAGGCAGAGGACAATATCTTATCATCAGCAGGAGTTGGTATACGGACAGTTTCGCAAATTGGGTGATTTTGGCTTAATTAATTAATTAATTATATCCCTTAATCAGTAAAAATCAATAACCAAATTTGGCGTGTTTCTTAGTTAGAAGGATATCAATATGTATGAGGGATTTCGAATCAAAAGTAACCTCCCGTTTTACACTTATGCGTTGACAAGTACATACCAAAAACTTAGTCTTATATATTTAGATATATGGCGGAGATTGTGGTATGCACTGCTGATTAGACCAAAGGAGGTCGAAACAGCTATCCAGTGCTCCGGATGTCGCACATGGTGTTTGCCGAGTTGTCTGGTCATGGTAATTTAATTCAATTATCAATTATTAATGTAATTCCTCTATCTATGAAATATATATATATATATATATATATATATATATATATATATATATGGAGTTGGGACCCAAAACCTTTGACTCCGACTCCTCTATTTTTGGCACCTCCAACTCCTCTTCATGTGATTATGGCCTTCAAATATAAAACCATGATTTTATATAATCTATTCATAAGGACTGTGCACTGTAAAATTTTACAGAGTAAAATAGGACCATATGAAGTGTAAATTAAACTGGAGTCAGGATTGGTATAGTTTTACTAACTCCAACTCTAGTGACCCCTTAATTGTTACACAGACTCTAACTAAGAAGCTCTGGTTTCTTTTGATTAGATCACTAGTCAATAATCACCCACTCATATGAATAACAATAGCCCATTCAACTTACCAAAGTTAAAATAATTGTTGACTATTTCTACAAAAGAGAACAAATGAAATGGAGAAAATTTACCTTTACCTTCTGGATATGAATTTTTAAAAAACCAGTATTAGTTTGTGCTAGTTCAATTGTGTCTTTGTCTATACTATATAACAATCTACACTTATAGTTTTACTTAATCTAAACATAAAATAAAAAATTGATAAATCATGAAAAGAAATTATACTGCTGGAAAAATAAAAACTTGAAAAAAAATGGTACAATCAAAGAGCTCCAAGATTATCTCTTGTTGTGAGCAAAATGCAAGATGGTCATACATGCACAACAGAGTGTAAGCAGTAATTATCATGAGCCATGATGCCAATCAAGTGAACTTTTGAACTTTGGTTATTGGTGTTCGACACACATTTCAGGATGGACCTCAAATTTGAGCAGAAAACAAACATCAAATTCTGTATAAAACTTTGGAAAGGTTTAATCAGGTTTTTGGCATTGAAGCAATGAACCAAGTGAAGTATTTTGAGTCACACTCACATTTAGCAGTATGACAAGTGGTCAAGGCAACCGTCAATGAATACTACCTCTGAAAATGTTGAATTCATCGTCCATGGTCAGACAGTCAATGTAATGTTCTGCTATAGAGTTGAGGTATCTGATTGATTGATCTTAATGGCATGTCAACCAGTCTAGTAGGGGGGGGGGGTATTTTCCCCGACAACAAAAAAATTAACACAAGGTCTTTTTAACATGGGCAGCCACACACAAACCAAAGCTTGTGCATTAGCCAGTGCAGAAAAATGGGTGGTCCCCTTTTGGGAGGCACCAGGCAATAAACACCATCTTGCTGCTTTTAGGCAATTGGGGCAGGCGCTGACTGGGGGGAGGGGGCTAGGACCACACCATTTCACCTCACTCATCTGAAGCTCCTCTGTCAAGAGAATATGTTAACCAGTCTATGATTATTTTATGACTAGAGGGTAGAGAATAACATTCATATTTACATTTATTGTGTAGTTGTTTAAGAGAACTTTTTTTTCTTCTTTTACACACACACAATTATTTAATTTTGGTCACAAATGAGACCCTAATAGGTAGTACACTCTGAGTCAGAGTGGACCTGAGAGTAATGGCTATATAGGGGTTCTCCACACTGCAGAACTGGAGCCTCACCACAATATGCACTTTAGTGTCATATCCAAGACACCCCTTTGGAGAGGGGGGGGGGGTCTTACCCCTACACAAGGAATACAGTCAACATATTCTAAGCACTGCATACAGAGCACTAAGACATATAAGAGGGAACAATCAGAGTGAACAACCTAAACTGCAGTGCAGTAGAAAATGGCTGCTCTATGACTTCTTATATTGTCAGAGATGCTGATAGGTATGCGTCCTGCGTCCCTGACGTACAAAAATTTAAAAGGACGCAGTAAAATCATATCCATGCGTCCCAGTATTTTTCTTTTTTCTTCCATCACCATTTCAAGCTAACTGTAAATACATTTCAACAGTTTCTTAGAAACGAATTACACAGGATAGGTTACAAGGTAGGAGTTAGACGGCTTTAGGGGTTTCCCCAGATCATAAATAAAAACCCTAAATTTTTCAAGAAACTTTAGTTGGGACCCATAAATTTTCCCGGGGACTCATTCAAAGCAAATATGTGCATCCCAGGATGCACTAAATCAAAAAGCTATAATCAGCATCACTTATTGTGTTGGAAATATAAGATGTTGTGCTGATCATAGCCCCACATTGACTCTACTTACCAGATTTGATTAGGTGAAACTTCTTTCTCTTCCCCAAGATAATGTTCAACCTAAGGGGGGGAGTCACTGTTTTGACACTATGGACACAATCCAGCACAAATCATATATGTTGCTTGACATGCTTAATAATAAGCAGGACTTGCAGGAAATGGTTTAAGAATGGCAGAGGAGTTGGGGTCAGCAGTGTATTACTACACAAAACTGATTATTTTGAAGGTGATGCTGGCCAAATTTCAATAAAATATTAATAAAGCTATTCATAGGAAATGACTCAAAACTTTTTGATATATCATATATATATATATATATATATATATTATAACCTAAATGAAGAAACCAAATACTGGAGATTAAAAATGTATAAATAGTTCTGTTTTTAGCAATACATCATTACATTCTGGTTTAGCTCAGTTGGTGATAGAGCATCCACCTAGGAATTACAAGGTTGCAGGTTCAATATTGGTCCCCGCCAACTCGGCAAATGAGTAACACAGCTTGGGTAATCTGATCTGTGTGTTAAAGCATCCGGGAGCTGATGGTAAGGTGTGGTGTGGTGCTCCACCTCAGCAAAAATAATCTACCTAGTCTAGTGCTAGCAAAAAAGAGTTTTGGGTGATACCAATTAATAGGCCAGTTTGCTTACTTATTCACATACAAATGTAAGTTTATTTTTCTTCATGTAAGTGTAATTGTTTTGTTTTATGGCATAGCAAACCACGGTGGGTCATTTAATGCCGGCAAAGTTTTGAAAGATTTGTGGCGATAGTTTGGTATAAAATCATTTAAACACAATTTTTTTATAAACAAATTTTCTATTTAATCCATAGATGGAATCCTAACAGGTACTACCACTCTGGGTCAGATTGGACCTGGGAGCAATGGTGATAAAGGGATCATCTACATTCCCCAGACCTCCAGAACTGGAACCTCACCATCAGATAGAGTTTAACGTCATTCCCAGGACATGAAGACCCTTAGCCACTGCCTTCTCTAGCACATATATGATAAAAAAGGGTGGGGAAATCATATAGGTGCTAGGGCTTAACATGGCAAGCTGATTGATTGGAGGGGGCCTCACCGACCACCAGTCTAGCCTAAGTAAGGGCCAAAGTAGTGTTGCATGTCATGAATTGCTCATACACCAGGATTCCGTCCTTAAGCATCACGGGTTGCAACCCATCACCAACAGGTGGCCTCTCTGCAGAAGTGCAGTCAGTATATTCTAAATCCCCAGCCAACAGGGCTTCATGTAAGTGTAAAATGTTGGACTAAATGTGACTAGATGTTCAGCACAAGGTTTATAATACAGAATGCCATCTTGGTGGTACCATGTTTTCTATTAAACCATTTGTATTTTGTTTTATAAACACAGAACTATTGCAATCAAATTGGACCCATCAATATATAAAAAGGAAGAAAGGTCAGTAATCCTAATTTATTTGTTGGCATTTCACACCTAAATACTTGACAACTTCAATGACATTTTTGTTTGTAAACCTTAAAAATTTAGCAAATTTACTTTACAGATATAAAATAAGAAAGTTGGACATTAAATTAGTTTGTCATTAAAGCAGATCTCAGCTCACTTACTGACCGGTTTTAATTTCTCAATATGAATATAAATAGACTGATAAAATAAAATTTAAAAAATCATAGATAAATTCAAATTTTTAAATCCTTTTTGTTAATGAATTATGAAGTTCTATATTATTTGTCTTAATTTTTTTTTAGATGAGGCTTGATAATTTGTATCATTTAGATTTTTCAGACCGTTATCTTCATCTTTATTACTATATATATCTTATTATAATGGAGATTGTGGGTTTTTATGTCTGTACCCAAAACTATATTACTATTCAAGTCACCATTCCCTTTGTTATTTACATCACATTCTCCATGATTTTATTTTTCATTTAAACCTCAATTATTAATAAAATTGTTTTACATCATTAAGGCTGTTGACCATATCTACATACAAATAACATGCAATTGTATTTATATATACAACAAAATAGCAGTTTACAGTGTGAATAGGAAGGATAATTTGCATATTGAACTTTAAAATTTGATTTTAATAAATATATGCTAGGTATTATTGATTTCTAATTCTTTGGTTTTATCTTATTGAATATGAGCAAAAATCTCGGGGCTAAATCTTAAAAGAAATCCATTAACAAGAAAAAATAACTGTAATATTATTCTTTACTTCCTATTTTAACTAAATAGTTAAATTAGGAAAATTTACCAATGAAAGACGGGAGTAAGTGCAAATGATGGAAGAGTTAGTTTCAAAGTTGTTCTATTTTTCAATCATACCCCCTCTGTTCCAAATATTTTATCTGAATTCTTATTCCGTTTCATTAGCCTTTCTAATTTAACATATTTTATTATATTAAAACTTAAATACTTGCACCCGGAGGGTGCATATATTTGCTAGTGTATATAACAATAAAGATGAGATCAACAGTAAAAAAAAAAAACTGAATACACATTCTATATTATCTTGAATTTTTATTAGCTTATTTTCAACCTATAATTTGTTTTACCAATATTTCTTTCAACTTAATTTACTTTTTAACTACTCAAATTATCATTCTATGGCTATTAGTTGTGGATTGGAAATTTTTTTTTAAATTGTGTTGTGTTCTTGTAAAACAAGGAAAGTGAGCTTAGATTCCTTGACTGATTATGAAGATTGGAGTTATATTTGGCTTTGTTTTTGTGTATGCACAAGAGGAGGGGGTCATTAAATTGACCACATGTTATCTATGATAATGGGTGATAGAGTTAAATACTACTATTAGACAATGAATCAACTTCAGGCCAATATCAAATATGGCTGATTTTACATATTGATGTTAGAAACAATTTTAAGCACTGTCTCTTCAAAGCTTCTCGATTGCATAAGGAATATCAATTCAGACTGAAATTATATATATATATATAAGTTTTAAAAAATTGTAAACTCGTTAGGATGGCCTAAAGTCGGTATCAGCCAGATAGTGAGGGAGTCTAGTGCTACACCAAGGAGACTATTTTTTCATCTGAGGTGGGGCGCCACACCTACCATAAGCTCCTTACTTTACCACACAGATCCCTGTGCTACTCATACACTGAGTTGGCAAGGGCCAGTATCGAATCTGGAACCTTGTGGTTCCTAGGCGGACGCTCTACCAATATATATATATATATATGCATGTATATGTGTGCATTTCTTTATGAAATTCCATTAATCACCAGTGATCTAATCATGATGAAAAATTACACATTCCCAGCAGTTTAACTGAAATCCAGAGACATTGATAAATTTTCACCTTAATTGGTTCAAATTGCAATTTCTCATTTCTGGTCCAATCTTAAAAATATTTATATGTTCTTTTATCTTTTGCAAAAATGTATAGGACCTTTTCAATACTTGCTCATGAACATCAAGCATATAGCTGGCCATTTAAAAATGGATCTAACCTAATCTAACCCACCATTATTTATAAGAGGTCAAAATACTTAATATCAAAGTCTCTATCACACTTTGTTTAGCCAGAAATGTTATATTTTGCCATCTGGTGACATCAAAGGTCAACTTTACAGTCTATATTGGAGCTCAATATAAAAAAATTAGGTACCCACAGATACTGATGGGTATGCGTCCTGCTTCACTGACGCATAAAAATCTAAAAGGGTGCAGTAAAATACCCATGCGTCCCAGTGGGTTTTTTTTCTTCACCCACCATTTCCAGTTTACTGTAAATACATTTCAATATTTTCTTAGAAATGAATTACACGCTATGGGGTACAAGGTAGGGGTTAGATGGCTTTAGTTGTTCATAGATTAAAAAATCTACAATTTATTCCCTTTAATTAGGACCCATCAAATTTCCCGGGGACTCATTCAAATCAAATACATGCATCCCAGGACACTTTAATTTAAAAAGCTATCAGCATCACTGGGTACCTGTGATGGTGAGTACACAGAAAAATAATGTACCTACTAGTACAGAGATGCTGATAGCTTTTTTATTTAGTGCATCCTGGGATGCACATATTTGCTTTGAATGAGTCCCCAGGAAATTTGATGGGTCCCAACTAAAGTTTGTTAATAAATCGTAGGGTTTTATTTATGATCTGGAGAAACTAAAGCCATCTAATTCCTACCTTATAACCTATCCTGTGAAATTCGTTTCTAAAAAGCTATTGAAATGTATTTACAGTTAGCTTGAAATGGTGATGGAAGAAAAAAGAAAAACACTGGGATGCATAGATATGATTTTACTGTGTCCTTTTATAATTTTATGCATCAGGATGCATACCTATCAGCATCTTTGCTAGTATTATTGTGCTCTCTATCTTTTGTAGTTTCCATGAAAATAAATAGAAAGCATTACTTTTAGATTACTTCTTAAAGTATAGATAACTGTGTTCATATTAGCCACAAAATGGCAATAAATTATGTTCATCATAAATCAATATGGCAGAACAGACAATTTCAACCAGTCAACATTGAAGCCGAGAAAGCAGCAGGCAATTGAGATATTGGTCAAATCATTGAAATATTGATATACTTTTCTTCTAGTCATCATTTGCTCAATTTTAGAATAACATGCAAGTAGAGGTGAGGAAATTGTCTAACCAAATTTTTTTGTTGTTATAACAACCAACTATTGTCCACTATGAACTAGAGTCAATTTTAGGTTATGATGTTGGAAACTATTTTAAGCTTTGTCTGTTCAAAGCTTTTGGATTGCATCATAATTAAAGTGTGCCAACAGCACAGATTCCTTTGAGTCTCTCTCACCATCCGTCCCTATTGGCTATCACTCTTGGTAAGTTCTCTAGATGGCATCCAGTGTCCTCACAGAGCTGATGAATGTAAGTTTTTGCTGGTTGGCCAACATTGGTTTGTCCATGTGTAAAAGTTCATGGGAGAATGTCACTTATGAAATTGTCCCTGCTTCTCCAACAGTGCCTAGCATATCTTGTTCGTCTTATTTGGATGGTTTGTGAGATAGGAGGTTTTTTGTATGGTGTTGCATCCAGGATGTAGTTCACCTGTTTTTTTTTTTTTAATTCAGAAAAATACATGTCTATTCTGCAAAAGGGGTCTTCTACTGATATTTACTGACAGTTATTAGACAAAAAGCAGTATTCTTTTCATGGGTGACAAGAGTTTCATGCTATTGCAAAAAAGACTAGAGAATCATTGGTCCAAAACTGTATTAAGAAATTCACATGATAAAGTTAATTTCCTGACATTAACTTATGCAATAAAATACTTTTCAATTATTTAGACCATTAAAGAAAGAAACTTGTTTGAAACAGCAGCCTACTTGTATTATATATATAATTGAGAGTCATACAAAAAATGTCACCACAAAATACTAATCATGTGTGAATCTTAGCAAGAGGAAGAAGTTATTAGAGATAACTTTAGAAATTATGGAACCAGTGACATTAAGATGAAAAGATGAAGTTTTTAACAAAAAATTTGGGTGGAAACCTAAAGTAAAAAGATTACATGGAAAAGATTAAGTGATTAAATAAACTTTTCCCAGTCTTTACAAATACGTTCTCATGATTAAAGTATAAGACTGCAGATTGCCACGTCTGAACGTGAAACTATCATATAAAAGAAATAAAACTTTACTTATGCTAGGTTGCTTAAATATTTGTAAAATCATATGATATTGTTTACTGTAATAGAGCTACTAATGGTAAAAATTTGGTTTGAAATGCTATCTCAGCCACAGAGAAGGTGAAGCTTGTTATCAAACATTTTACAAAATGTCAACATTTGTTATGCTGAGCAAGAATTAAAAATTCTCTCTAATATGTAAAGGTGCTGCTGGCATAATGGTTATCATAGGAAATCAACTGAGCAAAGTTCAAATCCTGGACAAGGCTGTCTATATTTCACTTTGCACTAATGTCCTTAGAAAAAGCTTATATCAACCCCCTTCTCCCAAGATATAGGTGAATAGGCAAACTGAACAATCTAATATTGTAGATAGGCAAACCAGTCTAGAAGAAAAAACTGAATTAAAAACCAGAGGGCATAGGGAAAGAAAATCCACCCATAAAAAAAAAAAATTACCCTAAAGAAAATCTCATCCCTATATTTATGATCATGATGAATTTTAATGGCATGTCAAACCATCTATGGTCAATTTATGCTGAGAGGTTAGGGAATTGTGTACATATACATTTTTTGTGTAGTTGTTGCTTAAGAGGGTTTTTTGTGCACACTGTCCTATCAAATACAAATAATTTTTAAACAGATCTATTCAACCTATAGATGGATCCCTAACAAGTATTACCATTTGGGGGATAGAGTGGACCTGGGAGTAATGGTAATGAAGGGGTACTCTACATTCCCCCAGATCTCCAGCCTCACTATCAGATGCAGTTTAGCATCATATGTAGGATACCCTGTTTTGTTTTGTTTTTTGGAGGGGGGGGTCTTACCACTCTGCAGAGGATGCAGTCAGTGTATTCTAAGCCCCACCGACAGGACATTTGGATAGATATTGACTTGACTTCACACTCCAATATAGATTATACAGGGTTGACCTGTAGGGTCAGTGGAGATCATGAGATGGAAAAATATGCCAATTTCTGGCCAAACAGAGATAAAGAATGTTTTTTTTGGATGGACAAGATTTTTTTTTTAAAGATATTTTTAACTAAATTTTTTATTTTGATCTTCACAAAAGTAGTGAAAAAGAACTCTATATATTTGTAAAAGACAGAACAGCAATATGGTATACAAAGAGGCTCTCAAAAACTAACCAGAATTTTTATTTATTTAATGATCATATTGGTGTATCCATTGTTTATACATATTATATACACACACTTTTCCTATTTGTTGTCCTTCATTTATATATCAAAATTATTTCAGTAAAACATTCTTATTTTTTCTACAAGCATTATCAGGTATCTTTAATAGTATATAACATGTCTGTAAAAACAAGTTCACACAGACGTTTTGGACGTTAAACTGCATCTAGTGGTGACATTCCAATTCTGGGGCTCTGGGGAGTGTGGAGTACAATTTCATTGCCATTACTACCAGGTCCACTCTGACCCGGAGTGGTAGTACCTGTTAGGGTCCCATCTATGGGTTAAATAGATTTTTTTTAAATGAGTTTTAAAAAAGGTGTTTAAAAAAATTTGAATATCCAACAAAAATGAATAAAACAAAAACATCTTTGACAATAACCTATGGGTTGACATACTGTAAAATAACCCAGGGGTTGACATACCGTAAAATCCAACCAATCATACACAAAGAGAAATGCCATGGTTCAACCATAAAAACATTGATCTGATAAACAAAAACATGAGGTCTCATCTTAAGTATTTTAGGAGCTCATAACATCAAAGTTAAAAAATAATATCTCAAAACAGGAGAAAAGAATATTAACAAACTAAAATCAATCAAATGTTTATAAATTCTAATTACAACAGATCAAAGATACTGAGTGAAATTTCTTCTGTTGGCTTAACACATTAATCAGGACAAAAGTGCAAGGTGATATGCACTATCCTAAATTTTACTTCAGTTAGGGTACTTCATCACTAATTCATTGAAAAGGAATTATCAGAACAAAGCCCTTTCCCAAAACAATTAATCTAACCTAAATACCAATAGCCAGGGGAATAAATATCAACTCAATTTTTCTCAAAAGAAACTCAAGGAAGGCCAAGTCTTAATAACAGTGTTATGCAAGAATTGCATTGCTACAGGATGGTGAGCCGTAAGACAAAAACAGGTCAACCTGATGGCCCCATAACAGCAATTAGTCTTTAAAGTTGAATCGTGTTAAAACTAAATGCGGTCAATTGATAGCAAACCAACAAAATGAGAATGTCAAAGTGTCTTCGTCAACACTGTGTGCAGATGCTTCCCATTACGTAAGTCACATGGTCTCTGCACAGGCAAGGAAGCTCTTAGTCTGGCTGATTATGTCACAACTGTGGGAGCCCCAAATTGACTATTTCTACAAGAGGGAAAGAAAGTGATAAAGGAAGATGGGTAGGGAGAAGCAAGAGTTTGGAAAAGAAAAGAAAGAAAAAAAAAAGAGTGACAAAGTGACAGAAGGCAATGGGACATAGAGAAGAATGAAAGAAATGAAAAAGAAGAAAGACAAAGAAATGGTTAGAATAGCAATGATAAAATGAAAGAATAAAAAAGAGAATGCATTACGTTGAAAAAGTCCTCATTTATTTTGATATGATAAATTTAAAGTTCTATTTAATAAAGTACAGTTATGCATATAACTTAGTTTTCTGAACTTTCCCCGTTTCATTTCATAAATACTTAATGTCAAGTGGGAGTTATTTTTGAATGGATATGACCCATACAAATGAGTGTAGATTAGACCTATTTAAGATGCTATATGCTTTATGAGTTCAAAAATAATTCAACTTCAAAAGATGTAGATATAAAGTCTAAAATGCCAGAAATGATTTACTCAGTTTAGGTCATGGAATCAAAGATTCCCCTCATTCTAGGATGATCTAATTGAGATTTCCTAACCATAGCTTAAGATAAGCTGAAAGCATAAGAAATAAACCTAGACAATAAATATACCTCACTTCCACAAACCAAGTAAAATGTAAAACATTGACTAATAGGTACTACATTATCTGACTGTTTCAACTTAATTAGAGTCAATTTTTCAGAATGACACCCTGAAAAGGTAGTGCTATTTTTGATGGGATATGAAAGGGGGGGGCATCTATCATAGTGTTGAATTGTTATAATCATCAAGTCATGATCTCCCTGACTCTTCTTCTTCACCATCCATCTATCTATCAGTCATCACTCCAGGGAGGTCCTCTGCATAGCATCCAGTATCCACACAAAGCTGATCAATGTAGTTTTTTGCTGGTATGTCCATGTGTAGGTGCCCATAAGAGAACATCACTTATAAGCTCGTCTTTGCTTCTCCAGCGGTGTTTTATTTGGGTGGCTTGTGTGATAGGAGGCAAATGGCCATACTGCCGTTTTTATGTGGGGTGCTGCTTTCAAGGTATCCTTGCGTAGTTCCCATCTAGCTTTCTATCTAAGTGTTTTGTTAAGAGTCCAAGTTGTACAGCTATACAGTAGCACTGACATATCAATTTGGAGAATCAACTAGAAGTATTACAATAGTCTTTGTTGAAAAAGTAAGTTTCATTGATCAAACAAAAACAAGGTGTCCCATTGTGGTGTAATAGTTAACAAGCTAGTTTTGCAAATCTGTTACTACTGAAAAACAAGTTCAATCCTCAATAGATATAAGGGTTGAGTTAATACAGTTCTAAGTGACAATCATCTCTAGGTTGCAGGTTCAATCCTGGCCAAGGGCAATAATAACATAGAATACTTGACACAGCTCAACACTTCTACCTGGTCATGGTTAACAGAATGAGAACAGTCTACCCCTGTGGATTGAATAAAGGGTTTGGTTTGAAGTTCCATGAAGGCTCCTGAGTTTGACAAGAAGGTTCCGAGTTCAAAGAGAAGGTTCCCGAGTTCGACAAGAAACACCTGAAGAAAGCCAGAGAATACATCATCCGGAACGTTGTGTAGATAACAATAAAGACGAGGACAATAGTCTGAATAAATCAAATAATACAAATTATCAAGCCTTTATCTCAACAATTCAGAGAAATACTATTAAGAGGAGGGGGGGTGCATTTTTTGGTCTTGAACCCTTTAGAATTTTATATCTGAGGTATTTATAATTTAGCTGTGCAATGATTACCTCATATGAATTTGTAATTGAATATTAAATGTATGCCTCAACAACAACAACAAAAACAATAGAAAAAGAACTAGCAATAATATCTTCCTCCAAAGTTTCTATCTTTGAAAATAAACAACCAATAATACTTGTAACCTTATCTATATTTCCTAAAGATACTTGTTGATTTGACACTGGCCAGGTGCTAAATTTAGAATCTTCCAGGGTAAGGAAAATTACATATCATAAATTATGCACAGAGAGAGAGAGAGAGAGAGAAAAAAAAGACTGGATGCGAGCGAGCGAGAGAGAGAGAGAGAGAGAGAGAGAGAAAGAAAAAAAAAAAAGACTGGAGCAAGCGAGCGAGCGAGAGAGAGAAAAAAAAAGACTAGAGAGAGAGAGAGAGAGAGAGAGA
>CM042139.1:108307105-108377105 GCA_023376005.1 Doryteuthis pealeii | reverse complement strand
AGAGAAAGAAAAGTGGAGAGAGAGAGAGAGAGAGAAAAAAGTGGAGAGAGAGAGAGAGAGAGAAGAAAAAGTGGAAGAGAGAGAGAGAGAGAAAGAAAAAGTGGAGAGAGAGAGAGAGAGAAAGAAAAAGTGGAGAGAGAGAGAAGAGAGAGACAGAAAGAAGTGGAGGAGAAGAGAGAGAGAAAGAAAAAGTGGAGAGAGAGAGACGAGAGAAAGAAAAAGTGGAGAGAGAAGAGAGAGAGAGAAAGAAAAAGTGGAGAGAGAGAGAGAAGAGAAAGAAAAGTGGAGAGAGAGAGAGAGAACGAAAGAAAAAGTTTGGAGAGAGAGAGAGAGAGAGAAGAGAAAAAAAGTGGAGAGAGAGAGAGAGAGAAAGAAAAAGTGGAGAGAGAGATGGAGAGAAGAGAGAGAGAGAAAGATGGAGAGAGAGAGAGAAAGAAAAAGATGAGAGAGAGAGAGAGAGAGAGAGAAAGAAGATTGAGAGGAGAGAGAGAGAGAAGAGAGAGGAGAGAGGAGAGAGAGATAGAAGAGAAGAGAGGAGGATGGAGGGGATGGGAGGAGAGAGTTGGAGAGGAGAGAGAGAGGAGAGAGAAAAAAAGGAAAAGAGAGAGAGAGAGAGAGAGAAAAAGAAAACTGGAGAGAGGAGAGAGAGAGAGAAAACTGGAGAGAGAGGGAGAGAGAGAAGAGGGGAGAGAGAGAGAGAGATGAGAAGGAGGGAAAGAAGAGAAGAGAGAAGATGGAAGAGAGAGAGAAGAGGGATAGAGAAGAGAGAGAAAGAAGAAGAGAGAGAGAGAAAAGAAAATGAAAGAATAGGAAGAGAAAAGAGAAGACTGAGAAGAGAGAGAGAAGAAAAAGAGAGAGAGGAGAGAGAGAGAGAGAGAGAGAGAGAGAGGAGAGAGAGAGAGAGAAAACTGGAGAGAGAGAGAGAGAGAGAGAAAGAGAAAGAGAAAAAGGAAGAAGAGAGAGAGAGAGGAGAGAGAGGAGAGAAAAAAGAAAAAAGAAGAGAGAGAAAAGAAAAACTGGAGAGAGAGAGAGAGAGAGAGAAAAAGAAAAACTGGAGAGAGAGAGAGAGAGAGAATGAAAAACTGGAGAGAGAGAGAGAGAGAGAGAAAGAAAACTGGAGAGAGAGAGAGAGAGAAAGAAAATGGAGAGAGAGGAGAGAGAGAAAAAAAAAACTGGAGAGAAGAGAGAGAGAGAGAAGAGAGAGAGACTGAGAGAGAGAGATGGAGAGAGAGAGAAAGAGACTGGAAAGAGGAGAGAAAGAGACTGGAGAGAGAGAGAAAGAGACTGGAGAGAGAGAGAAAGAGACTGGAGAGAGAGAGAAGAGAGAGAGAGAAAGAGACTGGAGAGAGAGAGAAAGAGAGAGAGAAGAGACTGGAGAGAGAGAGAAGAGAAAGAGACTGGAGAGAGAGAGAAGAGAGAGAAAGAGATTGGAGAGAGAGAGAAAGAGAGAGAAAGAGACTGGAAAGAGAGAGAAAGAGACTGGAGGAAGAGAGAGAGAAGAGAGGAGAGAGAGAAAGAGAAAGAACTGGAGAGAGAGAAAGAGAAAGAGAGAGAGAGAGAGAGAAAGAGACTGGAAGAGAGAGAAAGAGAGAGAAGAGACTGGAGAGAGAGAGAAAGAGAGAGAAAGAGACTGAGAGAGAGAGAAAGAGAGAGAAAGAGACTGGAGAGAGGAGAGAGAAGAGAGAAAGAGACTGGAAGAGAGAGAGAAAGAGAGAGAAAGAGACTGGAGAGAGAGAGAAGAGAGAGAGAGAAGAGAGAGAGAAGAGACTGGAGAGAGAGAGAAAGAGAGAGAAAGAGACTGGAGAGAGAGAGAAGAGAGAGAAAGAGACTGGAGAGAGAGAGAAAGAGAGAGAAAGAGACTGGAGAGAGAGAGAAAGAGAGAGAGAGAGAGAGACTGGAGAGAGAGAGAAAGAGAGAGAAAGAGAGAAAGAGACTGGAGAGAAAGAGAGAGAAAGAGACTGGAGAGAAGAGACTGGAGAGAAAGAGACTGAGAGAGAGAAGAGAGAGAAAGAGACTGGAGAGAAAGAGAGAGAAAGAGACTGGAGAGAAAGAGAGAGAAGAGAGACTGGAGAGAAAGAGAGAGAAAGAGACTGGAGAGAAAGAGAGAGAAAGAGACTGGAGAGAAAGAGAGAGAGAAAGAGAGAGAAAGAGATGGAGAGAAAGAGAGAGTAAGAGACTGGAGAGAAAGAGAAATAGAGATCAAAAAGAGAGACTGTAAAGAGAAATAGAGATCAAAAAGAGAAAGAGAAACCAAGTCACATTGCAATACATTCATCATGAAACTGCTATAGTTAAAGCTATCCTGGCATAATTGGCTACAATAGGTGAACTTTCACTTATATTTATCCCAATAAACAAACATTAGAATATAAACTTTGTGTATTATTTTACTTCAATAAATCTGTAAAATTCAATATTGGGCTATATCATCAACTTTTTATAATGATATTTTCATCCAAATATCCTAATATTGAATAATTATTAAAATGTTATTTGCTACCACAACAAAAACTTACATAAATCAGATGAAATTGTGTTCAGTACTGAAAATTCAGTCTTAACTATTGCAACAAGTTGAGATGTACTTTAACAAATATAATGAATAGCCAGATTTTTTTAGGTAATTTGATAGACACATAATGTTCCATACTTTATTGGTTTACTTTCCCAGAACTATCGTTATTTCAAACCAAGACACAAAATAAGGATTTGTCAAGGAAATGATAATCTTAAAAGTAATTAATTGTTTTTGATGCCTTAAGTGTAAAAAAAAGTTATTTAAGAAGAAAGGAAATAAAGGAAAGGTATGCATCCAAATATTCTCCCTCCAGTAAATAGTAGAACAGACTGGGCTCTTTAAGCTAGGTATGGTAACCAGTCTAGAAGGAAAACTGAATTAAAACCTGTTAAACTGCACTTAAAAAAAAGAGACTGCTCATGCAGAGGGGTTGGGTAAATATATATATGAAAATTGTTCTTGTTGGAATAATTTTGTAATATAAGGTGTGCAGGAGCCCACCACTTAAACTTATAGACTGTGTGGACATGCGGATTCAATCAGCAAATCAACACACTCAAATAAGTGGTTAGTTAACTATTTAATTGCCAATTAAATCAAGGCATTCAGTTGCTTGTAATTAACATGGACGAACAGATCAACCAAGGTTTCTTCACTAAGGAACAACCAAGGATTCTGCCTAACAGTAAGGAACACAAGGGATCTCCACTGTAAAGTGCTCTCACCTACAGCCTAAAAATGGCCACAAAAATCTTAACATTTATTGAATCACTAAGATTGAGATAAAACAATCATTAAATCATTGAGAGCAAAAATAGTAGCAAAATTCTTTAGAAAAGGAAATATTTATGAGTTTCTATTTTGATCGTACACAAAAATGTTTTTGTTTCTATAGTTCATTTTTCTTTTAATAAGATTCAAAGGAAATTTCATACTTATAAAAAAAAATTAAATAACCAAAATTGTATTACTTAATTAACTTAACTTAATTGCATTAAAAATAAAGACAAGACCTTTCATTGATACAAGTGTGTGAATAATAGGTATATAAATAAACAATGTCTTATCACATCAACTTGTTCACATCTTACATAATTCAACAACCCTTTTTACCTCGTTTTTACAAACCTAAAGAAAGAAATCCAAAAGATGCAATCTTAACAGACAAAAAAAAAATGAATAAGTAAATACTTGCATAAATTAAACAGTTTCATAAGACGTAAGATGAGAGCCAAAATCTTATAAAAATACAAAGGATTCATTAATCCCTTTGGTTTTCATTCCAACAAAATGAGAAAGGTTTTCTTTTATGGATAAATTTGGAAACAGTATAATTTAATGATGATGATGATGATGATAGGAAAGAGAAAAGAGGAAAAACAAAAATCTGTTTACATAAAGAATACAGAGAACAAAAAAGATTTTGGATAACTTAAGCAATATTTTTTTTCCTGCCAAGACATGAAGAAGTGCATCTATGAACATGATCATATAGTTAAATATTAAGAACTGAAAGTGGAATTCTTTAACATATATATATATATATCTAAGTCAAGTTGGCAGGGTGACCTATTGTTGCTATGAACCGGACAACAAGGGAGTCTATCTCCTTTTCACTAGCACTAGACCAGGGAGATCAGCTCCAAACTGTGCTACTTATGCATTGAGTTGGCAAGGGCCAGAATCGAACCTAGAACCTTGCAATTCCAAGGCAGATACTTGACCGACTGAGCTAAATATAAAGACACAAAATGTGATAGAAAATAGAAAATCAATCCATATCTTCTTGAAATACAATCAATTGAAGTTGGAAAAACTGGAAAAAAAATGCCCCCTTTTTTCCTGAAAGTTTTTAGAAAATGTATTGTTTTCATTGACAAATCCTATTTAAAGCAAAAACTATTTAAGGTTTGGTTTGATTTCTTTGTTTAATGGCATATCAACCATTATGGATTATTCAATGCCAAAGCCATCCTTGTAGAAGAACTATAGTGGTACTATTTAACCATAGACGAGAGAGTTCATACCTTTTCTAAGAGTATTAATGCAAAAATGATTGTAATAGTACAACTGGAGTTCAAACTCACTTACTACAATGTCACAGTCCAACACATTAGCCAATACACTATGGGGATTCCCCCCCAATATTATTCAAGATTAAAGCAATGAAATTTGGCATGTAAATATGAAATTTTCTAGTGAATATCATAGCATCATTAAAAAAAGACATAACTCATCACTTAAGCTTCTTATAGTAACAATGCTTATGGCAGCCTAAAACATTTGCATTTGGTTTCCATCTAAAAAATGCTAATAAAATCCTGTCAAACCATCAAATGAAAGGAAATTGATTTTTCTACAAGTTTATCAAGGTTATTTATGTGCATTGTTTTTTATAACTTTTTTTTTTTAGTAATGTGAATCTGATCAAATTTGGCAGAAAAATAAAATGAATGTGATTTAACAGTTTAGATTGGTCACTTTTGTTATCAACCATTCTCAAAGTTCATCTTCTGTGGCATATTAAGTTTTTGTTCTAAAAATTACTCTTAATCACAATTTTTTATTAATTTTTCATGTATTGTTTTATAAATTTATGCTCAGTAGTTGGTAAAAAAACACATACATCATTTATGTAGATTTACCTTGAAAATCATCAGACCAGAGATTCTCTCAAAGCCACTGCCTGCTTTTATTCAAACGAGGGAGATTTTTTTTAATTTATAAATATAAGGTTGAATCTTTTACTTTGTGAAAGAAATACTGATGTAAAAAAAAAAATGTTACTTGATTTTAGATTAAAATTAAAGAAAATATGGTGTTTTTGTTTTAATAATGGTTACTTAACTGTTAACCAAATTTTCTTTTTTCAGGTTTTGTTAAGATCTAATTTATTTTAGAAAAATTTTCAATCAAAATTTTTTTGCAGCTTTTCAAATGAAAAAAAAATACTGGTTCACAAAGTTAAAATGTAAATGTAAATAAATATACACTTTAAAATTATGATAAAACTTTAATGTTAATTACTTGGGGGCAAAAATGGACTACATCTCTTTAGGTTGGTTTGGTCTCTTTGTTTAATGACATATCAACATTTGTGGATTATTTAATGCCAAAGACATCCTTGTAGAAGAATAGTAGTGGTTCTATTTAACCCATAACTGGGTGGGGGTATATACCTTTACTAAGAGGATTAGTCTGAAAGTATATGTAAAAAGCAACTGGTGTTCAAACACACTTACTATGATTTTGCAGTCCAGCACGTTCACCACTATGCCAAGGGGACTCCCCTCTTTAAGTTGACAGAGTACTACAATAATGTGATACCTCAGAAATGATAGAAACTTCTAAGAACAGCCTGAAAGACTTGTAATGATTATTTTATGTCAGGTATCTTTACAAATTATTTACAGTAAGAAAATTTGATTCATCAGGATTCTAGAAATCTAAATTGATTTGGTTTTTTTTAATCCAAGATTTAGTTATTTCACAAATCTTATTTAAACATAATAAATGGTGAGATTGACTATGCAAGCCTCTACTAGATTTTACAAGCAAACGCCATGATCTCAACCTCTTCTATAAAGTTTTATTCTATTCTAAACTATACTAATCTTTTGGAGGCACGTGGTATAATGGTTACCGTCATTAGAAATGGACACAGTGTGACAAGTTCAAATACTGGTCGGGGCTGATTGAATTTCACATAGCTCTAATACCAAAAAGAAAGGTATGAATCCAACTATTCTCCCACTAGCTATGGGTAAATAGTAGGGCAAGCTGGGCTCTTTAACCTTGGTATGGCAACCAGTATAGAAGGAAAACTCTGAATTTAAACCTGTTAAAATCTGCTTAAGAAATTGACCTTGTGTCACATCCTACTCGTGCAGAGGATTTGGGTAAATATGTATGCTAATCTTTTGCACCATCTGTTATTCTTCTTTCTAGTTATGCACGAGGCACAATTACATTTTTATTGTTTAAACTAGATCCTTTACTGTGATCAACTCTCTCTCAACCATATTGATATCTTTATCTATTAGCATTATTCCTAGTTCCATTGTTCTTTCCTCCATTGATCTGTCTGGTTGAATTTTTCTTAAAATTCAGGTTTCATATCAATTTATAATAGCAACTTGTATTTAACCAACCCCTCCAAGCAGGATGCGACACAAAGTCAAATTTTTGAGCAGAGTTTAACAGGTTTTAATTCAGAGTTTTCCTTCTACTAGACCAGTATGCCCTATTATTTACCCATAGCTCAAGGGAGAACAGTTGGATTCATACCTTTCCCAGGGGTATTATTAGCACTATGTGAAATGCAAACAATCATTGTCAACTTTACAATTTAAATATAGTTAATATTGATAAACTTAATTAGTAATATCTAATTAAATGTGAATAATGATTTTCACAAAATAATTTGTTAATATTTCTTTTCTTTTGTATGGTTGTGTCACTTGGACTTTAATGAAATGCCTGATACAAGGATGCTGTCATAAACAAATCCTGGAAGCAGCATCTTACAAAACGGCAGTGTACAGCCACTTACTACCCATCTCACAAACCATTCAAGCTAAACATGCTAGACACTGCTGGAGAAGTAAGGACAATCTCATAAACAATGTTCCCCTATGGACTCCTACACATGGACACACAAGTGCTGGTTGACGAGAGAAAACTTATATTCATCAGCTCTATATGGACACTGAATGCTGTCAATGGAATCCATGCTTTGTATTATTTGGATTTTTCAGACTATTGTCCTCATCGTTATTGTTATATACACAACACTTCAACCGATGTGCCCTCCAACCTTCTTCAGGTGTTTCTTGTTCAACTCTGGAACCTTCTCTTCAAAAACTTGGGAATCTTCATGTCATAATCGGGAGCCTTCACAGAATTCAAACTAAACCCTTTATTCAATCCACAGGAGTAGACTGTTCTCATTCTGTTAACCATGACTGGGGACAAGTGTTAAGCTATGTTAAGTATTCTAAACTATTATCGCCCTTAGCTAGGATTGAACCTGCAACCTATCACTTAAAACTGTATTAACTCAATATCCATTTATCGTCAAGACAACGCACCGCTGAAAAAAATGCAGCGAATATCAATTCATTTATATATAAGGTATATAAAGGAACTGCTATTCGTTGCATTTTGTTTGACCAGGTTACGAAATTATACAGTAGTACTGGCACGGCTACAACGGAAGATTATCCTGTTTCATTTTATCAAAGAGATCAAATTTCCATACCGTCCCTATCAGTTCAGGCTTCACTCATGCATATGTTGATATCACTTTCATTAGACATTTTCTGTCGATGTATATGAACTTGTTTACTAATTTCAGAGGCTTCTAAGTTAATTAGCAGATGACACAATCTTGATTAAAACATATGAACTCGATTTAATCCGAGTTCACATCGAGACCATTATCACTGAATTAACGATCCATTATTGAAATCTCATCTCCTGACTTGGTACATGAATATCATGCACATTCTATTCTCGATGAGGAAAATAGAATATAACAGAAAAAGAGAATGCTTGTTTATTTTTTGTCTAACTGGACAATTATGAAGCCTCATCTCAAAAATTCATACAAATTAAATCCATGCTGTCAGCACTCATTCAGGATGATGATATTTGAAATAGCATGTACTTTTCATGGCTCTTGATAATTACCTTCCTGGTCAGGCCAAGAACTTTTCAGCACTACCTTAAATGCATACCAAATTTGGTAGCTCTACATCAGACAATTTAGCTATCTATAGAGGACAAACCAACTCTTGCCATTTATTTAATACAGATGCAGTTAACAATATCACAGAAATGTTACCAGAGAACATAATATAAGAAATAGGATCGCAGCAATGTCTATTCAAAGTGGCAAGACAAAACCATAATTTCTTAATAACCACAACAAAGAGATTTATTCAAGCATCTTTGTAAATTCCTGAGTATGTCAACATATATCATATAACACTAGAACTGTGGTGTAGGAAGCAATTCTTGGGTAAAAAATGCACCAAATCTAACTCTTAATCAATTTAAATTGTAATATAAATGTCAAAATTTCCTATTTTATAGATAATAATTTCACTAACCTTTCTTTCTGGTTAAATTTTCAGGATATATCTTAATTCAAGTTCCTTGCAAATTTCACAGTATAACATAATGATTTGTCAGGATAGAAGGGAAAAAAAAAAGAAAAAAAAAGATGCACTCATGGCAAAGCTGGACAAGACCCTACATGGCAATCTTTTATGGAGGTGCATGGTGTAATGGCTAGAGTCATAGGAAATGGACTCATCGACCAGAGTTCAAATCCTAGACGAGGCTGTCTACATTTCCCATAGTGCTAACACCCGTGGGAAAGGTTGTATCCACCTGCTCTCCCTCGAGCTATGGGTAAATAGAATAGCAGACTGGGCTCTTTAACCTTGGTTAGGCAACCAGTCTAGGAGAGGAAAACTCTGAATTCAAACCTGTTAAACTCTGCATGAAAAATTGACCTTGTGTTACATCCTGCTCATGTGGAGGGGTTGGTAAATACATACATGGCAATCTTTTCAATATCCCATTTTGCCTGCAATGTTATATGCAAGAAAAACATGTGCTACTTTGAAGAAGGAAGAACAAGAACTGGTTACAGCAGAGAGGGCTATGGTAAGATCCATGCTGGTAATATCCTTGCTCAAGTGCTGAAGTGAAGTAATTCAGGAGAATGAACAGAGAAGAAGAAGCAGTAATGAAGTTAACAAGAATCAAGTAAGATCATCCTCTCTCTAATCTGTCTCTCTCTCTCTCTATCACCTGAGTTTCCTCTCTCGATGTGGGTATACAACAGTTGGTTATATATCGTTTCATCATACAAAATAAATGTGAGAACAGTTCATGACAAAGGATATTTTATTGTATGAACAAACTTAATAGAAGAGAATACAAACCTGACATGAGATACAAGGAAGAGCTTATACAGGTTTCTATGAGTGAAATGGCCTAATAGGAAAATAGTCTTTTAGTAGAGAAAGTCTTGAGTCCTTGACATTTAGCTGGTAAAAATGGAAAGTTTAAAGAGTTGCATGGTATTGTGGTCATGCAATATGAGACTGCTAGGGTGCAAAGCCCCCCAAGTCTGAGTACAGGAATGCAACTTGTGCATTGTTAACTCTGTCAAGGCTGGAAAGTAAAAGAGGGTTTTTATTTTGCTGCTTCTACTTTTATAATGCTGCTCACTATGCTACCTAGCACCTACTGGCAGACGTGGAAGGTAATTACCTTTCATATCCCCTATTAGTATTAGTAGAGAGATGTTAATCCCAACACTTTTTTTGGTGCTGATAAAAATGCATCTACAAGACCATCAAATGTAAAAAGACATCTGTACTGTTGGCAATGATGAAATGCCTTGTGTCGCATGTCAAAAATTGTCACTGACTCGTCTAGATATCTAAGCATCATTTTATATAAGTTGCCAAGCTGTGCACACATTTTCATTTAAATTTTAAAAAGATAATAAGTAATAACTCCTTATTTCAGAAATTTTGGCAAAAGTTTATAAATTTATCTTAACATTCATAGCTTCATAATTGACAGAATTTGGACCCAAGAAGATTAGGTTTTCAGGTTTGGAAAACAAACTTGAAAACCTAATCCTCTTGGGTCCAAATTCTGTCAATTTGAAGCTATGTATGTTAAAATAAATTTATAAACTTTTGCCAAAATTTCTGAGATAAGGAGTTGTTATTATTTACATTATTATTATAATTTTTTTTTTTTTTTTTTTTTCCAATATCAAATTTTGTTCCCAAATCCATCAATTTTGAAGCTGAAATGTTTGCAATGTATCATAAATTGGTGTCACAACTGAGTAATGAGAAGTTCCATTGTTACGTTAAGAGAAGTTTATGTTTCATGTTACAATGGAATCAGGTAGCAATGTACCAGGTCTGATCAAGAAATGTCCAGAGTGAAGATTTAATATTTCTTTTTAAATTTAGATGTAAAAATGTGAATAACTGAGCAACTTATAAATGATAAAAAATGCTGTAATGATTATCTTTGTGGGAAATGGACATGGTGACCAGAGTTCAATTCCTGGATGAGGCTGTTTGCATTTCATATAGCACTAATACCATTAGGAAAGGTATATATCCAACTATTCTCCTTCCAGTTATGAGTAAATAGCGGGGCAGACTGGGCTCTTTAACCTTGGTTAGGCAACCAGCCTAGGAGAAGTAAAACTGAATTCAAACTCTGCTTAAAAAAAAAAAATTTAAAAAATACCTTCCTGCTTGTGTGGAGGGATTGGGAAAATATGTATAAAATTATGTTTATACATATTGACAATTCTCAATACTTTTTGATCAGCAGTTTTTTGGCAAAATAAAAGATTGTTCAAGTGCAGCACCCATCATATTCAATAGACAAAGCTTCATGCAATGTTTTTCTTGTTTTCCTAAACTAAATAAAATCATCCCAACAATTATTTTAATTCTTTTCTTAAAAATAAATAAAAGATTTTCTCATAACAATATTTGAGGGGTTTTTTTTTCTGGGTAATAATTATAATATAAATTCTATAAAGAGGATGTAACTTAACATGGATGTTAATAGCTGCTGAAAAGCAACCCTTTATAAACAAGTAACAATAAAAATTTCACCCTACATCTTATATATACATGAAGAAGAGAGTCTTTTTAGCTTTGAGTATTGTAAACAATCAGTATTTCTTCCATATTATCTGATGAAATTACAGTGTATCTTCCATACTATCAAACAGTAATTTAATCTATAAATAATATTTTATCAAATTATCTCATCTATAGAAAGCAATATCAATATACGAATAGGAAAGGCATAGACTGCTATAGACGGATTATTGATCACGTGGAAATCTGATCTCTTTGATAAGATAAAGTGAGAGTTCTTCCAAGCTGTAGCCATATCAGTGCTACTGTATGGTTGCACCACTTGACTCTAATTAATCACTTAGAGAAGCTAAATGAGACCTATACAAGGATGCTGTCTTGAATAAATCCTGGAAGCAGCACCCCACAAAAAAATAGAATGGTGGAGTTAAATCTCTGGAGATTTCATGCCCCAAAACACCTTTGATCCAATACCCACTATCATCATCATGTCGCACCAGCATCAATGACAATCTCTCGCCAACCATCCCTATCATTCATTAACCCCAGGAGGTCCTCCACACAGCATGCCATATCCGCACAGAGCTGGTCTATGTAGGTCTTTACTGGACAACCCACTCTAGTATGTCCATGTGCTGGTTTCCACAGAAGGACGTCGCTTATGAGTTCATCCTTACTTCTCCAGAAAGAGCCACACTACTGTTCATTCAGGCTTATATCCCCAATATACTAATGCCAATATGGGTCTTCGATGAGTGAAAGAATCGACTTCTTCCCTACCTCCAAGCATCCCAATAGTTTATTTATTAGCTGGTTACAACACCAGGTGCTTGTTTGTTTGTTTTTGTTTTATGGTATATCAACCACAGTGGGTCATTTAATGCCGGCAAAGTTTTGAAAGAGTTGTTTTGCGATAGTTTGGAAGAAAAATTTTTTAACTAAATTTTTCTTGTAAACAAATTTTCTATTTAACCCATAGATGGGACCCTAACAGGTACTACCACTCCAGGTCAGAGTGGACCTGGGAGCAATGGTGATGAAGCAGTGCTCCACATTCCCAAGACTTCCAGAACTGGAACCTCACCATCAGTTAGAGTTTAACGTCATACCCAGGACATGAAGACCCTCAGCCACCTCCTTCTGGCACCCATATGATAAAAAAGGTTGGGGGTTGCCATAAGGGCAATAGTGTCAGGACAATCATATAGGTGCTAGGGCTTGACGTGCCAAGCCAATTGATCAGAGGGGGCCTCTCCGACTCTGGAGTGTTGCACGTCATGAACTGCTCATCCACCAGGTCTTACCCCTCTGTAGAGGTGCAGTCAGTGTATTCTAAAGGCCCAGCCAACAGGGCTAACATCAGGTGCACTGCCGTCACCATTCACAAAGTGAATGACATTTTCAATCACTATTTACACCACAGCGCAACTGTGGACAGTCTAAGAACATTATTAGATTTAGGAATATTAATATTCTTATTCTACTTAGAACATTATAGAGCATCTCTTATTTTGTGGTGTGTTAACATATGTGGTGTCATAGTCCTTTTAAAATGTGTATTGAACTACTAATGCTCATCACTCCATGTGATGTTACATATCTACAGTGGGTGTAATGGTTATCATCCTAGAAAAAGGACTTGGCAACACGAGTTCAAATCAGAGACTAGCATTTCACATAGTGCTAATACCCTTGGGAAAAGTATGTATCCAACTATTCCCTCCAAATATGAATAAATAGTAGGGCAGACAGTTCTTTAACCTTGGTATGGCAACTAGTCTAAGAGTTGGAAAACTCTGAATTCGAACCTGCTAAATTCCGATTAAAAACAGACCTTGAGTCACACCTTGCTCATGTGGAAGGGTTGGTAAAGGTAAGTATTGTAGTATAATGGTTATTGTCGTAGGAAATTGTCATGGCGAACAGAGTTCAAATCCTAGACAAGGCTGCTTGCAGTCTCCCACAAAATTATCATTCAGTTATAAATTGGACTGAAAATTGATCTATTCTCTCTAAAAAAAATCTAGTTACATTATTTTTTGCTGGATTACGGTTACACACAGAATTTTAGTAATAGAAAATAAAATATGCGATTCGAAGACTCAAAGTAAAATTGAATACTTCCTAAAAATAAATAAATACAAAATAAGAAAAAAAAGACATAAATATCGATATAATTAGTTTAATTTCATTTATATCGTAGGTAAAAGTACCAGGAAGCGGAACTTTAATCCTAAGTTGTATTTGCTATTGACACTTATACAGAAATTACGGTCAGTCGAACAAAGAAAATAACAAAAAAAAAAAGCTATGCTGGTTTATTTCATTATTATATAAGAATCCTAACAAATTATAGCAAAGGAAAAAAATGAGTAAATAAAAAGCAATGTAGCGTGAAATAACAATGAACGACAATATGCTAGTCGTACTACTAACTACAGGATTTTAGAGAATAAAAAACATTAAATGAAACGAGTTATGTATTTTTACTAAAATCTCAAAATTATCACTTTCAAAAGTTTGAAATATTCGGCGATTTGCAATAGAAATCGATTTAAAGAAAATTTATTTAAATAAAATCATGTATTATTTATAATCATGTATGTTTTATAATATTGTACTGACAAAACTTAAGAGATTGAGAGGATGTCAACAGGTCTTTTTATAACATGCCGTGACAATGAACGAGAGAAACAAAGAAAAGTAAAAGCAATAATAATTTATTAACTTGCGATTTGGTGATTTTTTTTTTTTTTTTTTTTTTGAAAATTAAAAATAATTTAGTATTAATCTTAAAAATGGAAAGAATTGGATGTATCCACCTTTTAGTTTTGTGTGTAGTAACGACTAAATATTTATATTATTCAAATCGTATTATTGTTTTTAACAATAAAATGAACAAATATTTTTGTTTAAGGCAAATTAATAAATATCTATTTGCATGGCCAAGTTTAAAATAAGTACTCTAAATTTCCTTTAGGGTGTCTCAAGACATTAAGGACTGGACCCTACCTCTTAATTATAATGAGTTGTTTCCGACCAAAACATAAGTTAAAATTAACTTTTTTTTCATTTGAAAGTTTTGTCAAAAAAAATGTATAAGATGGTTCCAGAAAGAGAAAGAAATGAAGTAGTCTGCTGTTTTAAATTAAAAATTGAAGGTATTAACATTTATTCATTTAGCAAATTAAAAATTAATAATCAACTTAAAATTGAGACGTGATAATTGAAAAATGATTAAGAGCAAGAAATTTGTCTCCGTAATTTCCTAAGCGAAATTAAAATAAAATAAAATAATTTTTTTAAACATAAAAATCGTTTATTTTTTTCTGCATCGTCATTTTTTTTTTTTTAAATATGAAAAGAAAACAATAGAAACGTGACCCCACGCCGGTTAATAAAAAAAAGTTTAATTTGTTATCAGAAAAACAGAATTGTTTTTGTTGTTTTTTTTTTTACTGACAATAAACAAAAAAAAAACTATATAATGTAGATCACTTAAGTTTGTCATCTTTAACTAATAAATTATTAATTTATTAAGTTTTTTTTACTCTGTAAAATTGAGACTTCGAAACAAAAACTTGGTCGGTTCCATAATAATACTTTCTTTTTTCTTTTTGTTCTTCTTTTCTACAATCCTCGGCAGAACAAATAATTCATTTTTATTACTTTTAAATATAATGTTAAGTTAAAAAAAGAAAGAAATGATTATAAATTAAAATTTTGGAGTAACTAAACTTAAATTTAAGTTCATTAAGTTTAGTTAAATTCAAGTATGTTACAAAAGTAAAAAAAAAAGGAGACAAACAATAAATTCAACGCACAAAAAGTGAGGGGTTTTTTTTTGTTCGAGAAAGGTAAAAAAAGGCTATCTCAACAGGTTTTTTCTTAAATCAAAAATCAAAATCCAAGTAAAAATGTACCTTGTTTTTAAATGAGTAAAGTAAACTTAAAAAATGTAATTTACTAAACTTCGTTTAACTAGCACAAAGCCAGATTGTGAAGGGCACCCGGTGAGAATCGAACTGAACGGTCGTCCGCTTGACTACCTAATAACCATTACATAATTCGAGAAAGTAAAAAAAAAACAAAACAAAAACCAGGTAAAACTAAGGCATCTTATCATATCTATTTATCAAAACTTATCTTTAAAAATAAGAATTAGGACGAATCATAGAAAAGAAGATTTTTCTTTTTAATGTCATCCATCCATACAAATTGTTTAGGAATTCAATTTTAAAAATAAGTTAAGAAAACTCATAACTTTTGAAACGATTTCATAAAATTTTATTTTAAAATCTGTTTCCTTGTCAACAAATGTCAATTTTTCAAAAATAGTTTTAAAAGATTGTTTATTTTGGCAATTCTCAATATTAAAAAAAGTTTAAAATTAAATCTATTTAAATTTCTAACATTAGTCAAAAATTAAAATCTACTCGAACAAATAAACTTTGAAAGAAAATAATAAATTTGTTTAATTTTTTTGTTTGTCCATAAAGATGTTCAATTAATTCTGAACTTAAGGAAATGAGAAAATCTTTTCTTTTGTTTGTGTAAATTTTACAATGAGGCTAAGTAAAATCTCTAAAATTATTTTAACTTTGACAATTTCATTTAAATTTTTAAAAGTTAATCTTTAAGTGAATTTTTAAAAATAATTTTAATCCCTCCTAAAAAAATATGACTATTAGTCAAATTTAAACTTAAGTTTTTAAAAAGTTTTTTTTAAGATTTTAAAATTAATCCAACTTGTAAACTTTATTAAATAAATTGTTATTAAAAGCTGTGATGTTCATGATTTATTAAAAATCGAGAAAGAGAACGAAGTGTAATCAAAACAACCAAAAATGTATTGTTATATTTTAATTTTCTACTTCAAGTTACCTTTTTTGTTTTGAACTCATAAGGTACCGAAATCGAGAAAGTCAAACCATAAGAATTTGCATCATATGGATTACCGAAGTTGCTATAATACTAATAAGAAGGTGTTTGGCATTAAGATTGACGGTAAATAAGATTTGTGAAAAAAAAATTCCTCGATTTTTTAAATTAAAAAAAATCATTGACAAAAAGGATATTTTAAACAACAAATGACATTGACGAGGAACATACTGTACTTAAATATTTCCAGTAGTTTAATGTTGTATAGGGCCTATAAACAAGAAGTGAGTGAGAAAACAACACGGACAGACGAATAAGGGAAGATTCATCAAAATTTAAAGTAAATAAATGAATAAAATAAAACTTAAATAACATTATGAATGAACATTTTACATTCGCGTAGTGCGATTTAAAAAAAAAAAACTTTTAATATTTGAAGCGATTCAACCTTCCCACAAGAAAAAAAAATAAACAAACTATATCTTAAATTATGAATTAATGGTCATCCATAGCGCACACACTAGTCAAATGCGGCTTTCTAAGTTTGGGTAGCCCCATTCTACACGCCGCTGTTTAAAACCAATGCCATCGCTTCTCTAATCCACATCGACCTGTGACAGAAATAAAATCCTTTACAGAAGACGATAACAAAGTCAGCAGTTTATGGGCTGCCTGCTTAGTTATTTTTCTTTTACTTCTAAATATTGATAAATCAATAGTTAAAGCCAAGAAAAAAGTAAATATTAGGTTTTATTTACTTACCAAAGTCTGTTCATAGCCAAAATTGTTACCAGCTCCTTCTGACGCCATCTTAACTGGTCGTGTGTAGTTGACTGACTGTGCGAATGACACCTGGCCTTACTGAATAAAAATATCTCTCTCTTATGTATGTGTGTGTATAATGTTTATAGGGCGGCGTGAATAACAAAGAATGGTTCTCGAAAAAAAAAAAAAGGTGTCCAGTAAATCACCAAGTTACCGGTCACCCTCTTTCCAGACGACAGGGCAGCACTTTAAATTGTAGTAAAAAAAATGAATAAAAAAAGTAATATCCTCTGGAAAAAAAAACAATGCTTGTTTTATTTATTTATAAACATTGTCATTTTATCCGTAGTGTTGGAGAAAAAACGAGGAGTTCCCACATAGTTGTGGTTGCTTTCTTAGCTTCTATCGACAGTACGACTACAGCTGGAGTTGCTTACTTGCTTGCCGATTATTTTTAGGTTCATCTAATGGTTAGAGCAATGAATTCTCAACTGAGATCTCCACTGTTGGATATGACACAAGGCAAAAAGAAGAGGGCACATAATGAGAAAGGAACTTACTAATTGTAAGACTAGCTTGCTAACTATTGTGAGGTGTTAAAAAAACTAAATTAATAAGTGAAGTTTCGATTGACATCAGGCTGCAAGTTTGGAGGCTCTGAGTAAGGATCGAACTCACTACTCAGTAGTAAGTGATCTGCGAGACTAGCTTATTAACTATACCGCTAAGATAAGGTGCCTAACTGAGATTTCTACACAGTTCCTTCATAGATTAGATCCAGGATCAATTTAAAGGTCCTTATCGCAAATCACTGTGAATGGAGGGATTAAATGAAAGTTTTAACCTGGGCGCAAGATCTCAACAGTGGCTTGTTTTTTTTTATATCTTTTTTTTTTAAGATTTGAAAATTTTATCAAACTTTTGTGATTATCCACTTCGCTTAACTAACATTTCAACTGATTTGTGTATCTTTGTCCGAACTAACAATAACATAACGTAATGATCTGAAAGAGTTTTTTTTTTTTTTTTTTTTTTTAAATAAATAAATTTAAAATTCAAAAGAAATAAACGACTGATAGTGACATCAAACTGTCCTGTACGTCGAACAAAATAAAATGGTAACACTTAACAATAAGATAAAAAATCTTTTTGTTTGATTTTTCAACTACTTTCTCTTTCTTTCCTCAGAAAAAAAAAACTTAAAAAAACACTAAACAATAACTGCCGCTAGTGAAAAACAATTAATGATCTTACCTTATTTTTACCAAGTTTAAGTTACTAACTAATTTTCTCACTTCCCTTACCTAGGGGTCATTTAGTTGGTCCAGCTATTTTTTTATTATTTATTTTTACATCACCGGTCTCTTTGATGTATCTGCTCTTGAATAAGCCCCTCAGTTTATTCAATTGAAAGTCTAACTAGTATTTACTTCGTGGGTCAATTACTTCCATGTGTTTAAACTTGAAAAATATCTGTCACTCCTTCTTTCCCATTTTCTGTGAACAAGTGTGCACATCTAGAAAACATTGTCATTGCCGTGGCATGCAGGTGAAAATGACAAACATTAACGTTCACTTCTTCCTTGTTGACTGTTTTCAGGTGAGAACAAAACGGATTGCGTTGACAACTCATGCTGGGTTGGACCGTTCACAAACCATTGAATCAGAGAATTTTGTTACGACAAATTTATTAATCACGTGTTCAAATCTCATCAGTTCCAGACTTTTTAAGATAAATGAATTGTCTTAGATTGAAACTGGGTTATCTTCAGGATACGCACTCCCGAATTTTTCAGCATTTTTTTTTTTTTTCCTTAAAGGAATTCTCCTTTCAAATTAGCCATAGGAATCAACCTCGTACGCTCTTTTGATCTGCTGTTTTATTTTTTCGGGAAAATAAACTTGTTTTTCATTTGAATTCATAATAAATTTTTTTACAATAAATTATTTTGGTCATTTTTCAAGAAATGTCTCAATTAAATTATTTTTGGCATTTTTCAATAAATATGAACTTTTTTTTAAACAATAAATTAACTTTTCTTTTTTTCTTTTTTTTTCTTTTTTCCATTAATAAAATCTGAAAACTTTTTTTAACAATGAATTAACTTTATTAACTTATTTCAGAATTCAGATGAAAACAGGTTTATTTTACCGAAAAATGCATATTAAAAAAACCTACGATGCTGGCTTCTTCTGCTAATTTAGCCATATGCAAAAAATTCGTCTGCTAGGAGTTTTAAAAGCGAATTAAAAATAATTAAATCTATTATTTAAGGTCAAACTTTGTCTAAATCGATAAGTAGTAACATAATGACCATCATTAAAAAAGAAAAATATTACAATATGCAATTTATTTTTAATACATTTTATACATTAAAAATCGTCCGAATTTCAACAAAAAGTTACGTTGAATTTATTTTGATTTATCGTGTTCAATAATGGTTTTAGAATATTTTTAAAATATTTACGACGGGGGAACTGAGCACCCAACTCGAAAAATAAAGAACTTTTTAGAATTTTTTTTTTTTTTTTTTTTTTACAATCTGATAGATTGGTGTGCAATCGATAACAATCCATTGAAGGAAAAAAACAAAAATTAAAAACAAAAATTTTAGATGATGGGGTTCCAGATAGTCTTTTCCGGCCAGACATGACAATTGCAATCTTTTTTTATTTTAGTAAAAAAAAAAAAAAATTGTTAATTTAAAGATAAAAAGTGAGAAAACATCAAATAGAATTTGAATATTTTTAATTAAAAAGGAATAATTGATTACCTTAACTTATTAGATATTGAATCTTTCGGTTAAATTACTGACACAAAGATTAACCCTTCTGAATAGAGGAAGATATTTCATATTTTATGTATTTGGTCTTAATTGTCTTCCATACAATTAATCTTCTAACATTATGTGTTTATATTGAAAATCAATTTAATTGTTTTCAAATATGTGAATCTTGATATTAAGTTTAAAATGTTATATTTTTAGATTCTAGAAATAAATATCTATTTAATGCAAACCTTATTTTATACTCCTAAAGTAATAAGTTTTGAAGAAAAACTCTATTAAAAATTTACCCCCCCCCCCCTTTTTTAGTAGAAAAAATATCGATGTATAATTTTTTTTTAATAAGATAATAGTCAATTAAATAATTATGGAAATGAGTAAAAAAGAAATCTCCTAAAAAATTATTATTTTTTTTTTTTTTTTACATTTTATTTTTCGATAATCAATACTTATTTTCTCATAGAAAGGCCACCGTAAAAAAATTTTTGTTTCTATTCATAACTTCGGTCTTTTATCTTTTTATTTATACTGTAATTAGAATCAAGTTAGGACCAACTTGAAACAATTTTACGCCCCCAACATAAGGGGGGGTCAAAATTAAGTGACCTGAAAAAAATGAGAAAGTTTTGAAATAAAATAAATAATGCATTATAAAGATCATTCATTGATACATAAACACTGAAAATTTCATTAAAATCCGAAAATTCCCTGATTTTTGGTAAATTATTTTCTGTAGGGGGCTAAAGTCATTTTGTCAAAAACGCATTTTAGGCTCCGTTTGCCAGTCCCTATGCTAATTTGAAGGGAGCATTCCCTTTTTAAAAGGTCGAAAAATTCGGGAGTACGTATTTTGAAGATAACCTGAAACTTTGTTGTAGATAACCTGAAAACAAATGTTTATGAATAAGGATTTATGTTTTTTAGATAAGTTTTTATTTATTTGCCAATTAGTGCATTGAAGCAACATTCACCTATTTTATGAACAAGAGGCGTAATGGAGAGAAAGAGTAGGCCACCTAAGCATCCTGTTGTGGCGTAATGGTTAGCAAGGTAGTCACGCAGATCCATTACTACTGAAAAGTGAGTTCGATCCTAACTGGATGCCCCATATTTGTGACCTTGTGTTAAATCCTACCCGTGGTAAACGGGTTGGGTAATTTGTTTTCTTTGAAAATGCCACCTGAGTCCCAAACAGGTTGTACCGCAAAAGCTTTATTAATAATCGTTTGTGTCTATTGCATTTCTACTTACATAGGAGATGTGCTTAGGGTAACGGTTATTTTCATGGGAAATGGGATCGGCAACTCGAGATGTTTTTTGTTTTTTTTTTATAATTGAAATAGATCATTAAGTAGGCCTGAGCCTATTCTAATAATGACCACCCCAAGCGTAGATTTAAGAGGTTTGAATTCAGAGTTTTCCTTCTCCTAGACTGGTTACTTAACCAAGGTTAAAGAGCCCAGTCTGTCCTATTATTTATCCATAGTTGAAGGGAGAGTTGTTGGTTTCATACCTTTCCCAAGGGTATGTAGCTTCGTCCAGGATTTGAACCCGGGTCGACGAGTCCATTTCCTATGACTCTAACCATTATACCACGAACTGACCTCCAACCCGAAACGGTGTGAATGCATCTGTTCTCACCCCTCCCCCTGGTATGAGTAATTAGTAGGGCAGGCTGAGTTCTTTAGCTTTGGTTAGGCAATCAGTATAGGACAGTGGTTATCAACCGGGGGAGGAGGCATATAACATTACCGGGGGCTCACACACGCAAAACAACAAACTGGTGGTCGACAGTGATATTTTATTCGTCCATAGAGTAATTCTAGCTATGATTTTTTATGATCATCAAGTAGAAGAAAAAAACTTTACATTTGACAGTGTCGTAAATTTTAAATTACGTAGAACAAACAAAAATGAAAATCACCCATTCTTTCTCAGGCAGCAGACATCAACCTTAGATGTTTGTTTTCATGATGAGGGACTAGCAAAAAAAAATCGGAAACTACGAGTTTTAAAAGCGAATTAAGAATAATTAAATCTATTATTTAAGGTTAAACTTTGTCTAAATCGATAAGTAGTAACATAATAACCATCATTAAAAAAAGAAAAACATAATTACATATGCAGTTTATTTTTAACAGACTATTTGTTAACAACTATTTGTTTTGGTCAATTTCGACGCGATCCGCCATTTTGGCTGTTTTTCAATGGTTTTAGGCGCTTGTTTACAATTTTAACGTAACATTTGGGATGGAAATTTTTTTTACCAAAACTCAGGTAATTATCCGATTTTAATGAAATTTTCAGTATTGATTTAACAATTAATGAATTTTATAATGCATCAGTTATTTTATTTCAAAACTTTAATTTTATTAGAATTCTGGGGTATGGGGTTATCGTCCCTTGTCTGCGAGCCTCTGTTTCAAACCAACCAATCACGAGCCAGCATACTTTGGCGGCAAAGCCAAATAAGCAAACTCATGCCTCTTCTGAATCAAAACTCACCGGAGACAGACCGAAAAAAAGGTCGCTCCTACTATTCTTCAACACACAGAATCGGAGTCGGACGCAAGCAGAAGTCTATCATATCCGAACTTAACAGAAGGCCGTAGCAAGGGCTTCGATAATACCCTATCCCAGGATAAAGCAGTTAAGTGACAAATATATTATTTGTGCAAACGAAACTAAAGTTTGCAAGTTCTTTATATGTAATACAAGTCTTTTTATTCATACTTCTAGTTTGTTCGTTTTACTTCTTTGACTCTTAACCTGTTTGCCACATTCGCGGTTAACTCCATACACAAACATTGGAGTACTGCCGCTAGTGTTATCTTTTCTTTTATAATTTAGTATTTTTGATATGAAAAATTAATATATAAAATTCATCTAAAATAAAAAATTTCGGATTTCAAGTATAAAATGTTATATTTTTAGATTCTAGAAATAAATATCTACTTAATGCAAACCTTATTTTTTCGAAAAGTATGCGTTTTGAAGAAAAACTCTATTGAAAATGTACCCTCTCACCTTTTTAAGCAGAAAAAACATCGATGTATAATTTTTTCTTTTGTAAAATAATAGCCAATTAAATAATTATCGAAATGAGTAAAAAAGAAATCTCCAAAAAATAAATTATTTATTATTTTTTTACATTTTATTTTTCGATTTTCGGTACTTATTTTCTCATAGAAGCGCAACCGTAAAAATTTTTTTTGTTTCTATTCATAAGTTCGGTCTTTTCTCATTATTTATACTGTAATTAGTACAATATATGACCAACTTGAAAAACATTTTACGCCCCCAGCATAAGGGGGGTCAAAATTAAGCGACCTGAAAAAAATGAGAAAGTTTTGAAATAAAATAAATAATGCATTATAAAGATCATTCATTGATAAATAAACACTGAAATTTTCATTAAAATCTGATAATTCCCTGATTTTTGGTAAATTATTTTCTGTAGGGGGGCTAAAGTCATTTTGTCAAAAACGCATTTTAGGCTCAGTTTGCTAGTCCCTATGAATATCCATTTACTATTTCCTGAATTTTTGATACAATTCCTTTACTTTTGTGTGTGTGTGTGTGTGTGTGTGTGTGTGTGTGTGTGTGTGTGTGTGTGTGTGTGCAATGGCCTTAGGGGTCCACAAAAATAATTAGGAGGAAAAGGAGTCCATAGGTTTAAAAAAGTTGAGAACCACTGGTCTAGAAGGAAAACTCTGAATTCAAACCAGCAGTACCCCGCTTAAAAATTCACCTTGTGTCATATCCTGCCTATGATGGAGGGGTTGGGTAAATACATACTGACATTAATAACAAATTTCATTAACTGTTGGAGGGTCCAAGACCACCACCCTCACCTGACTCCAAAAATTATCTCTAGCTATTCTTCTGTACATGAATAAGTGCTATTAGTTTTGAAATGTCTATATATCAATACTCGTGTTCCTATTTTGTATGACCGTTATCATCTTGCAACACCCTCTGGTTAAAAATGAGACCGTCCAAATCATCCAAGAGGAAATGCAAAAATGTAAATCCTGATTATCTGGTATTGCTTATCCGCCGAATTCTTATTCATGTGTGTCATCACCTCAACTAAATAATGGACCATTCCTTTTTTATTATATAGAAAGAAAGGGAAGAAATGACATGCTACCCTGAAAAATATGATAAGAAAGAAAGAGAGTAGGGGGAAGATAGAGAAAGGGAGTGAGTGTGCAGAAGTGATACCGCTAATCTATTTCAATCGAACATAATGAACAGAAGGATTTGGACTCGGATAGACAAATCCATTTCCTACGACTCTAACCATTACACTAACGCACATTTTTTTGTGTGTGTATATATATCCACATGATGATATATTTACTCCACACAGGCTTAAACAACAAAGGTTTGTTCAATACCAACTAAAAATTACTAGCTGCGGGTTGTGATTACCAAAACTGACAAACATACAAAGACAACCTTCACATGTATATCCACATGAGGATATATCTTACTACCCACATGTTTAAACAACAAAGTGTCCCGGTTAATTCAATACCAACTAAAAATTGTTAGCTGTGAATTGTGGTTACCCAAACTGACAAACATACAAAGACAACCTATTGAAAAAATTAGGGATTAATTATCTGCCCTTGGCACCAGGGGAAGATCAGCCAATACCGTAGATTGGTGTCCAAATTGAACTCCTTCCCTCACTTGAAGTGTTGGTCATCAGTGCAGCAAGTTATATTACCCAGTCTCTCCAAAAACCAAGATGGATTTCAGCAGATAAGTCTGGCCGCAACACCATTAAGTTTGCAAGTTGTATTTATATTAAAATAAAACAAACTATACATAAATCAATGATACCGGTCATATATTTATTGAAACCTGTTTTAAAAAGTGTTATGGACCATCTAAGGTTGTGTCCTTCCTATATTTATAATACAGTGTTGTATAATATTTTATACAATGACTATAAATTAAATACTCATTGATTAACTTACTTAATTCATGAAATGACTGTGACGTAAGCAGTGATGTAGTTTCAGTTACAGGGAAATGGAGACTGAATCTGTTATATATAGATGTGTTTTTTATCTTCATTTGTTTGTTGTCTTCTTCATCCCAATTTGAATGCTTACTTGTTAATGTGGGAAAATATATGGTGCCCAGCAAAAAAGACAATAAACCTTCACATGTCAAAACCATAGATCGTCCCACTACAAATTCCTAGCTGCAGGTTGTGATTGTCAAAATTGGCAAACATACAAAGACAACCTTCACATGTCTTAGCTCATCCCACTACACATTCACCTTAGCTCATCCCACTACAAAGTGCAACAAAACAATAGATATTTGCCATTTCCATTTATCAATGAGAAACATTTATTGCTGAAATGATTGATAACATTTTGTAAAAGATAAAACAAACAAAAACTGTTTTGTTAATTGTTTCGGGTGTTTATTAATGAAATTTCTCATCAGCTTTATTATACGCCTCTTACTTTTATATTCCCAATTGGAGACACGAGAGGAAATAGATAAATTGGATGATCAAATAGTCACATACTCGGCCATATATATATATTTGTTTTACCTCAGGCAATTCAATCATGTGTTGTTGTTTTTTTCTTGTTAGTAAATAGAACATTATCCTAATTTCTATCTGATTATTTTTTTACATGAGGAATCATCATTATATATTGATTTATTGATATTCATCATTATACATTGATAACTATTATTCTCATCTTGATTGTTATATATAGATCTTATAGAAATGACATTGGCTGTGTGCCCTCTGACCCTGATCAAGTGTTCATTTTTGGCTGATTGAGTTGATATGTTGTATAATGTATAATGATAATTGATGTAGGTTGTTGCTGGTAGGCCGACACTGGTCTATCCATGTATAGGTGTCGACTAGAGAATGTCACTTATGAGTTCATCCTTGCTTCTCCAGCTGTGTCCAGCATGTCATGGACACGTGGATGGTTTGTATGATAGGAGGCAGTACAGCTGTTTTTTTTTGTCCACAGATCTTCCGCACAGAGCTGATTGATATAGGTTGTTGCTGGTAGGCTGATATTGGTGTGTCCGTGTGTAGCTGTCCAGAGGAGAACGTCACTTATGAGTTCATATTTGCTTCTCCAGCAATGTCTAGCATGTCATGTTCATCTTCCTTGGATAGTTTGTGTGATCGGGGGCAAGTGGCCGTACAGCTGCTTTTTTGTGCACAGATCTTCCACACAGCTGTTTGATGTAGGCTTTTACTGGTCGGCCTACATTGGTGCACCCATGTGTTGGTGTCCACAGTGAACATCACTTATATGTTTGTTCTTGCTTCTCCAGCAGTTTCTAGCATGTTTTGTTTATCTTACTTGGATGGTTTGTGTGATAGAACGTAAGTGGCAATACCGTTGCTTTGTGTGGGGTGCTGCTTCCAAGATTTGCTCAAGACAGCACACAACATCCTTGTGTAGTTCTCATCAAGCTTTTTCTCCACGCGTTTTGTTAGTGTCCAAGCTTAAAAGAATTCTCACTTTATCTATCAGAGAGACCAGTTGTACTCAACTTAAAAATTGTCCTTGTGTCACATCCTGCCGATAGTGGAGGGGCTGGGTAAATACATACTTAGTGGTTGTGAATTCAAATTTTGGATCAGGTAAGGATATTCTGCTTTGGTAGCAATAGACAAAAATGGTATTACAAGGATGAAATAATACAATAATCAAATACAAGATATTTCCTATCAGCCAAAAATGCTCACTTGAAGATGACAAGAGGGCACACAGCCAAAACGTTGTTTCTACAACAATATCTATATATACCTCTCTGCATGAATAGGATGTAACACAGGGTCAATTTCTTAAGCAGAGTTTAACAGGTTTGAATTCAGAGTTTCCTTCTCTTGGACTGGTTGTCTAACCAGGTTTAAAGAGCCCAGTCTGCTCTAATATTTACCCATAGCTGGAGGGAGAATAGTTAGATACTTACTTTTCCTAAGGGGATTAGCACTTTGTGAAATGCAAACAATATATATATGACGAGAATGATTTATTTAATGGCATCTGTCAGTCTCAAGAGACTGCATCAAGATCACGGCACAGACCTGGGGAAAAATTGTATGGAAGACCAACAGTTGCCCATATTGAAGGTCTCCCCTCTTCACAACACCGCTGTTGTCCATTAGAATTACAAGGTGCTATATAAAATGGCCTTATCATCACAACAGGATTACAAGAATAAAGCGAAACACAGCTGGTTTGGAATTCAGAGTTTTTCTTTCTCCTAGACTGGTTGCCCTACCAAGGCTAAAGAGTCCAGTCTGCCTTATTATTTTACCAATAGCCAAGGAAGAAAAAATGGTTACAGACATTAGCAGAAAGTGAAATGCAAGCAACCTAATCCAAAATTTGAACTTGGTTTGCCAAGTTCATTTTTGTTGATGCCAACCATTACACGACCTATGACTCCTTGAGAATAATAGTGTAAATAAATCTTTCGGGTCTTTCCACATAATACCCCCCTCACGAGTAGACTCCACTAGAGATGATCAAACCCTAGTGCATCAGTACATCACCTGTCCTGTTCAACGCTAGCAGATAAACTGGCTTTAAATAAGGTTCTGCCAACACAGACGTCGGATTCTGTACATCTGGTTGGCTAATGCTGGAGCCAATCAGCGTTCAGAGTAGGTGTTAAAAACAGGTTCACGAGGCACAGAAACTTTTTAATAGTTCATTGGCGTGGTAAGTAGACCATTCCTTTTAAACATACTAAAAAATAAACAAAAACAATTATAATAAACGTGGCACAACGAGTTAAATATCTATAAAACCACACTGACTAAGATAAGTAAACCATGCATAATTCTCTAAGCATACACAGAATAAAATACAGATAATATAAAAGATAGATATTACTACAAACGAGTTCACTTAAGTATTATTGACTCCATATATAAAGTTAAGTGGAGGTACGTGATGTAATGGTCACCGTCATAGGAATTGGACACGACGAGTTCAAATCCTGGATGAGGTTGTTTGTATTTCACAGTGCCTGAGAAAGGTATGAATCCAACAATTCTCCCTCCAGCTATGGGTAAAAAGTAGGCTGAACTGTGCTCTTTAACCTTGGTTAGACAGCCAGTCTAGGCGAAGGAAAACACTGAATTCAAACCTGTTAAACTCAACTTTAGAAATTGACCTTGTGTTACATCCTACTGGTGTGGAGAGGTTGGTAAATATGTTTATATAGTTAAGTATCAGTATTAAAAACCTTTAAAGTGTAAAACAGTCAGTATATTCTAAACCCTGCTTAAACCTCTACAAAAAAAGTTATGACACTAAACTGCATCTGATGGTGAGGCTTTAGTTCTGCGGAGTGTAAATTACTCCATCATTGTCATTACTCCCAGGTCCACTCTGGTCCAGTGTGGTAGTACCTGTTTGGGTCCGATCTATGAGTCAAATAGATCTGTTAAAAAATTACTCGTATTCGATTGGACCTTGTGCAAGAAGAAAAAAACTCTTATCAGCTACACAAAAAATATAAATATGAAGTTACAATGAATGCAATTCCTTAACCTCTAGGCATAAAATAACACCAGACGAGATAACATGCCATTAAAATCAATCCCTCAATCATTTAATGTGGATACTTTTTGTCTTTTCAGTAATTTTGATTTTTATGCTTTTGGGAAATTTCGAAAAATAAATGGTAATATCATGAATGTTGATTTAGAAGTTAAAAGCTAAAATTTCTAAAACAGATGATTTAATAATATTTTATGTTTTTTTTAAATAATAAAAAAAATTAAGCACCCTCCGGGTGCAAGTATTTAAGTTTTAATGTAATAAAATATTATATTAAATTAGAAAGGCTAATGAAACTAAATAAGAATGCAGATAAAAAAGATTTGAAACAGAGGGGGTATAATCAAAAATAGAACAAATAAAACTTACTCTTCTATCACTCCGGTCTTAATTTTCCTGATTTAACTATTTAGTTAAAATAGGAAATAAAGAATAAAATTACAGCTTTATCTTCGTGTTCATTAACGGAATACAGTCTCACCAAATAAGACAAAGACTACTAGAGAATAGAAACCTAGACTTGCCAACAGCTTATGAACAAGTCTTAACATTGGATATGGCACAGCAGCAATATGTCTTCTATTTACAACCCGAGGTTTTAGTGGCTACCACTTCTGCCCCTCCTCATTTTCAAGTTTCTTCTGCTACGTCTTTCTCTTTGAATTCTCTAGTTACTGCCCCCCTCTTCGGGTTAAAAAATCTCTCCTTGCTCAAGATACTCCCGCACTCCCTTCGAACGATCCTGGACAACATATTACTGTCGCCTCAGCTAGGCCCAAATGCTATTATTGGCCTCCGCCTACATTCTCGTTCGTCCTGTCCGGATCGAGATGTTAGATGCCGAAATTGTGGCAAACGTAGTCACTTTTTAAAAGTTTGCCGGTCGGCTTCTTCACAAAAAACTGTTCAACTACTGTTGTATCACCAATTACAGTAGCAGTTGCTTTTTCTGACTGCCTCTCAAAGACAATAGTGAGTGTTAAAATAAACGGATTGACTATCTATGCTCTTATTGACACAGGCAGTTCCGAAAATTTTATTGATGCCAGTATTGTGAAATCAAACAAATGGAAAATATTTCCTTGCTCCAATAAAATATCGATGGCAAATTCATATTTGTCTTTTCATGTAATTGCATACTGCATAGTTAATCTGGAACTAAAAGAAAACTATCAAGGGGTCAAATTATCTGTGATGAAAAATCTCTGTGAGGCAATTTTGGGTCACAATTTCCTAAAACAACATTCTAGAGTTGAAATCCCTTTTGGTGGGCCTAAGCTGGCCCTAAACGTATGCGGATTATCTCTTGTAAAAATGCGTTACCCGTCACTTTTTGCAAACTTGACTCCTGACTGGACAAGCAGTTCATAGCAGCAGAAGTAACAAAGCTGCTTAAAGAAGGAATTATAGAGCCAAGTCCATGGAGAGCCCAAGTCCTCGTAATAGCCACTGAAAATCATAAAAAAGGATGGTCATTGACTACTCCCAAATCATCAACAGATATACATTACTTTACGCCTATTCACTGCCGTATCGACGAAATGATTTCTAATATTACCAAATACCACATTTTCAGTACTTTAGACCTAAGAAGTGCCTACCATCAGGTACCTATCAAACCAGAGGATACACTGCATTCGAGGCCTGCGGTCGCCTATACCAATTCCGCCGAATCCCTTTTGGGATGACAAACGGGGTTGCTAGCTTCCAGAGGGTAATAGATGAAATCATTTCCGATGAAAATTTAAAAGGTACTGTTGCTCATATAGACAATGTCACAGTATGTGGCTGTAACCAAGCTGACCATGACCCAATCTCAAATGATTTATGGCTGCTGTTAAGAAATACAATCTGACCTTAAACAATGAAAAATGTTCCTACAACTTGAAAAGCATTAAGCTATTGGGATACATTGTCAAAAATGGCACTATGATGCCGGACCTCGAGCGACTGAAACCCCTAATAGAATTACCAATTCCTGGAAACATGCGTGCTTTATGACGAGCCCTCGATATGTTCACCCACTACGCCCAATGGGTTGCCTCTTTTTCCCAAAAAATACACCCATTGACGCAAGTATCTACTGTCCCTTTGTCCTGTTCTGCCATCAAAGCCTTTCAGAACATGAAAAGGGACATTGCTAATTCTGCCATTTCTGCCGTGGACCCATCTATCCCTCTCTTAGTCGAGACGGATGCCTCCGATTGGACGATAGCTACATCACTGAGACAGTCCGGTCGTCCTGTAGCTTTTTTTTCAAAGACACTTTCGCGGTCCGAGCGTCGACACTCAGCAACAGAAAAAGAGGCGTACGCCATAGTTGAGGCATTACGAAAATGGAGGCATTACCTGATCGGTAGACATTTTGAACTTATCACTGACCAAAGGTCAGTCTCGTTTATGTTTAACCCGAAAACAACGAGCAAAATAAAAAAAAAACGAGAAGATAGCAAGATGGAGAATGGAACTTTCTTGCTACTCATTTGACGTCACTTACCGTCCTGGTAAGGAGAATGCCGCGTTTGACGCAATTTCAAGGGGATGTGGTCTAGTAACTAGCTCAGATGTTCACAATTTACACAAGGAATTGTGCCACCCGAGTATCACAAGAATGATCCATGTAATCAGGAGCAGGAACTTGCCCTATTCTGTTGAAGACGTAAAAAGAATTACGAACTCTTGTCAGAGATGTGCAGAAAATAAGCCACTGTTCTACAACCCCCCCTCCAGCAACACTCATTAAGGCCACACAACCTTTTCGAAAGGCAATCTACTGTCTCCTTAAGGCATCTAGCCACGGCAGAGAACGTATCTGAACATAGAACTACCTCAGAGGGACACAAACTCACAGAACTAGTTTGACCCACCTAAGGTATCCTGCGCCATATACATCAAGTCCAGAATCCCTAAAAAATGAATCTGACAGAGACCAATCTTACTCTAGTTCGGACGACCTATCGTTACCATGAAAGCGACTCCACCCAATATCTGAGACAGATACCCAATCTTCAGACACCAAGCGGCCGAAGCGCCGAAGAAAACGACAGCATTTCGGGGCAAGATCTTTTAGCCAGAAGTCAGCCGAACAAGACAGTCCCGAAACTTCGTCAGATCTTGAGGAGCCTAGGCTGGAGATGGATGTCGAGAGCGAACCATCAAGACGCCCCCAAAGAACTCGCAGGACGCCCGGTCACTATGACTAGGTAGATCGGTGTGGGAGAATGTAGTATCAATCTCACGCCTCTTCTTGTGTGAATGGGATGGACTAAATGAACGGTGTCCTTCTTGCATATAAGCTATTTTGTTGTATATATAAACACAATTGCATGTTATTAGAATGTAGATATGGCCAACACTATTAAAAATAAAACAATTTTATTAATAATTGAGGTTTAAATAAAAATGAAATCATGGAGAATGTGACATAAATAACAAAGGGGATTTTAACTTGAGTTGTGATATAGTTTCAATTACAGACAAATAAACACACAATCACCATTGTAATAAGATTTGCTGAAAGAGTGTTGTTATAAACCGTATTTGCATGCAAGCGTATGGTGGCAAGGAAAAAACAAACACAGATATAAATTTCAAAATTGTATTGAAAAGTAATATGAAAAAAAAACCAACGAAAAGTTGAAATAAATTCAAGAGAGCAACAGGTTTGAAAATTGATGAATGTTTATAGGTGAATAGCAAGTCCGTAAATGTCAGGATGGGTATCGCACAATTTTTGTGATATTTCTGTTGAATATTAAGTTCGTAAAATGTCCAGCTTGATTGTGGTATTGGGGTGGTGACGTAGGCAGAATATTGTGTATGTGGAGGTAGGCACTGTGTCTTGAATAAAAGTCAGTGAGTAGTGATGGGTGTTGGAAGGTGAGTCGAGTCTTGTATTTTAGAGTCGTTAGCTGTTGTAGACAGAATCTTGTAGTTTCGGTTATTTTGAAGTCGATCGCTGGTCGTATCGAGTTATGATAGCTAGTATATTTTTGTATCGTCGAATCTTGTAGAAATGTTCGCTTCTTTCTTGTCTTGTTCTAGGCAGAATATTGTGTACTGGTAGTAGCGCTTTTTTTATCAACGAATGATGTAGAAATGTTCGGTAGTTGACTTGTTGATTTGACTGCCTGGTGAGGTCAGGTTTGGGTGAGTTGGGGGTGTGACCCGCCGCTCTTTGATGTGTCCTTCTGTGAGGTAGCGCTCGTGGTAGCCTGCGTTCGTGATGGTGCCTTCAGCTCTGACTGCCGGTGCCCTTCAAAGCTGTTCGTTTTATAGAGATCGGCGGTCCCAAGTTGGATCAATTGGAGTTGTTTTCACTTTACCCGGGAATCGCTTTCATTGGATGATATTCGAATTTTATTTACCAATTTTTTATTTTTATTTAATTTTGGGAATTGACTATCAAGCCGGAACTCTGATTTGGAGCCCATGCGCAGATATATGTTAAAATGGTCATTCCGTTTTAGGTAACGACCGAGGGCACTTCCGACTTTATCCATCCCGTTGACGAGTGTATGTAGTTTGTATTAGTGAATCGGGAGATTTCGACTTTTGCATATACAACAGTGTCTTTGTCAGCTAATAAACTCAGTATCTTTATTTACTAACCTTCCCCATTGTGGGTCAGATTAACATGGGGATTCTCCTATATACATGATGGCAATGCTAAAAATTGTCTAACCCTATCAGCATTTCCTTTTTCAAGTTGTCTTAAGCATCCAACAATAAACCTGACCCTACTCCTTTTAGTTGAAGATTTTAAGTGATCCCCTCGGGGAACGAACCACTGAACAAGCTCAATATCACATCATATCTTATTTATGAAACTTATATTATGATATTAATCATAATATAAGTTCTATAAATATATTATAGTATTTTCTCTAATTTATTCATAATTATAAGGGTCCGGTTTAGCTCAGTCGGTAGAGCATCCACCTCGGAATCACAAGGTTCCGGGTTTGATACCAGCCCTCACCAACTGTGGTAAAATGAGGAGCTGATGCTAGGTTTAGCGCTCCACCTCAGATGCTAAAACAATCTCCCTGGTCTAGCACTAGTGAAAACAGGATATACTTCCCTGCTGTTTGGCTGATACCGACAATAGGCCACTCCGTCAACTGTACTTACTTACTATTCATAACAATATAAGAAAATACTATAATTAGCATTTAATGGCTTTTCCCTTTTGAGAACCTACAGTTGATACAGTTGCCAATGATTTTGCACTGCTTGTTATTGGATTGTAGCTGAGGATACTTAAGGGGTGGTATGTGTACCACACAAACAAATGCTGCTGTGATCATTCGCTGTGCAGATATCTCTTCAAAGTACTGTAGTGATGGTCAAAGTTGAAAAGTCACCTGAGTGTACATAGTCATACAGGGATCAATGAAGAGATGGTAACAATCACTATGTAAAAAAAAGTAAAGTAGGCAAGGTGGCCTATTATCGCTATCAGCCTAACAGCGAGGAGGTCTACCCCTTTTTCACTAGTACTAGACCAGGGAGATTGCTTTTACGTCTGAGGTGGAGCGCCACACATACCATCAGTTCCCACTTTACCGCACATATCCAAGCTGTACTACTCATGGACTGAGTTGGCGCGAGCCAATATCAAACTTGAAACCTTGTGGTATATATGTATGTAACCATAATCCAGCAGAACCAGCAGATCATATCAAGATTTTTATTAGAGCAATAGACTTAGAATTCTCTATCTTAGATAATAAAGTGATTCTCAGTCCAATTATAAATTAAATGATAATTTTGTGGGGTCTGTGCACGCACTAAACAGCATTTTTAATCATCCAAATTCTCAATATAATCGAGATAACTATAAAATGTGAATTAGAATTATTTCTTCCTAAATAGAAGTGTCAATATGATCTTGGATCACTCAATGGATTCACAAGTCGTGCAGGTCGTTATTTTCCCAACCTCCCACCAGACCAGATTAAAACAAAGTCTTTTTTTACGTGGGGAGCCACACACAAACCAATGCTCATGTGATGGCCAGTGAAAAAATTATTGGTCCTATTCCCCTTTTGGGAATCCTCAGGTGAGGTGCTGCCGTGGGGGGGGGGCACGTGATTTATTTTACGTTACTTACCCGCCCTTAGGCAGCACACCTCATGATGGTATGAACAAATTCAATTCTTTTTCTGTTTTATTGAAATTCGATGAAGAGAAATGTATCTTTAAAAGTAGATAAAAACTTCATGGATTTTACAAAACTAGCTGAAAACCCGCCCAACAGGAAGGATTTTAAACTGACCATAAATTTATCCATCCCAATTTTTATTGTTGTAATAAAAACAGACATAACACTGATCTATGTTTTATGAAAATTTATAATTAAAAAAAACTTGTTGAGAGTTTAATGTTTATGGCCCCTGGTGGTCATTACTTTTACTATAAATGTATACACAACAACATGATTTTTTCTTGATTTAGGAAATTTTCAGTTAGATATGTACTTTATACAATTAAATAAAAAGATACAGATTTGGTTTAGCTTGTTACGGGGCTGACAAAGGATGCTAACCCGTGAACGTTCTGATAAAGGAAATGAAGTGACACAAACCAGGTAAAGGAGGACAAACACAAAGTTTTAGGTTTAACAAGACGATAGTTTTATTCGCGTGTAAACTGGAAGAACAAAATAGGTCTTCCCACGGCTAGGTTGTCAGCATCGCGGGCCAGGAAGGTGAAGCTGGTTGGTGTCATTGGCCAGGAAGGTGAAGCGGGTTGGTGTCATTGGCCAGGAAGGTGATGCTGGACCAGGTAAACAGGAAGGGTCTGAACAAGGTTGATAGGGACGTCTCGCTGGGGTTGAAAGTCTCAGGACTGAAAGAAATTCATAGTTAATAAGAAAAGAATTTGTGTTTTGTCCTGAAAAAGAAAGTTTGCTAAGCTGTTGCCATAACCTTTGGAAATACAGCTAAAAGCAGGATTCATGGCAAACTAGAACATGGACAGAAGAAGGTAGATTGTCTGCAGGCAGTAAGCAGGATCATGTCAGGCTGGAACATGGTCTACAGAAAACCGGATCAGGGTCAACAGAAGATTGGATCATCGGCAGGTTGATCGTGTTTGGTAGAAAGGCCAGATCGTGGCCAGGAGAAGACTGGATCATCGACAGGTTGGATCGTGACTGTGAGGAACGGGATCACGATCAGCTTTAAACCGGATCGGTGGCAGCCTAAAAACCGGCCAGCAGACCTGCAGTGAGGAAGCAATCCATAGAATAGCTTGCGGTTTGAACTGCTGGGAAAATGATGTTCCCTGTGCCATAGCCTGAAGGAGTGTGTAGCTTCAATGCTGTGGACTTAAAGGTGTTTCAGCGGAAACCTGCGGGAGTATTCAAGCCAATCTCACATGAATGTGTTAATGTGAAGAGGAAGTAAGACAAACATTGTCGATCTGCTATGTAAGAAATGTATGGGTGTCTCGTCGAAAGACAACCTACATATCTTAAAGTGCAGTTTACCCATACGAACGGAAACCAAAGTCAACTGAGACAAAATCGCTGATTATCCAAGGGATAGAGACGCAACTCTTTTATCGTGCGCCAAGGATACGAATCAAACGGTCAGCAGAATTCACTCAAGGTGATCATGCGTACTGCTCTGAAATGGATATGCCTCAAAGAAAGTCTTTTCCCAAAACAGCTACCCACTGACTCAATTTAATCCGAATCCACAAGGAAGGTTGAGTATAACATTCATATAATAAATAAAGATTACACAGAGGTGTTAATCACAGATTGAACAATCAAAATGATTGACGGTGAGCGCTTTGACAAAACGATGACTTGAAATGTGTTAATTCTCACATTCATGAAAATGAAAGATGAACCATCACTGATTACGGTCAAAGTAAAACAAAAAGACTTTTGACCTTTCACTTTACCTGTTTGTATTTGACGTAATTATTATTACACACATTTGAAGCTGAACAAATATATATTTTTTATGCACACACCTTTCCACTATGAAAATAATATTTGTATAAATATTCTTACTTTCCTACTTCTGTATTCATCATGATATTTTGTTCTCATTATACGATTAATATGTCCAGCGGCTGAGACCGGCCACCCAGATTCTCTTGATTTTCTGACATCCCACCATGTCAGATAAACATGAAGTCCAATTATTAAGTTAATGCGGTGGGGCAGTGTAAAAATTGCGTAAGTCCCGTCAGCATTTCTCTTTTGAGGCACTTCAGGCACCAGGCAATAAACCCAGCCCTGCCCCTTTAAATCAAGAGGACAGGTGTTGCCTTGGGGGACGGCTCCCCTGAGATCACCGGATTAATTTGTCAAGTGGCCAAGGTCGGTCACCCAGATTCGCTGTTTATGTGTTAAAAGCACCAGTTTTTTTGTTTTTTTTTTTTTTTTGTGTGTGTGTGTGTGTGTGTGTGTGTGTGTGTGTGTGTTGTGTGTGTGTGTGTGTGTGTAAAAACTACGTTTGTCCAGCTTTTGGTATTTCTGGTAAGAGAAAATTCTCTTCATCAGGATCTGAGTGCCTTACACCTTATAGGATAAAATCCTATATTTTATATCCAAATAAGGAAAAACATAAAAGTAGCGCCAAGCACGATTCTTTTTCCAAACTTAAGGAAAATAGATTTAAAAATAATTATACAACTGTCAGAATTCGATTGGACAAAGCTAATCACGAGTGGTGTTTACACATACGTCCGCGCCTTGCCGGCAAAATAAAAATATCGAAATCGGATCGTCAGATTATTAAACGGAGAGCAAATCAAGAAAGATTCAGATTCCATTCCGCTCCGAGACGACGTGTTTGTTATTTCTCCGTATTTTCTGCCTAAACGGTGTCTTGTTATTTTATCGTCATTTTAAATATTATTTGTGAAGTTGGAAAACGCAATACCGGCCTCTACAACATTAAACAGGCTGTAAGCACAATTCGTTAGTGCTTGTTGGTATTATATAGTATCTTTTATATTATTCATAAACTAAATGTTTATGTGTCTCCCAGTCATTAAGAATCCTGGGTTTTTTGTGGTAGTGGGTGTGTTGCTAAGGTTAATAGTGTTTATGTACTGATTTTGAGGTAGTGAGCAGAAAGGTGGGAGGTGAAGGTCACATACATTTTTGAGCAATGGATTCGTACTGCAATAAGCTAACCCGATAGACACAAAATAAAGGTCTAGTTTAGTATTATATTTACATTATAGTTCAAACCCTTAACTGAAAAATATTCTGAGGTCCCATTTATAACTGGAGAACATTTAATGACCATAGCTGTGATCCTCGTAAATTTATGAAGGTCATCGTATAGGTGTGGCCATCTTTCTGCAATACAATGAATGACAGACAACAACAAAATATATGTTTCATGAACAAGTAAGATAAACTTATTTGTAGAACCTCAGGTGTACAAAATCATTAAAGGTTGTTTTGAATTCTTTACAGTATCTAGAGTAGATTTTGTTTGTTTTTGTTTTACGGCATATCAACCTCAGTGGGTCATTTAATGGCAGCAAAGTTTTGAAAGATTTGTTGCGATAGTTTGGAAGAACATTTTTTAAACTCATTTTTTTTGTAAACAAATTTTCTATTTAACCCATAGATAGGACCCTAACAGGTACTACCACTTCGGTTCAGAGTGGACCTGGAAGCAATGGTGATGAAGGGGTGCTCCATATTCCCCAAACCTCCAGAACTGGAACCTCACCATCAGTTAGATCTTAACGGCATTCCCAGGACATGAAGACCCTCAGCCACCACCTTCTAGCACTCATATGATAAAAAAGGATTGGGGCTTGCCATAAGGGCAATAGCGTAGGGACAATCATATAGGTACTAGGGCCTGACATGGCCAGCCGATTGATTGGGGGGCCTCTCAGCCTGCCCGTCTAGCCTAAGTAATGGCCAAAGTGAAGTGTTGCATGTCATGCACTGCGCTCATCCCCAGGATTCTGTCCTTAAACATCACGGATCGCCACCCATGGCGGCGGGGGGGGGGGCTTACCCTCTGCAGTGTAAAGGCCAGCCGACAGGGCTGAGTAGATTTTTTTTTAAGAGTACAAAAGACTGCATGAAAAGAGACAAAGATATTTCAAAAACATGTCCTTGATTATTTCTCTGTTTGTAACATATGAGGGTCATTCAATAAATAAGGTGAGTTTTGCCTAAGGATTTGACAATAGGAAGCACTGTTTACAGGTGAACCTTTTTCAAGGAAATCAATAGTAATAGTTCATTTCATGTCCCACAAGACTAACCTTGTGAGCATAACCTTCTTTACAGACTACTACACCTGGAACATTTTCTTTATTAGAGAGTCAATGTGTTTCCACTCCATCGACCTTTTTGAGTAGGCTCATAGTGGAAAACCCATTTTGCTCATTTGTATATTTTTTTTTACCAAAACTTCTCAATACACAAGTCACATTCTTCTGTAAATTTCACATGGTTTGCACTTCTTAATCATGACAAAATTGATGACAGACCTCAGTTCAAGCCTGGATTGTCACCATTTTGAATAGCCTCAACACAAATATCTTTCTGAGATTAAAATAATTTTCACTATAAATCAATTCCAAACAATGCAGAATCTATATTTATGGAAAAAAATTCTTTAAAAAAATTCATTTTGTTTAAAAATTTAAAAAATTACCTTATTTATTTAGGGTCATATAGGAGGGTAATCTCAAAAGTCATCATCATCATGTCGTGCAATCAGCATGAGTATCCATGACAATCTCTCGCTAATCTTCTCTATCCTTCATCGTCCCAGAGAGGTCCTCTGCACAGCATCCAGTACACGTTCAGAGCTGGTCAATGTAGGTCCTTGCTGGGCGGCCCACATTAGCATGTGTTGGCCTCCTCAGGAGAACGTCACCTATGAGTTCATCTTTGCTTCTCCAGACAGTGTGTCTTGCATGTCTTGTCCATCTCACTCGGATAGTTTGTGTAATCTCAAAGGTAAGGTCTCCAAAATATTTAGAAATCTCAGAAATGTTTATTGTTTATTTTCAATGATGCTTTCATCATTTTACATAATCACCATTTCGGTCAATGAATTGTTGTAGGTGCTGTGGCAGTTTTTTGTATGCCCATGTCATACCAGCTCACTGCCACCTCGTAGAGGAAGTATTGAACCTTGTCATCATTGCAAATGCCCTACACAATTTATGAACGTTTTTGACATCTATGCACAACTCACCATACACTTCCATTAATTGGTGATGAATTTCAATTGGTTTAATGCCTTTTGCATTCAAAAACTGAATTATTGGGCCAACTTTACATTTGGCAGTAGCGTCAATCAAGAGCTCCATCAGAAATGACTGCCAAGCCGAGACCAAGCATGGCAGTGGGGCATATGTAGGGGCAAGCATAGGCGCATGCATAACAAATACAACAGTGTTGCCAATAGCCACACAAACACTTTCCCTTTTTCCCCAGCACTTTGGAAACCTTGCTTTCAGGATTACCTTCATAATTCAATCACCACTAGTTTCTAACCAATAAAAATACAAATGAAAAATGTATATATATATATATATATATATATATATATATATATATTTTAGCCAATTAGAATGATGATGTAAATATATTCTTCACTAATTTGGGATCCTATTTGACCAGGCTAATTCTAAATGAACACACAAGTTTGAAGCATTGTTTTTCTATATGAATATGGTTATATTGATTGACTGATTGATTGACTTTAACGGCATGTAAACCAGTCTAGGGTTATTTTATACTTAGAGGTTGTTTCCAATAGCTGCACAAACAGTTTCCCTGCATCACTAGCACTTTGGAGACTTTACTTTTGGGATTATACTTGTATTTAGAATTTAATTTCCACAGTTCAAACTACTTGATTAAATGTCTGTAAATATTTCTGTTTTGTTTTTTATCTGAAATATTAATATTGCTGATTAAATTATATTCTATCCTACAACTGCTGTTGTTTATATATGTGCAATAATTGATCTTCTGAATGAAACTATTGTTTACTATTATTTTCCGATCAGGGTAACTGAACCCAAACATTGGTCAGCTTTAATATGCTTTTAATATTGGCTTATAATTTCCAACATATTGAATCTTCTACTTTACAGTATAACCCATAAATACATAACCCACTAGTAATTTTTTGCCCTCAGTAGAACACTAAACTGTATGTGATACTGAGGCTTCAGTTCTTGTTGAAATTCACTTTAGTCAGTACTAATTAACACTAACAGACTCTAATAATAATAGGGTCAGAAGTTATCTGCCCTAATCCATTGATTGTACGGGTGAGTTACTTGCCCTTTGACCTTTTGTTTTCAGTTATTGTTTTTTAAATAAATAAAACACCTCGTGTTATGAAAAGCAGTCGTAATGTGTTGCCTCGTTAATACAGCCGGAAGGTATCTCAATTGGAATATGTCTCAATGAATAACTGCGCTTGCCAGAGAGAAAAAGGTGTGTCTCTTTTTCTGTGGGATTAAGTTTATAAACTCCCAACAGTTCTCAAGATCTGAGTAGTAATGGAGTACCCCTTCATTGCCATTACTCTCAGGTCCACTCTGACCCAGAGTTAAGATCCCAATCAAATAGATCTGTTTAAAAATTATTTGTATTCAATAGGACGATATGCAAAAAAATCTCTTAACAAACGACTATACAAAAAATGTAGATGTAACCTCAAGGGATAAAATAAACTTAGATGGGTTGAGATGCCATTAAAATCAATCAATCAATCAATCAATCAATCAAACTTTGTAATTTCTTATAAAAAGTTAAATTTCTTCTAAGTTGGAGATACCAGGATTTTATTATTTTTAGTGGAACATGGATATCATTAGATATTATGTATGACCAAATGCAGCAGTTAAAAAATGTGCACACTCCTAAACAAAATACTGTATAGTATGTATTTAACAACCCCTTCGAATGAGCAGGATATGACACAAGGTCAATTTTTAAGCAGAGTTTAACAGGTTTGAATTCAGAGTTTTTCCTTCTCCAAGACTAGTTGCCATTGCGAAGTTAAAAACTCTAGTCTACCCTACTATTTACTTATAGCTGGAGGGACAAATAGTTGGATGTATACCTTTCCTAAGGGTATTACTATTAGTGCTGTGTGAAATGCAAACAGCCTCGTCAAGGATTTGAACTCATGTCGCCATGTCCATTTCCTACAATGATAAACATTACACCATGACCATCTCCAAAATTCTGTATAATAAGTTGTTGTTTTTTTTTTGGGGGGGGTTATAGTACTTATATGAATAACACTCACATGAACTATTAAATAAATGTAATATTTCCCAGTGCTTTTTTTAATTAAAATTAAAAAATAGTTTTCTACTGTGCTAGTTTGTAGGAATTACATTTCTTACTTCCACAATTACCTCCCATGTTTCCCTTATTAGCCACTAAGTAGCATTCCAAACAGTCTAACAAAAAGAAGCATGAAAGTTAAAATCACTCTGAACATTTTGCTTGACAATGTAAGATGTACATTTGCTTCTCCTGTAAATGTGACAGGGGGACTTGTTGCCCACACAAAAATGTAAGTGAACAACTTTAAAAACTACAAAAACGTTTAATAACACAAAAGACCCTTTTCTTCTATAACCAACAACTACAGAAACATTATCTACATATTAGGAACTTCTCACTTATACAACTATGTATAAACTTTACTCCACTAAATGTAATTTTATTCTTTATTAAATTTTGTTCAATGATAAATATTTTGTTCTTGTTAATTTATTGTGAATTGTTTTTGCTTATACAGGGAGGTATACAACAGTATCACACAGATGAAATTAAAATGTCCTCATTTTGTAAAATTTTGGTTTCATTAGCCATATTTAATTGTGACTAATAATTAACATGTTATTGTTAATAATAATTAATGTTTTTACACGTATATGTAACATTTGTTTGTTTAATAAATGCAATGAGTATTGTATGTGTATTTTTTTTATAACTGTATACCTACTTTTGCACACACACCCCCCCACCCCCCGTATATCCTACCAGGATATATTCTTACAACAAACAGACTTTAACAAATGTGTCTAGGTTAATTTTCAGTTGCAACTAAATTGTAGCAATGTTTACAACCAACAACCAACAAAGACAATCTTCACCATATCGAAACAACATAAACACTACAAGTTTTCTACTCTAGTTTCTACTGAGTTAGTTTTCTCCACTAATTTTAATAAAGTGGTGAGCTGAGAACTTTTGCAACCACACCTGATATTTACTTAATTTTTTTCTCTCTAATTAGGACATATTTTAAAAATCTTTGTCTTCATTTTATTTATTCATTTTTAATTAAGTGAACTATTATTTGAGAATAAAATCGATGTGATTCATTTTCTCAAGATCATACTCCAAAAGGAATAAATAAATAAATAGATAGAATGGCTATCATATTTTCTGTTTTCATTAATATAAGTCATTTCTACTGTGTTCTACTTTTTGTCCATTTATCTTTTTCTTTCCTCACCTGACAATCCATGTTTACACATAACTAATAGTTATCTGTTTAATCTTTTTAAGATTAATCAGTTAAACATGTTTTTTTTTGTTTTTCTTGTCTTTTTGTCTTCTATGTTTTCATGTCTTTTCTGTTTTTGTTTCTAACATTTTATGATACATGCTAAGTATGAAAACATACCACTGACTTTGTGGGACTCATATTTGTGTGATTTCAGTTGAATTTAAATTGGGACCAGTCTATTTTAGTTGTACCATTAAAAAACCTCTGATGCAATTTTAGATGTGAAAGTTTGTTTTATGAATGTATTTTTGAAAGATTTAAAGTGATGAATAAGATAGTGAATCTCCGTCCATCAGTCAAAATCTGATGCATTCGTAAGATGACAGGCTGCTGAAAAGATATTATTTAATTATGATATTTACTATGGTTTTCAGTCAACAAAACTTATACAAACCATGCTGTATCCTCCCCCAAAACTTTCCATTAACCTTGTCATTAACAAGGCAGCCCATCTCAGTAAAATTAATATTGACCATTATTGTTGGCCTCTCCACCTGTTACCGACAAAAGAAAGGGTGTACAATTGCTACCAAGAGAAGCAGTGTCTTCCAGATATCTATTATCTGGCTTTGTTTGAGACGAAAAAGGAAGTTATTATTAGTCAGTATCACATGTCAAAGGAAATGTGCTGCATTGACATAATTACTGAGAGGTTTTTTGGCTGAAGGTTCATAATTTGACTCTGATAAGTTACTTCCTTCATTTGTGATAGGAAGAAGAGATAAATAGAAAATATCCTATATAAGGTTATTTGCCTATTATTTTTTCGGTCAGATGACATTATATATATATATAATATATATATATATATATATATATATATATATATTTGTATACATATAGATAAATTATATATATATATATATATATATATATATGCATTTTTTTCTTTCTAGTATTTGAGAATTGAAGATAAAGTGCTCGATTACAGGTGTAAGAGCTGTATTTATTTATTCATTATAGTGTACAATATATTTAAGGTGTGATTGTTACCATTGGCTTCCAATCAGCCTTTTAACCACTTTTTTTCAAGCCTGTTAAGAAATACAGAGAATGTCATTGACAGGTGCGAAACCAAACTAAACCTTTTCTTTCTCTTCTTTTCTTTTTTTACTTTTCTATTGTCTTTCTTCTTTCTTCCTTTTTTTCTTTTCTTTTCTTTTTTGTCGTCTTTGATACTTTGATTCTATTTACTTCTTTTCATATTATTTTCTTTTTGTTCTTTTTTTCTCTTTCGTTCTCTTTTCTTTTTTCTTCTTTTTCTTTCTTCTTTTTCTTTCCTTTTTCTTCTTTTCATTATATCAAACATTGAACAATAAGATACCATTTTTTTATAATTGAATTAGACAAAATGAATAGAATAATTATTGCAAGAATATTGATGTGGAAATCAGTTTGATATAGTAATTATTATAATTACTTTAAAACATATTTGGTCAATCAGTGCAGGATTGACATGCTCTACCCACTGCCTATATAAACTCAGAAAGACTTCAATAATCAAGAGAAATTAGAATTGGCAATATCTCTTCAAATCTGATTATTCAGACTTTATTAATTTAATTTTTAGATGAAGCATTCTTAATCATTATAATTATTAATTTTAATTGTATTTACTTTTGTGATAAAAGAAAATATGTATTTACCCAACCCTTCCTCTATGATGTAACACTAGGTCAATTTTTAAGCAGATTAGGTATTTACCCAACCATAGGTAGGATGTGACACAAGGTTGCAAACTATGTAAAAAAAAAACTGAGGTGGTCACTACTAGAATAGGTTCAGTCCTAATTAGTGATCATCCTCCACACATTACTACAACAACCAACATTACGTTTTCTGTTTTGTGTGACATTGTTTATATTGTGTATTGTGTGAAAATAAACCATTGTCTTCTTCTTCTTCTTCTTCTTCTTCTTCTTCTTCACAAGTATGGGGCATCCAGTGAGAATTGAATACGGTATACAGAAGTTATGGATCTGTGGGACTACCTTGATAAGCATCATGGTATGATGGAATGCCCACAATTTTTAAGTAAAGTATAACTGGTTTTCATTCAGGATTTTCCTTCTTCTAGACTGGTTGCCATACTAAGGTTAAAGATCCCAGTCTGCCCTACTATTTACTCATAGTTTGGGGGGAGAATAGTTAGATTCATACCTTGACCATGAGTATTAGAGCTATATGAATTACAAACAGCCTCGTCCAGGATTTGAACTCAGATTGCTGATTCTACTTCCTGTAACAATAATCATTACCCCACGAGCACCTCCTAAAGTACTTGTCAAAATTAATAATATTAGGGATTGACAACAATTCATCTAAAGATTAAATAAATCTATATATCAATACTCGTGTTCCTTAAATATACAACTGTTATCATCTTGTAACACCCTCTGGTTAAAAATCCAAGATGAAATACAAAAATGTAAAGCCTGATTATCTGATGTTGCTTATCCACCGAATTCTTATTTCTTATGAGTGTTGTTAACTCAGCTGAATAATAGAACATTCCTTTTTTTTTAAGAATGGGAAGAAATAGGATATGCTACACTGAAAAAATATAATAAGAAAGAAAGAAAGAAAAAAAGAAAAAAGAAAGAAAGAAAGAGAGTAGGGAAAAGATAGACAGAGGTGGTGAGTGCATGGAAGTGATGACACTAATCTTTTTCAATCAAATATAATTTTTTAAAAATGAAAAGAAGGAAAGAAAGAAAAAAAAATAGTGAGGGAGAGAGTTAAATTAAGATTATTATACTTTTTACATATTGAACTGTTTAGCAATAGTTCTTAAGTAAACATATCAAATGTTGTAATAATTAAATTATCATACTGTGATATATCCACAGGTCTTGCTAGTTATTATCATTATTTCTGTTTTGCTCTGTCATAGAGTGATTGCCCAAGTGAGTTGTGATAAAAAAAAACAGCTGAACATTAAAGAATGAAAGAAAGTACAAGTCAAAATTAATGAATAATTATAATGCTCCATAAAATTTGACCAATTGACCAAACAATTCTGAGTTAACAAAGATAATTGTGTAAATCAAAGTTCACAATAGAGTAAGTTTTATCTTCAGTTATTTTTAATCTTATGAAACTTAAACATTAACTCATACACATTCAATGGGACAACATAGAAAATACTTTTTTCAATGCTACAAATTGTCTTATTATTATCAACCCTTGTGTTATTTTATGCCAAAGACATTTTTATTTTATTCATTTTTGTTGGATATTGAAATTTTTTTAAGTCACTTTTTTTAATACATGTTATGATCTATTTAACCCATAGATGGAATCTTAACAGGTACTATTACCTTGGGTCAGAGTGGACCTGGGAGTAATGGCAATGAAAGTGTACTCCTCACTCTCCAGAGCTCCAAAACTGGAACCTCACCACTAAATGCAGTTTAGCATCATACCCAGAACACTAAGACCTTCAGCCACTGCCTTCTAGCTCATATATGATAAAAAGGGTTGGGTTTTTTTTCCATTAGAGCAATTGAGTTTGTAACATTTTATGATACATGCTAAGTATGAAAACATACCACTGACTTTGTGGACTCATATTTGTGTGATTTCAGTTGAATTTAAATTGGGACCAGTCTATTTTAGTTGTACCATTAAAAAGTCTCTGATGCAATTTTAGAGGTGAAAGTTTGTTTTATGAATGTATTAATTTAAATTTAAATTGGGACCAGTCTATTTTAGTTGTACCATTAAAAACCTCTGATGCAATTTTAGAGGTGAAAGTTTGTTTTATGAATGTATTAATTTAAATTTAAATTGGGACCAGTCTATTTTAGTTGTACCATTAAAAAGTCTCAGATGCAATTTTAGAGGTGAAAGTTTGTTTTATGAATGTATTAATTTAAATTTAAATTGGGACCAGTCTATTTTAGTTGTACCATTAAAAAGTCTCTGATGCAATTTTAGAGGTGAAAGTTTGTTTTATGAATGTATTAATTTAAATTTAAATTGGGACCAGTCTATTTTAATTGTACCATTAAAAAACCTCTGATGCAATTTTAGAGGTGAAAGTTTGTTTTATGAATGTATTAATTTAAATTTAAATTGGGACCAGTCTATTTTAGTTGTACCATTAAAAAACCTCTGATGCAATTTTAGAGGTGAAAGTTTGTGTTATGAATGTATTAATTTAAATTTAAATTGGGACCAGTCTATTTTAGTTGTACCATTAAAAAACCTCTGATGCAATTTTAGAGGTGAAAGTTTGTTTTATGAATGTATTAATTTAAATTTAAATTGGGACCAGTCTATTTTAGTTGTACCATTAAAAAACCTCTGATGCAATTTTAGAGGTGAAAGTTTGTTTTATGAATGTATTAATTTAAATTTAAATTGGAACCAGTCTATTTTAATTGTACCATTAAAAAACCTCTGATGCAATTTTAGAGGTGAAAGTTTGTGTTATGAATGTATTAATTTAAATTTAAATTGGGACCAGTCTATTTTAGTTGTACCATTAAAAAGTCTCTGATGCAATTTTAGAGGTGAAAGTTTGTTTTATGAATGTATTAATTTAAATTTAAATTGGGACCAGTCTATTTTAATTGTACCATTAAAAAACCTCTGATGCAATTTTAGAGGTGAAAGTTTGTTTTATGAATGTATTAATTTAAATTTAAATTGGGACCAGTCTATTTTAGTTGTACCATTAAAAAACCTCTGATGCAATTTTAGAGGTGAAAGTTTGTGTTATGAATGTATTAATTTAAATTTAAATTGGGACCAGTCTATTTTAGTTGTACCATTAAAAAGTCTCTGATGCAATTTTAGAGGTGAAAGTTTGTTTTATGAATGTATTAATTTAAATTTAAATTGGGACCAGTCTATTTTAGTTGTACCATTAAAAAGTCTCTGATGCAATTTTAGAGGTGAAAGTTTGTTTTATGAATGTATTAATTTAAATTTAAATTGGGACCAGTCTATTTTAATTGTACCATTAAAAAACCTCTGATGCAATTTTAGAGGTGAAAGTTTGTTTTATGAATGTATTAATTTAAATTTAAATTGGGACCAGTCTATTTTAGTTGTACCATTAAAAAACCTCTGATGCAATTTTAGAGGTGAAAGTTTGTTTTATGAATGTATTAATTTAAATTTAAATTGGGACCAGTCTATTTTAATTGTACCATTAAAAAACCTCTGATGCAATTTTAGAGGTGAAAGTTTGTGTTATGAATGTATTAATTTAAATTTAAATTGGGACCAGTCTATTTTAGTTGTACCATTAAAAAGTCTCTGATGCAATTTAGAGGTGAAAGTTTGTTTTATGAATGTATTAATTTAAATTTAAATTGGGACCAGTCTATTTTAATTGTACCATTAAAAAACCTCTGATGCAATTTTAGAGGTGAAAGTTTGTTTTATGAATGTATTAATTTAAATTTAAATTGGACCAGTCTATTTTAGTTGTACCATTAAAAAACCTCTGATGCAATTTTAGAGGTGAAAGTTTGTTTTATGAATGTATTAATTTAAATTTAAATTGGACCAGTCTATTTTAGTTGTACCATTAAAAACCTCTGATGCAATTTAGAGGTGAAAGTTTGTTTTATGAATGTATTAATTTAAATTTAAATTGGGACCAGTCTATTTTAATTGTACCATTAAAAAACCTCTGATGCAATTTTAGAGGTGAAAGTTTGTTTTATGAATGTATTAATTTAAATTTAAATTGGGACCAGTCTATTTTAATTGTACCATTAAAAAACCTCTGATGCAATTTTAGAGGTGAAAGTTTGTTTTATGAATGTATTAATTTAAATTTAAATTGGACCAGTCTATTTTAGTTGTACCATTAAAAACCTCTGATGCAATTTTAGAGGTGAAAGTTTGTTTTATGAATGTATTAATTTAAATTTAAATTGGGACCAGTCTATTTTAATTGTACCATTAAAAAACCTCTGATGCAATTTTAGAGGTGAAAGTTTGTTTTATGAATGTATTAATTTAAATTTAAATTGGGACCAGTCTATTTTAATTGTACCATTAAAAAACCTCTGATGCAATTTTAGAGGTGAAAGTTTGTTTTATGAATGTATTAATTTAAATTTAAATTGGGACCAGTCTATTTTAGTTGTACCATTAAAAAACCTCTGATGCAATTTTAGAGGTGAAAGTTTGTTTTATGAATGTATTAATTTAAATTTAAATTGGGACCAGTCTATTTTAATTGTACCATTAAAAAACCTCTGATGCAATTTTAGAGGTGAAAGTTTGTTTTATGAATGTATTAATTTAAATTTAAATTGGGACCAGTCTATTTTAGTTGTACCATTAAAAACCTCTGATGCAATTTTAGAGGTGAAAGTTTGTTTTATGAATGTATTAATTTAAATTTAAATTGGGACCAGTCTATTTTAATTGTACCATTAAAAAACCTCTGATGCAATTTTAGAGGTGAAAGTTTGTTTTATGAATGTATTAATTTAAATTTAAATTGGGACCAGTCTATTTTAGTTGTACCATTAAAAACCTCTGATGCAATTTTAGAGGTGAAAGTTTGTTTTATGAATGTATTAATTTAAATTTAAATTGGACCAGTCTATTTTAGTTGTACCATTAAAAAACCTCTGATGCAATTTTAGAGGTGAAAGTTTGTTTTATGAATGTATTAATTTAAATTTAAATACCAGTCTATTTAATTGTACCATTAAAAAACCTCTGATGCAATTTTAGAGGTGAAAAGTTTGTTTTATGAATGTATTAATTTAAATTTAAATTGGGACCAGTCTATTTTAATTGTACCATTAAAAAACCTCTGATGCAATTTTAGAGGTGAAAGTTTGTTTTATGAATGTATTAATTTAAATTTAAATTTTTTTTCCATTAGAGCAATTGAGGAATACAGTCAGGACAATCATATTAAGTGCTAGGGCTTGACATGACAATTGATCGGATAGGGACTTTCTCACTACCCATCTAATCCAAGTAAGGGCCGAAGTGGAGTGTTGCAAGTTATGGACTGCTCAGTCACTAGGATTCCATCCTTAAGCATCACAGACTTAAACCACTCTGAAAAGAAAATTAATTTCTCTATTTAGAATATTAAATGCAAAATAAAATTAAAACCTATTTTATTAAAGAGAATTTTTAATTTGTTTAAATTCAAATGATCTCAATTTTAACATCAAGTGAGAAACAACCCAAAAGTTATGATCAATGTTAAAGGTGTGTAAGCACTCCTCTAAATATATAGTTATTTACTAAGCATAGTTTAGAGGCGGTACAAGGCCAGAAGTATAGGGCACCCAGTGAGAATCGAATTCACTAACAATGGTCTGCTAATCTAGCTTGTTAACCATTACACCACATGAGGTACCCTCCAATTATATATGGCATAAAAATGTATCTTCACAATCATTTTTACAGATTTAAACAATAGAAAAAAAACAATTTGTGTAACACTGTTCATATTATTATCTACAGTCGTATAACAGTGCTTTTTTTTTGCTCTTTTCTCTTTTTTTTCTCTCTCTCTCTCTCTCTCTTTCTCTCTCTCCCTCTCTCTCTCTCTCTCTCTCTCTCTCTCTCTCTATCTCCTCTTTCTTCTTCTCTTCTTTTCTCCCCTCTATCCTTTTTCTCTCCCTCTCTCTTCTTTTCTCTCTCCTCTTTCTCCCCTTCTCTCTCTCCTTCTCTCTCCCTTCTATCTTCATCCCTCTCTATCCTCCCCTTCTCTCCCTCTCTCTTCCCCTTTTTCTTTCATTCTCTCTTCTTTTCTCTCTCCTCTCTCTCTCCCCTTCTCTCTCCCTCTCCTTTACTCTCTCCTTCTCTTTCCCTTCTCTCTTCATCCCTCTCTATCTTCCCCTTCTCCCTCTCTCTTCCCCTCTCTATCCCTTTCTCTTTCCTTCTCTCTTCTTTTCTCTATCCTCTATCTCCCCTTCTCTCTCTCCCCTCTTCTCTCTCCCCTCTTCTCTCTCCCCTCTTTCCCTCTCTCTTCATTACTCTCTCCTTCTCTCTTTTACCTTTTCTTCCCTACCTTCTCTCCATTCAATATTGATGGGTGCATGATACTGGTTGTCAGTGTGAGTCAATAGGCAAAGACCAAATGTACATTAAAACAAATTTGGAATCAAGGAACATTTTAAGCTAACTTGATTAGTAGCACCTGATCATATAGCATATTTTATTAGTATAAAATCATTAATGTCATGATTTTATAATGAAACATTAAAAAGATATAGATGTGGTAAGTGTATTTAAGATCATTTAGATATAAAGTATGTATTTACTCAACCCCTCTGTAATAGGCAGGATGCAACACAATGTCAATTTTTGAATGGACATTTGAATAAAGGCTTTAGTTTGAAGTTCCGTGAAGGCCCTCAATTACTGTATAAAGACTCCCAAGTTTGACAAGAAGGTTCCTGAGTTTGACAGGAAACACCTGAAGAAGAACAGAGGGTATATCAACAGAATCATTGTGTATATAACAATAAAGATGAGGACAACAGTCAGAAAAATCTAAATATTACAAATTATCAAGCCTCATCTCAAAAATTCTGACAAATAATTTCTTATATTACTTTTGTAAGATCTTAAAAGCATACACAATTTAGGTTAAACCAACACTGTCTGACCAAAATAATTTCAAAGTCTTTTTAATTCTAATTTTTTTTCAAGTTTGTTTTTAATCTTTTAATAGATAAGCACTCTCAGTATTACTAGTATTTTATTAATAGTTTTTCACCATCTTATTATAATTGCTTTTCATCCCATCATGTTGTGTTAATATTCACTCCAGCTGTTAAAATAAACAGAGTGAAATGAGAAATAAAGGAGTAGCTTCTGATGATACTTGAACTCATTTTTCTTATCTTTTATAGATGTTGCCATAACCACTTCAGCTATGGAGGCCAGGCACAAAAACTATAATCCCATAGTTTCCAAACTTTTATTCTCTGGCTAACATGCTCGACTAAGATTTAAAGTCACTAGTAAGGGTTTGCTAACCATTATATATATTTACCAACCCCTCCGCATGAACAGGATGTGTCAAAAGGTAAATTTCTTAAGCGGATTTTAACAGGTTTGAATTCAGAGTTTTTCCTTCTCCTAGACCAGTTGCATAGCCAAGGTTAGAGAGCCCAGTCTGCCCTACTATTTACCCATAGCTGGAGGGAGAGCAATTGGATGCATACCGTTGCCAAGAGTATTAGCACTATGTGAAATGCAAACAGCCGTGTCCAGGATTTGAATTCAGGTTGACTAGTCCATTTCATATGACTCTAACCATTACATCATGCACCTCCAATTAACTATTATAACCATTATACCATGTGAAAGAGTCTAGCAACCTTCATTAATGATGAACACCAAAAAATGGTTCTTATATTAGTAACATTATATTGTTGACTTCACTGATGACTCCACCTTTACAGTAGACTTAAGTTATCTTTTAAAGGAAAGACAGAATGACTAGAGATTTGTATCTTGTTCAAGTATCTAATTGTTATATACCCACTTAATATCGAGTATATAAATGGCAAGAGAGACAGAATAGAAACAATGATGAGGGGATGATAGATTTGGTTCTTACTTCTGTTCTGCTTGTCTAACATGTCAGCTGCCATCTTCTCAGGCTGATTCTGTGGGTTGATTTCTTCTTTCTGTTTGGGCTGGTGTCTGCTCATTTCTTATGGATTGATTAATATGCAAGACTTGTTGTTTTCTTTATAGCTTTTATTAAAACAACCCCCGCCCAAAACCGTGTGATGAGAAGCGACATCTTGATTGCCAATGACAGCGTCTTCTCTCGGTGAGTGACTGGCTGCAACTAACTAAAACTTAACTTCTGTCTCACACATCCTATTGGTGCATTTCTAGAAGGGGTTAAGTAAAGGTTACCACTTAACTCCCTCCGATTTTGAATTTTCTAATGAACGCTGATTCAAAATTTATACTACTCTACTTACACAATTCATAATCTACCCATGAATTATGTAACATAATTGATTGATTGATTTTAACGGCATGCAAACTTGCCTAAGATCATTTTAGGCCCAGTGGTTGGGAATCAAGTTAATTATACGTTCATATTTACATTTTTTGTGTAGTTGATTTTTAAGAGTTTTTTTGTTTTTTTTGCAAAGAACTGGAGCTTCATCATCAGATGCAATTCAGTGTCATACCAGGGACACCCTTTTATTATAGTCATTTTACCTCAAAATTCTTTGTAACATGATTTAGCCTGCAGAGATCCAAGCTGTGCTATTCATGTGCTGAGGTGGATGCTCATCCAACTGAGCTAAACTGGCCATTAATCAGATTTTATCTTAACCATTTTTTGTAATCAAAAATATACTTTTGAATTATGATCACTAGCTGAAAACCTGCTCTATAGTTTAAATTTAAGCTAGTAACACTGATCTATACCTTTGTGAGGACTTATAAGTTTATGGCTCTACGGTGACAGGCCGCCTTAACAGGGCTTAAAATATACTGACTGTATCCCCTGCAGAGGTGATAATACACCCCAAAGAGAAGTGTCCTGGGTATGACACATAACTGCATCTGATAGTGAGACCCCAGTTCTGAAGTATATGAATATCTGATCGAATAAATATACTATTACCAAGTATTTGACTTTGCCTCTTATTCACTATTATGACATATCTCCTACTTCTCTTTGTGTGTGAGTAATTGGCCACTTTATCCATGACGCAAAACCGTGTCCAATTCCTATGATGGTAACCATTACACCATGTGCCTCTACTAATACATAATACTTTGGTTACTTTTCTAGATATGTTCCTAAAAAATGCAGTGCTATACAAATGTGCTATTCTAATATAATATAAATAGAGTTATGAGTTTGATTGGATATTTTAACAGTGATCTGAACACAAAAGAAGGGAACATTGTCGGATGACTGGGGGAAACAAAATCAGATACTTGCTGTTGCACTCTTGGAAACTGAATAATTTTATCTGACACAATGTGATGTTACACATTGTGATTTAGTTTTGATTAGAAAACAAGTTTAATCAAAATATGATATTATTACAAAATCATAAAACTGATTAGATTAATCTTAGTTTCTTACATGTTAGTACAGAGTTATGTAGCAATGGAACTGATTTTTTATTATTATTCAGGTTGGCAACCTTTATTGAAAATGGAACACAAAATCAAATTCTGAATTCAACTTTAGGACTTGATGAATTTATTCCAGCGGTCACTTCAACTGAGAGAAATGCTACAAAAAGAGGAATCTCATTGGATCAATATTTGATGGTGTAAATGATTAGTGATGAATTAAGATTGGTAAGCTGATTTTTAATTAGGGTTACAAGCCTGAATTTTTGGGAAGTCTCTGTGGTGTAGTAGCTAACATGCTGGACTGTGACATCATAGTAAGTGAGTTCAAACTCCATTCATGCTATTACATTCACTTTTGAGCTAATACCCTTAGAAAGGTATGAACTCTCATACCCCCATTCTGCAGAGGTGCAGTTGTCGTATTCTACTGCTCCAGTCAATAGGATGGAAAGATATTTGATAAATCATAATAAAATGACCACCTATCAATAAAATATTAAATTATAAACCTCACATTATTGACCTCATTAGATTTGCACAGTTACTGAAATGTTTTTCCACCCTGACAATACACAGTCTTTCAATTCTGTCTTATTGGATGGTATCTTAAAAGACTATTTTCCTATTAGGACATTTCTCTTATACAACTATGTATAAGCTCTTCCTAGTATCTCCTGTCATGTCTCTATTCTCTTCTATTAAGTTTGCTCAGGCAGTAAAATATCCTTGTTATCACTTTTTTCATTAATTATTCATACATTTAAACCGTTTGAGAAAACGATAATCAACTATCAGTCAAGTGATTTTTAAAAAAAATTATACATTCTGTGAGTAGATCGATAGGTCTGTTGCTAGACAGAATTTTGATCTGAAATTTTCATTGTATAATGTTCAAACTGTGTTTTTAATGGAGATGTGTTGGATTGACAGAAGAGGATTATGTTGAAAAATAAATATTTATCATATGAAATAGATACTTTTTTCATCATTAGTCTACAGACTTATTGATGTACCTACATATAAGCAGATATTAATTTCAACATTTATCTTATAAGTATTGACCTTGCTCTAATTTAGACTTTGCTTCATAAGTAAATATACTGAAATATTTATCTGTGAATGAGAGAATAATCTTTTTTTTTGGCATGATCTAATATTGGTATTTTCATGCTCAAAATTTTATTGATTTCTACTCTGTATTTTTATCCTCTCCTAATCCAAAGAGTTGTACCCAAAGATAAATTATATCAGAATCATTCTAGCTGTTTAGAAATATCAAATGGATAGTAATCATGTGGTGTTATGCTCTCAAGTTGGAATGAAGAGATGACATGTTGGTATAGAAATAATAGTTGTATACTTATTTCTGGAATGGTACTACATTGGAGAGGTTCGAATCTTGGTTGCTTGGCTGACAATTCCTTGATGTTTGGAGTTTGGAAACCAACTTGGGGTGCTGGGGGATATCTTGCCTTGTGCCATTTATAGTTTTTAGTAATAACACAAGGCCATTTCTTTTCTCAGGAGATTTTTATTTTCCCCCCAAGTCACGACTGCCAAGAGCAAGAGCCCATGTTTCACTCTGGCAACGCATTTTACCAGACTCCCTGAACATTCTCACCTCTCACTCTTCCTCTCTCCCACATTTCCACATAATACTTCTCGACCAATAAAAAAAATGCATTATGATGATTCATCCTTAAAATTCTGTGCTAATTTACACATCACGAGTTACATTCCTGGCTCTCTCTCCCCCTCTATTATGTTACATTTAGACTTTACTTGTACACACACACACACACACACACACACAAACACACACACACACACACACACAACATATATATTATATATATATATATATATACATATATGTATATAGTCATCCATAGACAGTCCTGTTTTGATATATTGTCTCCTCAGTGTGGCTAATCTTAGCAGGTTACCTCCAGCCAGGATAAAACCTGACCAATTTTTCATCAGCCAGAGTCCCTAACCACTGGGCTATCAGCATACCCACTAGTGGGAAAGAGAATTTTAATGATAGATACATACATAAGTATATACATAAAGGCTGCCAGAGAGCTCAATCCATTTTATAGGAGACCCTTGTAATTTGAGCATAATAGACAGCCAGCAGCGAATTTCCCCTACAGAGAGCTCAACCTATCAGGGGTGGGGAGCATATATTTAGTCAACCAATGACAGTCCTGTTTTGACGTTTCATGTCTCCTCAGTGCGGCTAAACTTAGCAGGCTACCTCCAGTCGGGATCGAAAACCAACTGATTTTTCATCAGTCAGAGTCCCTAAACACTGGGCTCTCAGCACACCCACTAGCAGGAGAGAGAATTTTAAATACATACATATGTATATATGTAAAGACTGCCAGAGAGCTTGATCCGTTTTATAGGAGAGCCTTGCAATTAAGCATAATCAGCTGGCGTTAGTGGATTACACAACCCTTCTGCACCAGCAGGATGTTACACAAGCTCAATTTTTAAGCAAAGTTTAAAAGAATTGAATTCAGAGTTTCCCTTCTCCTAGACAGGTTGCCATACCAAAATTAAAGAGCTCTAATCGCATAGAAATCGCAAAGTTCTGGGTTCCAATTCAGCGCATGAGTAGCACAGATTGGGTAATCTGATCTGTGCAGTGTGGAGCTGACGGTAGATGTGGCGCTCCACTTCAAACACAAAAATAATCTCCCTGGTCTAGAGCTAATGAAAAGGAAATAGACTCCCTCACTGTATGGCTGATACTGACAATAGGCCACTTCACCAACTTTACTTTTACTTACAGCCCATAATTAGTTATATTCTATTTTATTATGTTTTTATACAATCCACTGCTATTTTTCTTATTCTAAAAAAAAACATTAAAAAATTAGTGGGGGGGGGCTTTAATGAATTAATGGCATTTCAGTTCATTTCAATGGGGAAAATATATTTGATATATGAGGAAATTGAGTTACGATGCAGAATGAATTAAACCCATAAGTCAAGGTACCGCTGTCTTAAAAATGATAGCAAGACTCACACAACAAAAAAATTAATCTTTTTTTTGGGGGGGGGGGGTTGCTGGAATGGGTTAATAGTATTTCAGTTTATTTCAGTTGAAAAAATTGATTTGATATATGAGCAAATTGAGTTATGAGTGGAACAAATTAATCTTATAAATCAAGGTACCACTGCATTTAAAAATGTTAACAAGGCTCACACACGTTATTTTTACATTTAAATCTAATTTCATAATGAACAAGAATTACATATTGATATGTAATTCTTGTCTATTATGAAATCAGACTTGAACAGGCGAAGTTAGCCAAAATAAATTTATTTCTGATAAGTTTAAGTTTTAGAATAAAGATAATGTTTACCTCTTAAAAATGCCACTATATAAAAGATTTGTTTTTTTGACAGCCAAAAAAATGTTCTATCATTTCCATGGCAACTAAAGACTTAGCAACCAACAATTTATTGATAAAGCAAAATATCCATAATGCATCAATTTCTCAGAGATAAACATTTGTTATTCCCATATGTTGCTTCATTTATTATATTTACTCCTACACATATCAGAAGATCTGTCTAGAATTAAATGAAACTATTCTTTTTATTTTTCAGGTTGGCAACCATAACTGAAAATCAGCTGATCAATGATAACCATGAACACATTCAGTTCATGTTTGCCTTTCAGTGTTCAAATTCAACTGAGTACCCTATTGATAGAATATGCTGACTACATCCCCTGCAGATGAGTAAGACAACCCAAAAAGAATGTCCTAGATATGACACTAAACTGTATCTGGTGGTGAGGCTCTGGTTCTGTAGCTTTGGTGAGTATGAAGTTATCTCTTCATTGGTTTGACTTCCAAATTTAATCTGACCCAGATATGTTTGAGATAATAAAGTGTTTACCTGTTTAAAATGATTCTGAAGATACATTTTTCTACCCTATATGATTGGAGAAAATATTTGAAACACAACAATTCTTAAGTAGCCTATCATGTCACAGTCTTTAAGAACAAGTCACATTATGTCTATATATAAATAGATACAATATGCTAAGAAGTGCTATAGTTTTCACAATTTCTACTTATAATCACATAGATATATAAATCTCTCTCTCTCTCTCTCTCTCTCTCTCTCTCTCTATATATATATATATATATATATATATACACACACACAGTGTGTTCGAGATAAATTTGACATATTTATATTTGGTTATTTTTCTCTGTAGGCTGGAGGTACTGACACATGCTACGCATCATTTAAAAGCTTGGACCCTTCTTCATTCATATACGTGAACACAGATAGAATGAATGACTGGAACCCACCTGAATCATGGAAGAGAATAACTTGTATCATGATGATCTGTGACGGCCATCAAAATCAGATTATAGTTGCTGCCCAATGCTCCTTGAACACTGTAAATCCAATCAGGCATGAACTGGAGAATTGCAATGGAGACTACGGGGCTGTGACTAGAAAAAAGCAACATAACAGATGATCTGATTGCGTTCATACAGCAGAATTCCTTGAAAATCTGCAGAAAAAGTGTTGGAGGACCCTCAGATGCCTATATGGAGTTGCTAAATACTGTAGTCAAGCCCTAGATAACAAGGGTAGCCAATGGTAGGCCATATGTATGGCAGCAGGATTTTTCCCCCTGCCACACCTCTGGGAAAAGTCAAAAATGGTTGTCAGCAAATTTTTACAACTACACCAGTCCCAATGTTTGGCCTCTGAACTCCCCAGATCTTAATGCCATGGACTATTATATATGTAGTGCTGTTGAAAAAGACACCAATCGCCGTGCCAGTACTACAAAAGTCCAGTTAATCAACAGAATGAAGGTAGTTTTTGAGACTCTGCCCAAGGAAAATGTAACATCAGCTTGCTCCAGGTTCCGGAGCAGGATTAAGGCTGTGATCAACACTAATGGTGGTTATTTTGACAATAGTGTAATTTCCATGCCTGTTGAATTTCTTTACAATCCATTAAATTTTGTAGTAACCAATAACTTTTTCTTTTTCCTTATGAAACTGTCAAACTTCTCCCAAACACCCTATATATAATATATATAATATATATATATATATATATATGAAAACCATAATTTATCAGAAATACATTTATTTTGGCTAATTTCACCTCTTCAAGTCTACTTTCCTAATGGACAAGAATTACACATTAATATGTAATTCTTGTTCATTATAAAATCAGATTTGAAGAGGCAAAATTAGCCAAAATAAATCAATTTCTGATAAGTTAAGCTTTTCATATATTTATTTATACTATACTCTGTATATGTAAAAATATGCACATACACTGATATTCATATGTATATATGCAAAATCTTTATATGTATGTTTGATTTCTCAATTTTGGTTGAATCCTACAATGGAAACACTTGATACTATTCAACCATATATACATATATGTGGTTGAAAATAGAGAAAAATGTGGATAAAACAACACAACAACTAAATTCAAATGATATTTCATCTTGGTTTGTTACAAAGCTTTGTTAAATTTATTCTGAAGACAAACTGGGATCTACAGTCTACTTTTATGCTGAAAAGATAATTTTGGGGTGGGCAGAAGATGAGGGGAAGGCATACACAGTGATAAGATGCGAGGCAAAAGGAAAGGAAAGAGGGGAGGGGTGGATGTGTGGTATGGAGTGAGAAAAAAGGGAAGAAAAAGGGAATGGGTTTATTTGTCTATAACGAGGCATGGTATTTTTATGGGGTCATTTATTGACATTGTAGAAATTTGATAGTCTGGTAGGAAGTTAGTGTGTGGCAACTACTGTCTGTATAGGTTTGTGAAGCTGGGGGATTGGAATATTTTTTGTTTTCATATATTTTAGAGATTTTGTGATTTTTTGAATTTTTTGAATGTTTTTTATCCATTTCCTATTTTGATTTTGTTCTTTTGGGTTATGATTTTTGTGATAGTTGTTGCCAGCTGATTAAAACTATTAAAACTTTTGAGTTTGCAATTAGTGCTGATTTTCATAGACAGCGTAAGCACTTACTATGTATGGGTTTGAGTAGTGATGTGTGGTTAAAGTTGAAAGTGTGATCAAAGTATGTTATGTGTGTGAATAGGGCATTTTGAGTGTCATTTGTCATTATCGATCTTTTATGTTCATACAAATGTATATCAAAATTTTGTTGTGTTTCACTGATGTAGCTTTTGTTGCATGTTGTTGCATAGAATGGTGTAAATGTCTATGTTGGAGGTGTTAAGGATGTCTGTGCGTGTGGAGGAATTGGTGAGATTTCTAATTGTTTGGGAGATAGTTTGTATGATTCTTATTCCTAAACTGATTAGTTTGTCATAGAGTGGTTTGTTGTGTATGTTGGTTAGTAAGGCTAAAGATATGTGAGTGGAGGGGGAGGGGGTAGTGATAGGGACACTATTATTTTGTGTATTTAAAAAAATCTAATTCATTTTTTTAATTTACAAGGCTTATTTAGATTATCAAGACTATTTTGATATTTTATTCAGGATTCCACACTTTTTTGATGTTTTGGTTGATATGCCCTCCGGCCTTCTTCAGGTGTTTCTTGTTGGACACATAGCACAACAGATATAAGGGTTGAGTTAATACACTTCTAAGTGACAGTCATCTGGAGGTTACAGGTTCAATCCCGACTACAGTGAAAATAGCATAGAATACTTAACATAGCTTAACTCTTGTACCTGGTCATGGTTAACGAGATGAGAATATTTACCCCAATAGATTAAATAAAGGGTTTGGTTCGAAGTTCCATGAAGGCTCTTATGACATGAAGGCTACCAACTTTGACTAGAAAGTTCCCAAATTTGACAAGAAACACCTGAAGAAGGCCAAAGGGTGCATCAGCTGAAACATTGTGTATATAAAAATAAAAATGACGATAGTCTGAAAAAAATCTAAATAATACAAATCAACAATATTTGTTTTTATTTCTCACTGACCATGGTACAGGAGGATTTATATGGTTAAGATATTTACTGTCTACATGTGCTTGTTGTCATGCAGCCATCTTGTTTCTTTTACTCCTTCCTTATTGCTGCTCATGCTCTTTCTCATGTTGCCTGATACAACACTTTTACTCAAGAGCTATATTGTGTTATCTACCCTAACAGTATCATAAGATACTGGTGAGACAACTTAGGCAAATGGTAACGATACTTCCATTCTGAAACCATAGTTGACCCTGGGTCATCATCTGATGAATGTTTTGCTGACACCATAGCTACTGTTTATCTAATAAACTAACAAAGTTTTTTGAATCCTGCAACAAGAGTGTAGTATCTGTGTGATTTTCCTATAAGCAAAGTGTCTCTTCCTGGTACTTTTTGCCTCAGATCAAACTATAGTATCTGTAGCTATAGAAACCCCATATTTATTTTTAAAACTATAAGATATAGAATATACAGGTGAAAGCAGTTATTATTCTTAAAACTTTTTATTTCCTCAAAAATTAATACAAAATAAGAAAACCAGGTATATAAATATATAAATGTTTATTTTGACTTTTTAATTCTGTTCAGTTTATTAGAGATTGATTGATTGATTGATGTTAATGGCATATCAACCTGTCTAAAGTTATTTCCTGTCTAGAGGTTAGGGAATCATGTCTATTATACAATAAAATTACATTTTTTTGTGTCGTTGTTTTTGAACATTTTTCAAAAATTAGGACACATATAATCTTGATTTTATAAAACCAAAAGTATTCTCCAGAATAAAACATTGGATAGAAAACTTTAATCTAATAAGCGGTTAATATTAAATGACAATTTCTCTACTGCTAATCTTGAAATAAAACAAAGTTAAGGAGGAGGATGATTGTTCTACTTGATATTTGCCATAAATCAGTTGATTACACCCACGTACATCCTATTTCCATTCATACATAACTTTTATCTTTTGCCTGAAATATGAACTGCATCACCACTGACATGAAATAGGCTATAAAAGCTGTTTAAAAAGTGATTAGGCAAAAATATAAAAGGAAGATTTACAAGAATAATTATGTGCTTTTCTCTCAAGTTCTCTGTCTCTCAACTAATACTACTACCATGGCCTCAGAGTGAAAGTGCCTATCTTCTTCATTCGGAAATCATTTTTTAAACCATGCATTAAAAAAATGCTATTGCTTGTTACCAATAAAATCTGTAACACAATATAGGAATAATATATAAACTCGGCTAAAATAAACTCAGCTACATCTGAAAAGAACTAAAGTAAAATAATCTTGTGTGCTTTGTATGGTGTAATAGTTAACAAGCTTGGCAAGCAGATCATTGTTTGTGAGAATGATTCTCACCGGGTGTCCCATACTTCTGGCTTTGTGCCAAATTAAGCTAAGCTTAATAAATGACTAAGAAAAAATAAACTATATATATATATATATATATATATATATATATATATATATAGAGAGAGAGAGAGAGGGGGGTAGCCTACAATTGTCTACCCACACTGAAGAGACGTGATACATTGAAACAATGGTGTCTATGGATGACTATATATGCTCCCCACTCCCTGGTGGGTTAAGCACTTTGGAGGGGATTTCGCTGACGACTGCCAACTAAGCTTAAAGGTGATGCTCTCTGATAAAACGGATGGAGCACTCTCTGTCAGCCTTTACATATATACAAATGTATGTATTTATCAGTTAAAATCTTCCTCCCAGTCTGTAGGTGCTGATGGGTGAGTGGTTAAGCAGCTTAACTGATGATAAATCTATCGCGTTTTCATCCTGGCTGGAGGTAGCCTGCAAATGTCTAACCACACTGAAGAGACATGATATGTCGAAACACAGTGTCTGTGGATGACTATATATATATATATATATATATATATATATATATATATATAAGTTACATAGAAAGAAAGAAAAACAGAAACAAATAAATTGTCTTTTCTAATAATAAATGCGAATGTCAGTTTGACAATTTGTCATATTTTGTTCAACTTTACTTTGAGAGGCTGTAGTCCATCATATATCATTTTGAAATCAAACAGCCTCCTCCAAGATTTGAATTCATCTCACCATAACCATTACACCACAATCACCATATTATTGTGTACAACTTATTTGTATTAAATAGAAATATTTACTCAGTCATATAAAAACTTATAAATTATCATTATCAGATAAAAATAGTTAATTAAGAGAATATAAGTATTAGCAAAATATTATTAAATAGAAATCATTTAAAACCATGTCCAAATTAGTAGTTAATTGAAGCTCTAATTATTTACAAATTATTATTGTTATTAAATAGTATAGTTATTTAAAACCATATGATTGTGTATAAATTATTAGTATTAGATAAGAATATTTGAAGTCATAAAAGTGTGTAAATTTGTATTAAGCTACTTGAGGCTACAATTGTTTACAAATTATTATCATTAATTTAATCTCTATAATTGTTTGCAAAACAAAAAAGACTGATTTCAACATTAAATAACCGAACAAGGTTTGACATACTGTAAAAACCAACCAATTAACAATTAAAGTGTGTAAACTTATAACATGCTATCACTATAATCAACTTTCAAATTATGACAAAAAACAATCAACTGAGGTAGTCACAACTAAAATAGGCCCAGTCTTAATTAGTGATCATCCTCCACACATTAATTCAACAACCAGCATTACATTTTTTTTATATTTTGTGGGACATTGTTCATATTGTGTAATGTGTGAAACTAAACCATTGTCTTCTCCATATTCATGCATGACTCGTCATACACTTCCATTAAATGACGATGAATTTCAATCAGATTAATGCCTTTTGTGTTCTAAAACTGAATAACTGTTCAAACTTCACACTTATTAGTAGCGTTAAATGGAGCTCCATCAGAAATGACTGCTAAGCCAAAACTGAATGTGTCAGTGAGGCGTGTGGAGGGGCAGGCACAGGTGCAACAAACGCAACAGTGTTGCCAATAGCCGCATGCTAAAGTTTCTCTGTATCCCCAGCACTTTGGAGACCTTACTTTTGGGATTACCCTCGTAGATAGATTGATAGAATCAAATTTTAGATAATATTTCTCTTACTGCTTTTTTTTTTCTAAATAATTCTGTACATTAGAATTACTTCCTCTGACAACATATGATTTATTGAAAAAAAAGAAAATACTTTCTTAGTGATGTTCTTTTGACCGTGGTATGGCAACCAGTCTAGGAGAAGGTTCAATCAAGGTTGGTTGGATTTTACGTCAACTTTGTCAATTGTTTTATTCATTCTTGATGGGTATTGAAAATTCTTTTTATTTTAAATCAATTTTTTTGAATAATTTTTTTAAAACTCATTTTTTCTATTTAACCCATAAAAGAGATCCTAACAGGTACTACCACTCCAGGTCAGAGTTGACCTGGGAGTAATGGTGATGAAGGGGTGGTCCACATTTCCCAGACCTCTAGTACTGGAACCTCACCATCAGATAGAGTTTAACGTCATACCAGGACAATAAGACCTTCAGCCACCGCTTTCTAGCACCCATATGATAAAAAAAGGTTTGGAGGTTGCCATAAGGGCAATAGGGTCTGGAAAATCATATAGGTGCTAGGGCTTGATAGGTGCCAGTTGATTGATCAGAGAGGGCCTCTCCGACCGCCCATCTAGCCTAGGTAAGGGCTTAAGTGGAGTGTTGCACGTCATGAACTGCTCATCCACCAGGATTCCACCCTTAAGCATCATGGGTCACCACCCACAGCCAACAGGTGGTGGGGGTCTTACCCCTCTGCAGAGGTGCAATCGGTGTATTCTAAAGCTCTAGCCGACAGAACTCGATGCATATCTTTCCCAAGAGTATTAGCACTATGTGAAATGCAAACAACCTCATCCAGGACTTGAACTCATTGTGCCTATTTTATTTTTTTAAACAGGTTTCAATTCAGAGTTTTCCTTCTCCTAAACTGGTTGCCATACCAAGGTTAAAGAGTCCAGTTTCCCCTACTATTTATCCATAGCTGGAGGGAGAATTGTTGGCTTTATACCTTTCCCAAGTGTATTAGCGCTAAGCAAACAGCCTCGTCCAGGATTTGAATTCACTGTGTCCATTTTCTATGATGATAACCATTACACCATGAGTGCCAATATTTCCCACTTTCTTTTGTTTCTCTACTTGTCAAATATGTAATAAATAATAATTGATGAGTGAAAAGGTCATTACTGTGTGATTATTGTTAATTGTCTTTTTAAAAAAATCTTTTAATAAATAGCTTTCTTTTTTGACATTGCATTTTGATAATGACAAACATGTTACATCGTGTCAGCAAACGTATGTTTCATTACCCACCCACCCCGACCCCCCAATAAAAATGAACAGTTATAAATGAGATTATAAAGGAGAAAAGAAAAAAAATCTTAAAAAGACATAATTTTGTTTTCATTTATATAACAATCTTCTCTCCTATGGTATAATGGTTAGAGTCTTAGGAAATGAACCCATCAACCAGAGTTCAAATCCTGGGTGAGGCAGTTTGCATTTCACATAGCACCAATACCCTTGGGAAAGGTATGCATCCAACTACTCTCCCTCCAGCTATGGGTAAATAGTAGGGCAGACTGGGATCTTTAATGTTGGCTAGGTAATCAGTCTAGGAGAAGGAAAACTCTGAAATCAAACCTGTTAAAGTCCGCTTAAAAAATTGACCTTGTGTCACATCCTGCTCGTGCAGAGGGGTTGGTAAATATCTATAATTGTTAACAAACCCTTACTAGTGAGTAAGACTGATTTTTCTCATCTGAAATTATACTTTGATACTAACAGATGAACTTCATGAAGTCAATTCCCATAACCTAAACAAAATGGTTCTCAACCTGTGTGCCTCAGCACAATAGTGTAACAAAACATTTTTTTAAATTAGATCTAATGAAAAAAAAGCTTCACGCTAAAAAAAAGGCAAGAATCTGGCAATATTCCACAGAAACTATTACAGATGCAGACTACATAGATGATCTAGTGATTCTCACAAATAAACCTACAGAAGCCGAATCACTGCTGCATAGACTAGAGAAGGCAGCAACAAACATGGGATTCTATGTCAACTCAGATAAAATAGAGTTCTTGTGTTTCAAACAAGATAGAGACATCTTGTCTTCCTTGGAGAGTGGGTGTATCCATTGGGTGCCTCATGAAATGTCGCATGACTGAATATTTTTTTCAAGTATGCTTTGTAAATTTTTCTGAATACACAAACATGTAGGTAGACCATTATTTATTGCTTCCCAACATGTTTGTCTATTTGGAAAAAGAGATTTCTAGCATTTCTATGGTACCAAGAGGAATTAAATATTGTTTATTATAACTAGCAAATGTATGTACACTCCGGGCACAAGTATTTAAGTTTTATATAGTAAATATGATATTGAATTAAAAAGACTAATGACATTAAATATGAATACAAAAGAGATGACACTTATTTTAATTTTATTCTAATCGATTTCAATATAAAATTATACACAGGATTGCTTTTAATACATTTGAGAATAAAACAATAATATTAGAAATCAATAACATTAAGTAATTATTTATCAAACATGGTTTTGTTAAAACCAATACCCAAATTATTCACACCATATTCTATGTAAACCGTTATTTCTTAGAGATATATAACACGCATTGCAGAATTTTAAACACATTAATAACAAGAGCTGTTTTGAAGCAAATCTATCTCAGCTAGACCTTAATAGAGACATCGTTAATAAATAGATAAGATGCTAATTAAGATTAAATAATGATTATTTAATAACCATTGAGAATATAACATAAATAACTAAGAGAATTGTGATGTTAGTGGTGACGTGGTTTCGGTTACAGACAGACAGATACGCAATCTCCATTATAATAAGATTTGGGAATTTTGTGACAAATTTAATAGTTTCATATTACTACCCACTTGCTTTACTCCTACTCTACTGTTTCCTTACTTAATTTTAGTCATTTTCTACACTAATAAACTAAATATTTTTTACTATGGAATGGAATTTGACAATTATGCCCGAATTTTTTAATATTTTATCTAAAATTTTGTAACCCTGATAAAACTGAGTTTATGTGTTTTAAAAAGAAAAGATGGTGAGCCTCTAAAGCCAGTAGAACAATTCACATACCTAGGTAGTAATATCTCATCCACAGAAAGCAATGTTAATGCACACATAGGTAAAGGCATGGTCTGCTATAAATAGATTATCAGTCATATGGAAATCCGATCTCACTGACAAGTTAAAGTGACAATTCTTCTAAGCTGTAGTTGTATCAGTGCTACTGTATGGCTGCACCATTTGGACCTTAACAGAGCACCTAGAGAATAAGCTAGATAGGAGCTGCACAAGAATGCTGCATGCGATCCTAAACAAATCATGGAAACAACAGCCCACAAGAAAGCTGTTGTATGGCCACTTGAACCACACAAGTGAGATGAACAAGACATGCTGGGCACTGCTGGAGAAGCAAGGATGAACTCATAAGCGACGTCCTCCTGTGGAAACCAGTACATGGACATGCCAGTGCGGGACGTCCAGCAAAGACATTCATTGACCAACAGAAGTGGATTAAAAATAAAGAACAAAAATTTATATGCAGTGTGTGTGGAGGACAGCATTTAAAGAAATATTGTTTCTTTAAGGATAAAATATGTTTTAATTGTGGGCGTATAGGTCGCAGAAGTTCCCACTGTATACTAAAACAGAAAAGGGACAAAAAGAGACTTCAAAACTAATGTAAACATAGTTTTGACTAAAAAAAAGTATTCAGAAGGGTCCCAGATGCAAATATTTAAATGTGAAAATAAATGGACAGACTGTAAAACTATTACTCGATTCTGGTAGTGATATCTCTGTGATAAGTGAGCAAACATGGAAAAAAAATTGGTTGTCCAGAGTTACATAGAACAAATAAAATTGCAAAACGTGTCTCTGGTAAGAGACTTAAATTCATTGGTGAATTAATATGTGATGTTTCATTCATGGGAAAAATTCACAAGTCGAAAGTATATGTACTCCCTGGTTCAATGAATCTTTTTGGCACAGACTGGATGGTTTTATTTAATTTATGGGAATTACCGATAAATTCTTTTTGTAACAAAATTGATAGTATAGAAAATAATAAGCTGAATAAAACAGAAAGATTTATTAAAGATTTGAAAAACGAATTTCCTCGCATTTTTTCAGAAGGATTAGGTCTGTGCACAAAAACAGAAGTCAATTTTGAATTAAAGGAAAATGCAAAGTCGGTTATTTAGAAAAAATAGAAAAGTACTATTTTCGGCACTAGACAACATAAATAAAGAACTAGACCGATTGCAGAAAATCGGTGTAATTTCAAAAGTCGATTACTCGGATTGGGCTTCGCCAACAGTTTATATAAAAAAGAAAAATAGAAAAATAAGAGTGTGTGCTAATTTTTCGACTGGCTTGAATGATTGTCTGAAGGACCATTCATATCCTCTACCGTCAGCTGAAGAAATATTTACTAAATTAAGTGGAGGTAGAGTGTTTTCAAAGTTGGACTTATCTGAGACTTACCTTCAGGTTAAAGTCAGTGAAGAATGTACAAAGTACCTGAAAATAAACACCCATAAAGGAATTTTTAAATTAAATCGGCTTCTTTTTGGACTGAAGGTAGCGCCAAGCTTATTTCAGCAAATAATGGACACAATGTTAGCTGATATGGAGTATGCAATTGCATACTTAGATGATATTTTAATTAAAAGTGAAAACGAAGTCCAACATAAAGAGCATATTAAAGTGGTATTTAAAAGAATAGAGGAATACGGTTTTAAGTTGGGTGCTGAAAACTGCGAATTCTTCCTAAAGAAGATAAAATATTTAGGGCAGATAATTGATAGTAATGGTTGAAAGCCAGATCCTGAAAGATCTGAGGCCATAAGACATATGTCAGCACCAGATAATGTAACTAAACTCCAGGCGTTCTTGGGATTAGTAAGTTACTATAGCAGCTGTATCTAAAAAATGCATGATATGAGAGCTCCATTAAATAATTTATTAAAAAAGGGTACAAAGTGGATATGGTCAAAGAGTGTGAACGCGCTTTTCAAAAACTAAAAGACTGGTTATTGGCGGACCTGTCATTAGTGTATTTCGACCCAAAGAAAAAAATAATTTTGGCCCAAGATGCTAGCGAAAACGGCTTGGGTGCTGTATTACTGCATAAATGCAAAAGTTTTTGGCAGTTTATAGAATCACGCCAAACCCGAATACAAATTCAGGTTTATCGCCAGCAGAGTTAATGTTCACAAGAAAAATACACTCTGTGTTCGACAGAATATTGCCTAGTCCGACGAAGAAAACTGCTAAAATAGAAAACAAGATGGCTAAGGCATATAAACCAGGTGACAAAGTTTTCTTTAAGAACTTTAGGGCTGGAAAAATGCATTGGGAAGAAGTTCCTTCCAAAAGAATTGGACAGGTCATATATGAAATAAAATGTGAAAAGTTTCAGTTCAAACGACATTGGAATCAAATAAGACCCAGACACACTACAGAGGTCACAGAAAATACCGAAGAGATTTCAATGGAAATCTTGTATGACTCATTTGAAATTCCCGTTCCAGTAAGTCAACATTCGGAAATGGATGTATTCCCGAACCCAAGGCCAGATACCAGGGTGTAGAACGCCACCACTGCAAGGAGGACCAAGGCGAAAAAGACTTGGGAAAGAAATCAACCAATTAAGTCCAGACCCTGAAAAAGAAAAGATATTAAAGCTAAATTTCACAGAGAATTTAGCTCAGGGGGAGGTGATATAATGAATATGTAAATACCTTGGTACCTCCTCACTATAATCTGATTGGACAGTGTCATGTATAAATAGTCGACACTGTGTTGGTACAGGCACTTACACCTACACCTACACCTACAACCTAATCTTACTCGCTAGACTACACCACGCCTGCTCGGAAGACATATTGCTATTTGATGTACCAATTACTACTGCGATAATATACCAAATACCAACTTCAGAATATATCCCTTAACCCGGATATATCATGAGTCCATCCTTACTTTTCCAGCAGTGCCCAAAATGTCTTGTTCATCTTACTTGGATGATTTGTGTGATAGGAGTTAAGTGGCCTTATAGCTGCTTTTTTGTAGTGTGTTGCTTCCAGGATTTGTTTTAAAAAGCACA
>CM042139.1:108269605-108304605 GCA_023376005.1 Doryteuthis pealeii | reverse complement strand
AAAAGATAAATCCTATGAATGGCTACAGAAAATGAATATTTTCAGCAACATGAAACCAACAGAAATCATATATAAACCAAATAATCTTTAGAAATAAACATACAATAATAACAATAATAGTAACATGGCAACCAAATATTGATTTTTTTCTATTGTGCAAATTTCATCTTGGAATAAAAACAACAGAAGCAGACATTAAGATGTCCAAAAACCAAAGCAACATTTAAAAAAAAAAAGAACCACCAAAATCAACTAATTATCAGGTTTTCATAAAATTTTCAGTATTTCTGGGTTTGATACCGGCCCTCGTCAACTCACCGTATGAGTTGCACAGGGATCTGTGCAGTAAAGTGAGGGGCTGATAGTAGGTATAGTGCTCCACCTCAGATGTTAAAATAATCTCCTTGGTCTAGTGTTAGTCAAAAGGGGATTGACTCCCTTGCTGTCTGGCTGATACCAACATTAGGCCACCCTGTCGACTTTATTTACCTACTTGGAGCATTAAAAGATGAGGTTTCTTTTGAAAGACATTTTTCTTCAAAAAATATATTCTTTAAGAATTATTTCATTGTCATGTGATACCCCCCCCCCTTAATCATTTTGTTGATTTGACTCCCTTAATGAAACACACATGGGGGGGCATGCCTACAAAGTCAGAAAACGGCATAGCTCACATGACTTTTGGAAAACATTTTTCATGCCCAGAGTTGCCTGCATCCATTGTAGGCTGCCAAAACACTGCATCTTTCAAAACCTCCATGCTTCCTGTAATTTGACAAAACTAAACTTGATATCCCCCTCCATACACATATACATGCCCACGCACACATACATATATATTATTACTGTATGCTATTCATGATCCTGACAGTAGTACATTATTCTATAAATAATAATAATGTAATTTATTGTGTACAGTGCTCAGGTGCACCACAACTCATCAAAGTCTCATGTTAGGTACACAGAATAATGTTGTGCCAGGAACATGAACAGTTCACAGTAGTAATATGGATGTATGTGTGTGCATGTGTATGTGGAGAGTGGCATCAGGTATAGTGTTGGCGGACTACAGGAAGCATGGAGGCTTTGAAAGCCTCAGTGCTCCGGCAGCCTACAACAGATGCAGGCAGTTTATTCCATGTCTCCGCAATTCTGAGCGCGAAAAAATGTTTCCGAAAGTCACGTGAACAGTGCTGTTTTCTGACTTTGTAGGCATGCCCACGTGTATTGGAGAGATGGAGATCAAAAAGGTGCTCCAGGTTGCTGTTGTTCAGATGATTAATGACCTTATGAGCATTTACCAGGTCAGTTGCCAGACGCCAAAGTTTCAATGAATCCATTCCCAGGGCTGCGAGACGTTCAGAGTATGGCAGATTCCTGATGGAGGGTACTCGCCTGGTTGCACGTCTCTGTACAGTTTCTAGGAGGTTAATATTCTGAGAAAGGTAGGGGTTCCAGACTGGTGATGCAAACTCCAAGTGTGGCCGTACCATAGCTTTGTACAGCTTCAAATAGATAGCCGGTGAGCGGCTGACAAAGGTCTTGCTGAGTGACGCCAGGACGCTCTCGGCCTTTTTGGCAATTTTGGAGATGTGTTTTGTCCAACGTAAATCATTGCTGACAGTAATACCCAGATCACGTTCGCAAGAAGATTCCTTGATATCAGTGTTGTGGAGGGAGTATATGTATGATGGATTTTTCCTCCCAAAATGCATGGTGGTACATTTGTCCACAGCCAGCTTCAGTTGCCAGTCAGTGATCCATTGTTGCACTGTGTCCAGGTCTGATTGTAGTAACGATCTGCAGCGTTCAGGATCTGTCTTTTTTATTTCAAGGTACAACTTGATGTCATCGGCATACTTCAGGACTATGGTATTCCTTAAGTTAGCATCTATATCATTGATATACGCAACAAACAAAAGGGGGCCAAGAACTGAGCCCTGTGGTACCCCAGATGACATCTCATATGGTGAGGAGTGTTGCTCAAGAACTGTAACTACCTCTCTCCAGTTGAGAATGAAGGACTTTAACCAGTCAAAAAGATCATCCTTCACCCCCAATTGCAGAGAGTTTTGCCAAAAGTCTTTTGTGCGGCCTTAGCAAAGTCAAGGTAGACAACATGAGCCCCCATCAGTGATCCGGGTGATGTCCTCTAGGAACTCCACAAGTTGATCACAACAGCTAGATTTTGGGACAAATCCAAACTGGGATGGTCGGATAAGACTGTGAGAGTTCCAGAAATTCCAAAGTCTCTCTCTGATGCAGGACTCCATCAACTTAGCAATGCAACTTGTAAGACTGACTGGCTGATAGTTGACAGGTGATGTGCGGTCGCCCTTTTTGAACAGTGGCACACCATTTTTCAAGCAAAATTGGAAGAAAACAGCCAGCTGGTGGAGAAGGAAGTACCCGCCCCGTTTGAGAAGCAGGTATTTCACACCGTCAAGACCTGGAGGGTTGCGTTTGAGGTGGCGTCGCAGCATAGCAGGTGTGAATTCTATAGTAGTTAGTTGATGTCAGAGGTGGAGGAGATGGTACATTTTGGTCCTCGACAGTGAAAATGCCTGCATAGCATTCAGCAATAAGTTCTGCACATTCTTTTGGGTCATCGGTGATTTGGTTTGTATGAGGATTGCGAAGAGGGCCAACAGGGGAGTGAGGCCTCTGTTTCGAATGCACATATTTCCAGAACACCTTACTGTCCCGGCTGGTTGCTATGTGCTGTTCAAATTCAAGTACTGCCTTTTTTATCACCTGCTTGAGGTGGTTGAACAATTTGTTCCATTTTCTCCTATTGTCCTCTGACTTGTGACGTTGGTACTCCCGATCAGTACTACGGCGTTCCTTCCTGGCGAGTCGGACTGCTGCAGTCTCCCAAATTGCTCTCCCTGGGTGTTTCTTCCGCTTACGTGGTACTGATGCTACACATGCTGCCCATATTGAGTTCTGGATATTCTGTAGTATAATGTTAACATCTCCAGACTCGTAGAATTCAGGCCAACTTGGGCGTTGCAGCTCTGTGCAGTAACAGTCCCAGTCCGCTCTGTCCCAGTCAAAATGAGCATCACGGGGTTGATTTTGTTTTTTGTTACTCCCCATGAGGGACAGATTGGCAACGATCATGGCATGATCAGAGTCACCCAGAGGTTCCTCAGCAGAGACATTAATGACCGCTTCAGGGGTAGTGGTGAAGATTAGATCCAGAGTATTGTCACCTCTTGTCGGGGAGCTGACTACTTGGGACCAGTTCAAATCCAACACCAGCTCGAGGAAATCGTTAGCACCTTGTGGCCATTGAAAGGTTTCCCAATCAATTTCAGGGTAGTTGAAGTCCCCTGCAATGAAAACATAAGTGGCTGTTTTTCTGGCAGCAGCTCTAAGGATATCACAGAGCTGCGTGTCCTGGTTGTAATTTGGGGGACGGTAAACAACTCCCAGTAGGAGCGATGTCATGTTCATCCGTATCTCACAGAAAAAGACTTCTTGCTGTGAATGGTTCAGGTCAACGCAAGGAATTGTTGAAAAATCTGAACGAATGTAGATCATGACACCACCACCACGACAATTGGAGCGGTCTTTGCGAAACAGGTTGTAGCCCGTTACGTTGAAGACCCCATCACACAATAAGGAATGAGCCCATGTTTCCGTGATTGTTATGAAATCAGGGTTGATACTTTTGACGTATGTATCAAAAAGATGTATCTTGTTGCATAGACTGCGAGCATTCAATGACAACAATTTATACCCTGATTTCAGCTCATGATTATGTGCAAGGGGTGTCAGGTTGTTCTGAGTTAGTTTCCCACAGATTCTGTTTTGTTGCTATTTATCGTGGGTATACTGTCCTCGGACCAGCTGTACTATATATGAGCCTTTGATGAGTTGTGGTGTACCTGAGCACTGTATGCAAAAAAAATTTCATTATTATATATTTTGTTGATCTTCAAAGATGGCCTAGATATGGTGGAATCATTTATATTAAACATTATTTACACATTGGTAGCCTACAACGAGTTGCTAGTATTGTAGGCCGGCTTGCTAGTCTCTTTGATGATGGCACAGATGTATGTATTTAGCCAACTCCCCTGCCACAAGTAGTATATGACACAAAGTTGATTTTTAAGCAGAATTCATCTGATTTGAATTCAGCATTTTCCTTCTCCTAGATTGGTTGCCTTACCAAGGTTAAAGAACAAAGAGTTTGCCCTACTATTTGATCATAGCTGGAGGCAGAGCAAATCAATTTATGCCTTTCACATCGGCATTACACCACAAACACATCCTATCATGGCTTTATATATATACACATTCACCAGATCTTGCTTTCTGAACAAAAATAATTAAAATTTGATTTATATTCATGAAGATAATCAAAAAATAAAATTTAAATGATAACAGCAGGAAGCCCCATTAAAAAATCCCTATGTAAAAATGATCTTGCGTTGATCCAGAGACTCTGAAAAGAAAAAGTAATGTCTCCTATTTAAAATACGAAATACTAATGCAAAAAAAAATGTCCATGCTGTTATCATTTAAATTTTATTTTTTGAGTATCTTCACAAATATAAATCCAATCTTCATTATTTTTGTTCAAAAAGCAACATCTGGTGATGTGAAATGCAAACAGCCTTGTCCAGGATTTGAACTTGCATCGATGAGTCCTTTTCCTAGGACTCCATTCATGACTTTATATAAATTGATATAAGTTACTCAGTGGTAAACATATCTTCATTTAAATTTTAGATTTTTCAGTCTCGATACTTTTTAATCAAATTTTGTATATGACTCAAAAGTACTTTTTGTAATAAACATGCACAAAAGATCCGAAAATCAGAAACCCAATACAGTTACAATAGATAAATAAAAACATTCTCAAGTGCAGATTAATGGGTTAACATAGAAATTATCTTGAAACAGGATCTGATTATTTACTGAATATGACCCAAGATTAAAAAAAAAAAAGAAAAAAAGTTTTATGTGATATCATATTTGTGCCCAACTTTTTCTTGGTATCTACTGCAAATTTGAAGCGACAGATTTGACATTAAGTCTGTGATGATACATACCAATGTGCAGATATAAAAATCCAATGATAGATAGATAGGAAGATAAATAGGCATGAAGACATTGAGATAGATATATCAATATACAGAGATAGATATATAGATAGATAGATAGATAGATAGATAGATAGATATATGAACAGATTGTGATAGATACTAATATACTGAGACAGATAGATAGATAGATAGACAGATAGACATAGATAGACAGACACGGATATACAGATACAGATAGATAGATCTATTTTGGAAATCACTGCATGCAAGTCGAGACAAATAAAAAATGCATTCGTAATGTAAGGGAAATAACTTTTATTGACAATACGATACTGAGTTACTTCCCTTACATTTAAAATGCTCAGTGTGATTTTTCTGTTAGTCCATAAATTGAACTAAAAAGAAAATTGTAGGATCTATGCAACTTGCCGAAAATCATTTTTTTCATGGGTAGTATCTATACCTTTAAAAATTTAATAAAATATATTACGAAAAAATAATGATTAGATAATTCATATATTTATATGTCTGCTTTTTTTTTTTAAATTAGTAATATCTCATCTACAGAAAGTGATGTCAATGCATGCATAGGAAAGGCATGAACAGCTATAAACAGATTATATATCATATGAAAATCTGATCTTTCTGATAATATAAAGTGAGAATTCTTCCAAGCCATAACTTAATAATTCATAGGGCTTAAAAGGTATTATGGTTTAAGAATAATAACTGCTTTCAGCTGTATATTTTATATCTTATAGTTTTAAAAATAAATATGGGGTTTCTATAGGTGCAGATACTATGGTTTGATCTGAGGCAAAAAGTACAGATCAAGTCACCAATAGGCACCCCAGCTGTGAACTGTTTTCAAAAGAACAAAATTTTGCTTCCGGTTGTTAGTAAACAAAATCACCGGACAAGTTTTTGACATTATAATTTCATACAAACCAAAAACACGTTTTTATATAAAAAAAAATAATTTGTAAATAAAAACTACTTTTATTTGAATAAACATATCTGCATTTATCTTCTGATCAAATAAAAACTATTTTAATATAAAAACGTGTCTTTTGTTTAAAGTTTTATAATTAAAAAAAAAATAACAATATTAGTTTATCTTTAGTGCAAAAAAGAACATGAAATAAGTAATTTTTTTAAAATTAAAAACAAAAACACATGGTTTGTATGAAATTATGTCAAAAAATCGTCTGATGATTTTGTTTAATAACAACCAGTGAAAAGCAAAATTTTGTTCTTTTGAAAACAGCTCGCATCTGGGATGCCTATTGGTGACTTGATCCAAAATTACTAGGAAGAGACACTTTGCTCATAGGAAAATCACACAGATACTACACTTTTGTTGCAAGATGAAAAAATCTATGTTAGTTTATTATATAAACAGCATCTGTGCTCTCAACAAAACTTAAATCAGATGATGACCCTGGGGTCAGCTATGGTTTCAAAATGGAAGCATCATTACCATTTGCCAAATGTGTCCCATCAGTATCTTATGATACTGTTAGGGGTGATAACTCTTCACTAACAACTGATATGACACTTGAATAAAAGTATCAGTTGACATGAGAAATAGCATGAGTAACAACTAGGAAGGAGGAAAAGAAACAAGATGGCTGCATGACAACACACACATGTGGACAGTAAATATCAACCATATAAATCCTCCTGTACCATGGTTGGTGAGAAATAAAAAGAAAGAATATTGTTGATTTGTATAATTTAGATTTTTTGGATTGTTGTCCTCATCTTTATTGTGATATCCACAACATTTCAGTCGATGTACCCTCCAGCTTTCTTTAGGTGTTTCTTGTCAAACTCAGGAACCTCCATGTCAAACTCGGGGGCCTTCATGTCAGAATTGGGAGCTTTCACGGAAGTTCAAACTGAACCCTTTATTTAATCTATTGGGGTAGATTGTTCTCATGCTGTTAACCATGACCAAGTACAAGTGTTAAGCTATGATAAGTATTCTATGTTATGTTTGCCTGTAGTCAGGATTGAACCTGCAACCTCCAGATGATTGTCTTTTAAAACTGTATTAAATCAATCCTTATATCCATTGCACCAAAACATTATGTATTCAACAATAAATATGAGGAGAACAGTCCAAATAATCTAAATAATACAAATTATCAAGCCTCATCTAAAAATTCAGACAAAAATATTGCTGAGTTTTTAAAATACATTTAACTGTTTTGTATTTTTGTTGTTTCTAATATTTTGTGTTTTAACCAATACCATTAGACATTTGTTGGTTTTCTCTTACAGTGTGAGAATGCCAGAATAAAATTTAGTTTTATTATAAAAATTCCATTCTTATATTTTCCAATTCTTTATCCTTTATTCTTTTTTTTTTTTTTACTTAAATGTATTGTCAGGCATTTTGAGCTTCTTACTTATCTTAAGTCAATTACTTTATCTATTTTTTTTTCTTTTGCTGTGAAATACGATATTAATTGAACTAATTTTTTAATTTTTTTGCATAGAAATATGATATAGTTTGAACATGTTTTTTTTTTGCTTAGAAATATATTATTATTTGAACTAATCACCTCATTTATATCTTAATTAAAAAAAATATATAAATTATTGAATTAAAATATTCCAAATTTGTACATTTTCATTACACTGTCATAATATTTTCCCTCAATATAACAAGAAATGTTGGGATCATATTTCACTAATAACAAACTACCAATTAGTAATGTAATTGAAGAAATCACTACAAAAATAATACCAAATGTTGATATTAAAAATTCAATAAGAATATCTAATATAGAAAACTGAATATTTATGTGAAAGGGACTGAGAATCTTCCAGAATATTCTTTGAAATGTTCCTGAAGTATTATACCAAAAAGTATTGCTCTTATGGCAAATCCCAACTCTTTTTATCATATAAGTGATAGAAGGCAATGGCTGAGGGTCTTCATGTCTTGGGTATAACAGTAAACTCTATCTGATGTTGAGGTTCCAGTTCTGGAGGTTTGGAGAATATGGAGCACCCCTTCATCACCATTGCTCCCAGGTCCACTCTGACTCAGAGTAGTAGTACCTGTTAGGGTCCTATCTATGGGTTAAATAGAAAAATGTGTTTATATAAAAAAAAATTGAGTATCCATTAAGAATTAATTTATTTCACTGAGGTTGATACGCCATAAAACAAAACAGGCCAAACCAAAAGGTATTTTCATAAAAGACACAGATTTTGTCCTTTAGTACGTTTTTATATTTCATCCTATTTCATATATGACTATAATCCCAAATGTAAGCAGCCCTGTCGGCTGTGGCTTTAGATTACATCGACTGCACTTCTGCAAATGGGAAAGACCCTCTCCCCCCCCCCATTGCCCATTGAGTCCACCTGTTGGCCGTGGGTGGCAACCCATGATGCTTAAGGATGGAATCCTGGTGGCTGAGCAGTCTATAACATGCAACAATCCACTTTGGCTCTTACTTATGCGGTCGGAGAGGGCCCCTCCGATCAATCAGCTGATCATGTCAAGCCCTAGTACCTATATAATTGTCCCAACCCTATTACCCTTATGACAAAGCCCAACCCTTTTTATAATATATGTGCTACAAGGTGGTGGCTGGGGGTCTTCATGTCCTGGGTATAACGTTAAACTCTATCTGATGGTGAGGTTCCAGTTCTGGAGGTCTGGAGAATGTAGAGTACCCCTTCATCACTATTGCTTCCAGGTCTACTCTGACCCAGAGTGGTATTACCTGTTAGGGTTCCATCTATGTATTAAATAGAAAAATGTGTTTAAAACAAATTGTGTACCCATCAAGAATGAATAAAACAAAAACATCTACGGCATAAAATGACCCAATGGGATTGACATATAAAAACCAACCAACCAACCAACCCAAATGTAAAGTCTCCAAAATATTTAGAAATCACAGAAACGTTTATTGTTCATTGTCAATTATGTCTAGATTATTTTAAACTTTGAAAATGTATCTACATAATTTCCATTTTGGTTGATACATTTTTGTAGGCAACGTGGTAGTTTTTGTATGCCCATGTCATACCAGATCTTCACTATGTTGTTGAGAAAGTGTTGAACCTTGTCACCACTTGCAGACGTTTTTGACATCCATTCACGACTTTCCATACACTTCCACTAATTGCTGATTCATTCAAGAATAACTGCACAAACTTCACACTTGGTGCCAATTGAGAGCTCCTTCAGAAATGACTGCCAATAAAAGACTGAATGTAGGGGCAGGGGAAGGTGCAACAAATACAATATTGTTTCCAATAGCCACACAAACAGTTTCCCTGCATCCCCAGCACTTTGGAGACCTTACTTTTGGGATTACCCTCGTATTTTAATATATACAAGGTTATACTGCTACTCTATTTAATAAGACCGAAATAAACAATGAAGGAAATATTCATTTTTTTCAAAATAGTCTCCTTGGCAGTCAACACACTTATTCCAGTGAGTTTTCCTTTGGTCAAAGCATCTCTGAAACTACTTTTTTCCTAGTGAAGTTATGACGTCATATTTCTTCTACATCTTTAAATCTATGGAGGTATGCTTTGTGTGATGGTTATCATTATAGGAAATGGAATCAGCGACCCATGTTCAAATCCTAGGTGAGGCTTTGACCAAAGGAAAACTCACTGGAATAAGTGTGTTGAATGCCAAGGAGACTATTTTGAAAAAGAAAATTAACATTTCATTCATTGTTCAACCTGAGTTTGACAAGAAATACCTAAAGAAGGCTGGAGAGCACATCGGCCGAAACATTGTGCCGATAACAATAAAGATGAGGACAATAGTCCGAATAATCCAAATAATCCAAATTATCAAGCCTCATCTCAAAAATTCAAAGATAATAGTCCCCTTGACATTCAACACATTTATTCCAGTGAGTTTTCCATTGGTCAAAGCACCTCTGAAACTGTTGCATAATTGATAAGCATACTATCAATTTTGAATAGTTAGTGTAGAGAGAAATATTTGAATTCAAATTGAAATGGTTGGAAAATATTATTTGAATTTAAATTGGACAGTTAGATTTTGATTGACATTTCATAACCTTTGTTCTGACCTCCACTTCCGTTTGCGATTGCAAGTGTGAGATAATATATTTCAGTCTGCTGCTAATCATCAGGATGTAATGATGCAGTTAGAGATCCACATGAATGGTTGAGGATTGGATCCAGATCTTCAGAAATTAAGAAATAAATATGTGAATTTACTAAGAACTGTTTGCTAGTAATAATCTTATTATAATGGAGATTGTGGGTTTGTCTATCTGTAACCGAAACTATATTACTATACAAGTCACAATTCCTTTAGTGATTGAAATCATATTCTCCATAACTTTATTTTTATTTAAACCTCAATTATTAATAAAAATTGTTTTACATTACTTACACTGTTGACCATATCTACATACTAATAACATACAGTTGTATTTATATATACAACAAAATAGAGGTTTACAGTATGAATGGGAAGGCTAATTTGCATATTGATCTTAAAAAATTGATTTTAATAAATATATGCTTAGTATTATTGATTTCTAATTCTTTGGTTTTATCTTATTGAATATGAGCAAAAATCTCTTCAATAAATCTTAAAAGAATTCTTAAGAAGAAATAACTGTAATATTATTCTTTACTTCCTATTTTAACTAAACAGTTTAAATTAGGAAAATTTACCAATGAAAGACGGGAGTAAGGGAAAATGATGGAAGTGTTAGTTTCAAAGTTGTTCTATTTTTCAATCATACCCCCTCTGCTCAAAATATTTTTATCTACATTCTTATTCAGTTTCATTAGCCTTTCTAATTTAATATCATATTTTATTATAAAATTTAACTAAGGTACTTGCACTCGGAGGGTGCATATATTTGCTAGTAATAATAATGAAATTATTGTGTACAGTGCTAAGGTGCACTACAACTCATCAAAGGTACATGTATAGTTCATAGAATAATGTACAATTGTCAGGAAAAAGAACAATGAATGAATCAAGATATACATGTGTTCATGTTTATAGAGGAGGTATATCAGATATATATATTTCTTTTAGTGTCCTCCTCATCCTTAAATCTTACTGTTAAGATGAATTTAAAGTTTAGGAAACAAGAAAATGTCACATGGAGCTAGATCTAGTGAGTAAGGAGAGTACTGCACTTGCACAATCCTGTTTTTCAACAAAAACATCTTCTTAAAAAAATATTGAGGTTATCTTCATCATTTTTTTATATTAGCACTTGCACTTTGTTTATGGACCCTAATGGTCCATATAACATTACTGAGGGTCTACACAAAAAAAATACTGAATTGGAGGTCCACAGTGATATTTGTGGGGATTAAAATAAAACGAAAATAAAATTAGAATAAAAAAAACAAAAAAAAATAACAAACTCCCATGGGGCCTTCACCGGAAAACCCTCTGCGCATTTCCGACAAAAAGGACTGACTCCCTACACCCAAAAGAATCTCATGGCCATTCGAACTGGGTCTAGTTGGTACTGCTAGCCAGGGAAATATTACTTTGCTACAGGTGATTATGACCTGGTCAATAAAGCCTGTCATTAAGCCACCTTCTGCCCTTGTCTCTTTCCTTTCTCATTCTTTGAATGCCTTCTTTTCAGCGCACCCACCAAAAAGAGATAGGGTTAAAAGAAAACCCGAGGAACATGCAGCCGAGAATATCCAGCTACTTTAAACCTGTAAAACACCCAAAACCACTTATGCCCCATATATTTTAGTGGTCGATAGAGCAATTCTATTTCAGACACAGTTATTAATGAGAATTAAATTGTTGGTTGGTTGTTTTGTTTTACAACATATCAACTCTTTTCAGGTCATTTGATGAATGCTGAATTACGTCAGTTTGATAAACAAAGGAGTCAGGTTGCTTACAGTACCTGCGATTGCTTAAGTGGTCACCCAAAATTAAATTGTTAGTATTCTACACCATATTAAAATACTAAAAGTAGAAATATTTTATGTAGCTATGATTTTTTATGACAATCAAGTAGAAGAAAAAAACTTAATATTTGACAGTGTCGTAAATTTTAAATTACCTAGAACAAATGGAGGTGAAAATTACCCATCTTTTCTCAGGTAGCAGGGAACAAATGTTTGGTTTCATGATGATGAATATCCCCCTCTCTCTCCCTCTCTTTCTCTCTCTCTCTCTCTCTCTCTCTCTCTCTCTCTCTCTCTCTCTCTCTCTCACAATCATTGACCTTGATGGAACTGATGAAACCAAATATCAAAAAGAAACTTGCAGATAAGCATCAACCACAATCACTGTGGTTGATGCTTTATTCATTGAATAAATCTGCATTTTTTTCTTAATTACTCACTTAGGCCTAAAGTCTTAAAATAGTTTATTATGAATTATATACTAGTGTACATAAATGCTCTACAGAAATTAATTGTTAAATATGTTTATTTGCAATAAATTAGTTTTCCTTCAAAATAAAACATAATCATTTACAATTGCTTTAATTTTTGATACAATTCCTTTTTTTTTAAAGTGAAAAATATAAGAACCTTTTTTTCTGTGGAATGGTTATGGGGGTCCACAAAAAAAAATTAAGAGGAATAGGCATCCATGGGTTAAAAAAGGTTGAGAATCACTGATCTAGATGTCTTCACTTCATTATATAAGTTGCTCAGCTATGCACATATCTTCATTTAGATTTTAAAATGAAAAAGAAAATAACTCTGAAAAGTGTGAATCTCCTCTCCTTCTCATCTAATTAATAATTGAACAGACTATTTTCTTTAGCCTTATAATGGCAACAAATCTCGGAGAAGAAAAACTCTGAATTTAAACTAATGATACTCCACTTAAAAATTGAATTTGTGTCGCATCCTGTAACTGTTGCTAAATTGACCTGTTAATTATACCTTATTTTTATATAGTTATTTTTTGTTTATCAATTTAACTACAATCTCAATATCTAGTCTTAGAGTAATTTAGTAGGTTTTTATTACTTCCATTTTGTACTGACCATTAATTTCTTTGGTCTATGAGACCCTAAGCAGAAATGGTTAAAGGGAGCTTATATACAAACCTTAATTAGTTTTACACTGCTGGTCAGGACAGGTGACATGTTTCACAGTGATTACTAAAATTATTTTGATAACATCAGTATGAAGCATCCACCATTCTTAGTACGCATACCAAGGGTAGTTAAACATCCATCTCATGGCAGAAGAGGGGTTGGGTAAAAAAGGAGGCACGCTTTGTGTAATGGTTACTGTCACAGGAAATGGAATTGACAATCCAAGTTTCAATCCTGGATGAAGCTGTTTGTGGTTCATTTTGTGCTAATGCCCTTAAGAAAGGCATGAATCAACAGCTATTGATAAATATTAGAGCAGACTGGATTCTTTAGCCTTGGTGAGGCAACCAGTTTAGGAGAAGGAAAACTGAATTCAAACTGGATTTACTCTGCTTAAAAATTGATCACATCCTGCCCAAAGTAGAGAGGTTGGATAAATATGTACATTACATACTCATTTTCTGACTGACTTCATTTATAAAAAGCCAAAATCATCAAGTGTGTATATATATATATATATATATATATATATATATATATATAATAACAGATTAGGAAAAATTCAACAATGCTATACATTATACTTAAACAGTGCTCAATATCATGGATATAGCATTTAGATCTAAGATAGAGTAGCGTGGACGTGGAGTCATCAACACTTGGTTACTGACAGTTTCTCGCCTATGTGATTGTTCAAACCAAAACTTGCTTTGAACCATTACATAGATGAGAAACTGTCAGTAACAATCGCTGTTGACTCCATGTCCTCATTACACGCACACACATATATATATTATATATATAAAAGAAAAAATGAAATATGAGTATGTAAATAAATGAAATATATTTGTAAATACATCAATAAGTTTGTAGTTTAATACTGAAAAAAACATCAAAGGTTATATAGTGAATGTTTCGAATATATATATCATGATAACGGATTCCCTTGACTCTCTCTTGCTATCTGTCCCTATTGGTCATCACTCTCCACTGGTCCTCTAGATGGCATCCAGTGTCTGCACAGAGCCAATGACTGTAAGTTTTTGCTGGTTGGCCAACACTGCTGTGTCTATTTTGGAGCTCACAGGAGAACATCACTTATAATAAGTGCCTAACATGTCTTGTTCATCTTACTTGGATGGTTTGTGAGATAGGAGGTAAGTGGCCATACAGCTGCTGTTTTGTAGGGTGCTGCTTCCAGGATTCCTTTTAAACAGCACGCAGTATTCTTGCATAGTTCCCATTTATCTTTTTCTCCAAGTTTTTTGTTAGAGTCCAAATCATGTAACCATACAGTAGTACTGACACGGCTACAGCTTGGAAGAATTCCCATTTCATTTTATCAGAGAGATCAGATTTTCATATGATTGATAACCTGTTAATAGCTGACAAAGCTTTACCTATGCCTGTGTTGAAATTGCTTTCAGTAGATGAGATATTGCTACCAAGATATATGAACTGGTTTACTAATTTCAGAGGCCTACCATTTGTTATAGATTCTGTAAAAAAAAAAAAGAAAAAAAGAAAGGTCTCTAGGAGACCATAAGCATCCATAGTGGCATCTAGGATGCCACTATGGATGCTTTTTTCACACACTATCTCTTTGATCTTGCTAGTGCACCCAGGGGCCATACTACCCACTTTGGAAATAATTGATACATATCATCTATATATTAATACTTGTGTTCCTTATTTGTACAACTGTTATCATCTTGGAACACCCTCTGGTTAAAAATGAAACTGTCCAAATCCTCAAAGATGAAATACAAAAATGAAAATCCTGATTATCTGGTGTTGCTTATCCACCAAATTCTTATTTCTTATGAGTATCGTCACCTCAGTTAAAAAATGGACCATTCTGTTTTTATTATAAAGAAAGAAAAGGAAGAAAAAGATATGCTACACAGAAAAATATAATAAAAAAGAAAGAAAGAAAGAGAGTAGGGGAAGGATAGAGTGAGGGCTGAACGTGTGGAAGTGATGACGTTAATTTGTTTCAATCAAACATAATGAAAACAAGAAAAGAAGGAAAGAAAGAAAAAAAAGAGTGAGAGAGAGAGAGTGAAATCAAGATTATTATACTTTTTACATATTGAACTATTTGGCAGTAGCTCTTAAGTAAACATATCAAACATAATAATTAAATTATCCTACAGTGGTATATCTACATGTCCTGCTAGTATCATTATCAATACTACTTATCTATATCTTTTGTTTTTCATGTTATGATATAATGTTATATAAAATAAGTAAATTAAGTAAAGTCGTCGGGGTTTAAAGTCAGTATCAGCCAGACAGTGAGGGAGTCTATCACCTTTTCACTAGTGCTATCCAAAGGAAATTGTTTTTTAGCGTCTGAAGTGGAGTGCCATACCTACCATCAACTCCTCACTTTACCACACACATCTCTGTGCTACTCATACACTGAGTTGGCAAGGGTCGGTATCAAACCAGAAACCTTGTGTTTCCCAGGTGAACGCTCTACCGACTATTCATGAAAATATAAAACAAGTTAGTTTTAATATGCTAAGTGGAATTGATGTGTAAGTAAAGTAGGTGGAGTGGATTATTTTTGGTATCAACCGGACAGCGAGGGAGTCTATCCCTTTTTCACAAGTGCTAAACCAGGGAGATTGTTTTTGTGTCTGAGGTGGGGTGCCACACCTACCATGAACTCTCTACTTTACCACAGGTTGTGTTACTCATATGCTGAGATGGTGGGGACTGTTACTAAACCTAGAACCTTGCTGTTCCAAGGTGGATGCTCTACCAACTGAACTCAACCAAAAACCACATCAATTTTTAAATAGTTTCATACAATATGACTTGTATCCAGCAGTTGGTGGGATATAGTAAGTAAAAATAGTCAAGTCAGTGGAGGGCCAGTATCAAACCTGGACCTTATGGTTCTGAGACGGAATTAAACATTGCTAATTCAATTTTTATGTTGTTCTTGAATTTGTTATTGAATTTGGTTGGTTGGTTGGTTAGATTTTACGGTATGTCAACCCTTATTGGGTTATTTTATGCCAAAGACGTTTTGTTTTATTCATTCTTGATAGTTATTCCAATTTTTTTAAACGCAATTGTTTTTAAACACATTTTTTTAAAACTCATTTCTTTTCTATTTAACCTATAGATAGGACCCTAACTACCACTCCGGGTCAGGGTGGACCTAGGAGTAATGGTGATGAAGGGGTATTTCACGCTCCCCAGGGCTCCAGAATTGGAACTTCACCATTAGATGCAGTTTAACGTCATACCCAGGTCACTAAGACCTTCAGCCACCACTTTCAAGCACATATATAACAAAAAGGGTTCAGAGCTTGCCATAAGGGTAATATGATCAAGACAATCATATAGCTACTAGGGCTTGATGTGACCAGGGTCTCTCCAACCGCCTGTCTACCCTAAGTAATTGAATTTGGAGTTGTAGAATAATATAGCATGGACAAAATCATGCTATGGCATGTATTTATGAAAATAAATCAGTCCTGTCCCCAGAGAGCCATCCTTTCATAGCTGCATCTGTTGTTTTTCATTTAAAAGGGGTAAAATTAAAATACATTATCCAGTGATACTTTGAAATGTGATCTACAAAATCAAATTTCATTTTATTATCTAAATATATCATTTGTTTATCATTTGTTTATCATGACATCAATAAACACATTATGTTTCTATACATTTATTTAAAAAAATTAAATTATACAATTTTGAAAATTAATTCATTAAATTTATAAGCAAATCAAATATACATCAACCCCCCCCCCCCACAAAAAAAATAGATAATAAAAAATTATACCATTTATTATTGAAATAAATTAAATGAAGGAAATTATGGTTAGGGTTATGGTTAGGTAGATTAACCTTAATTAGTTTTACACTGCTGTCAGGACAGGTGACATGTTTCACAGTGATTACTAAAATTATTTTGATAACATCAGTATGAAGCATCCACCATTCTAGTACGCATACCAAGGGTAGTTAAACATCCATCTCATGGCAGAAGAGGGTTGGGTAAAAAAGGAGCACGCTTTGTGTAATGGTTACTGTCACAGGAAATGGAATTGACAATCCAAGTTTCAATCCTGGATGAAGCTGTTTGTGGTTCATTTTGTGCTAATGCCCTTAAGAAAGGCATGAATCAACAGCTATTGATAAATATTAGAGCAGACTGGATTCTTTAGCCTTGGTGAGGCAACCAGTTTAGGAGAAGGAAAACTGAATTCAAACTGGATTTACTCTGCTTAAAAATTGATCACATCCTGCCCAAAGTAGAGAGGTTGGATAAATATGTACATTACATACTCATTTTCTGACTGACTTCATTTATAAAAAGCCAAAATCATCAAGTGTGTATATTATAATAATATATATATATATATATATATATATAATAACAGATTAGGAAAAATTCAACAATGCTATACATTATACTTAAACAGTGCTCAATATCATGGATATAGCATTTAGATCTAAGATAGAGTAGCGTGGACGTGGAGTCATCAACACTTGGTTACTGACAGTTCTCGCCTATGTGATTTTCAAACCAAAACTTGCTTTGAACCATTACATAGATGAGAAACTGTCAGTAACAATCGCTGTTGACTCCATGTCCTCATTACACGCACACACATATATATTATATATATAAAAGAAAAAATGAAATATGAGTATGTAAATAAATGAAATATATTTGTAAATACATCAATAAGTTTGTAGTTTAATACTGAAAAAAACATCAAAGGTTATATAGTGAATGTTTCGAATATATATATCATGATAACGGATTCCCTTGACTCTCTCTTGCTATCTGTCCCTATTGGTCATCACTCTCCACTGGTCCTCTAGATGGCATCCAGTGTCTGCACAGAGCCAATGACTGTAAGTTTTTGCTGGTTGGCCAACACTGCTGTGTCTATTTTGGAGCTCACAGGAGAACATCACTTATAATAAGTGCCTAACATGTCTTGTTCATCTTACTTGGATGGTTGTGAGATAGGAGGTAAGTGGCCATACAGCTGCTGTTTTGTAGGGTGCTGCTTCCAGGATTCCTTTTAAACAGCACGCAGTATTCTTGCATAGTTCCCATTTATCTTTTTCTCCAAGTTTTTTGTTAGAGTCCAAATCATGTAACCATACAGTAGTACTGACACGGCTACAGCTTGGAAGAATTCCCATTTCATTTTATCAGAGAGATCAGATTTTCATATGATTGATAACCTGTTAATAGCTGACAAAGCTTTACCTATGCCTGTGTTGAAATTGCTTTCAGTAGATGAGATATTGCTACCAAGATATATGAACTGGTTTACTAATTTCAGAGGCCTACCATTTGTTATAGATTCTGTAAAAAAAAAAAAGAAAAAAAGAAAGGTCTCTAGGAGACCATAAGCATCCATAGTGGCATCTAGGATGCCACTATGGATGCTTTTTTCACACTATCTCTTTGATCTTGCTAGTGCACCCAGGGGAGCCATACTACCCACTTTGGAAATAATTGATACATATCATCTATATATTAATACTTGTGTTCCTTATTTGTACAACTGTTATCATCTTGGAACACCCTCTGGTTAAAAATGAAACTGTCCAAATCCTCAAAGATGAAATACAAAAATGAAAATCCTGATTATCTGGTGTTGCTTATCCACCAAATTCTTATTTCTTATGAGTATCGTCACCTCAGTTAAAAAATGGACCATTCTGTTTTTATTATAAAGAAAGAAAAGGAAGAAAAAGATATGCTACACAGAAAAATATAATAAAAAAGAAAGAAAAAGAGAGTAGGGAAGATAGAGTGAGGGCTGAACGTGTGGAAGTGATGACGTTAATTTGTTTCAATCAAACATAATGAAAACAAGAAAAGAAGGAAAGAAAGAAAAAAAAGAGTGAGAGAGAGAGAGTGAAATCAAGATTATTATACTTTTTACATATTGAACTATTTGGCAGTAGCTCTTAAGTAAACATATCAAACATAATAATTAAATTATCCTACAGTGGTATATCTACATGTCCTGCTAGTATCATTATCAATACTACTATCTATATCTTTTGTTTTTCATGTTATGATATAATGTTATATAAAATAAGTAAATTAAGTAGTAAAGTCGTCGGGTTTAAAGTCAGTATCAGCCAGACAGTGAGGGAGTCTATCACCTTTTCACTAGTGCTATCCAAAGGAAATTGTTTTTTAGCGTCTGAAGTGGAGTGCCATACCTACCATCAACTCCTCACTTTACCACACACATCTCTGTGCTACTCATACACTGAGTTGGCAAGGGTCGGTATCAAACCAGAAACCTTGTGTTTCCCAGTGAACGCTCTACCGACTATTCATGAAAATATAAAACAAGTTAGTTTTAATATGCTAAGTGGAATTGATGTGTAAGTAAAGTAGGTGGAGTGGATTATTTTTGGTATCAACCGGACAGCGAGGAGTCTATCCCTTTTTCACAAGTGCTAAACCAGGGAGATTGTTTTTGTGTCTGAGGTGGGGTGCCACACCTACCATGAACTCTCTACTTTACCACAGGTTGTGTTACTCATATGCTGAGATGGTGGGGACTGTTACTAAACCTAGAACCTTGCTGTTCCAAGGTGGATGCTCTACCAACTGAACTCAACCAAAAACCACATCAATTTTTAAATAGTTTCATACAATATGACTTGTATCCAGCAGTTGGTGGGATATAGTAAGTAAAAAATAGTCAAGTCAGTGGAGGCCAGTATCAAACCTGGACCTTATGGTTCTGAGACGGAATTAAACATTGCTAATTCAATTTTTATGTTGTTCTTGAATTTGTTATTGAATTTGGTTGGTTGGTTGGTTAGATTTTACGGTATGTCAACCCTTATTGGGTTATTTTATGCCAAAGACGTTTTGTTTTATTCATTCTTGATAGTTATTCCAATTTTTTTAAACGCAATTGTTTTTAAACACATTTTTTTAAAACTCATTTCTTTTCTATTTAACCTATAGATAGGACCCTAACTACCACTCCGGGTCAGGGTGGACCTAGGAGTAATGGTGATGAAGGGGTATTTCACGCTCCCCAGGGCTCCAGAATTGGAACTTCACCATTAGATGCAGTTTAACGTCATACCCAGGTCACTAAGACCTTCAGCCACCACTTTCAAGCACATATATAACAAAAAGGGTTCAGAGCTTGCCATAAGGGTAATATGATCAAGACAATCATATAGCTACTAGGGCTTGATGTGACCAGGGTCTCTCCAACCGCCTGTCTACCCTAAGTAATTGAATTTGGAGTTGTAGAATAATATAGCATGGACAAAATCATGCTATGGCATGTATTTATGAAAATAAATCAGTCCTGTCCCAGAGAGCCATCCTTTCATAGCTGCATCTGTTGTTTTTTCATTTAAAAGGGGTAAAATTAAAATACATTATCCAGTGATACTTTGAAATGTGATCTACAAAAATCAAATTTCATTTTATTATCTAAATATATCATTTGTTTATCATTTGTTTATCATGACATCAATAAACACATTATGTTTCTATACATTTATTTAAAAAAATTAAATTATACAAATTTGAAAATTAATTCATTAAATTTATAAGCAAATCAAATATACATCAACCCCCCCCCCCACAAAAAAAATAGATAATAAAAAATTATACCATTTATTATTGAAATAAATTAAAATGAAGGAAATTATGGTTAGGGTTATGGTTAGGTAGATTTTATACCAAATCAATTTTTTGGTTGTTTTTGTTTTACAGCATATCAAATCTTTTTTATAGTCATTTAATACCAAATCAAGTCATAAACAAAGGACTCAGGTTTCTTTCAGTACCCAGATCAATTTCATCGCACCTAAAAGTAGCTCCCATTGTCCAATGCTTTGGTGCCACAGGACAAGGACTATTTGTGCCACTACACAACCTGGGGGTAGGGGTTCCTGAATTAATCTGACCATATATCAATTTAGTCACAATGGAGGGGGGGGGGTAACAAAAAACAAAAATGCTGAAATTGATAAATCTTATGTGACTCATTTTGATATAAAGAATATTTCTCTACAAAACTCATATTAAAACAATATTAATTTTATAATATAAAAATATAGTTATTTACTAAGCTTAGCTTAGATGTGGCACAAGGCCAGAAGTATGGGATGCCCAATGAGAATCAACTCACTAACAATGGTCTGCAAATCTACCTTGCTAACCATTACAACCCATGAGGTGCACATAATATAAAAAATATAATTGATAAATCTTTTTTCTATTATATGGATCTATCTTTTATGACAATTACCATTTGTAACAGTTTGTTGTAAATTTTTAATTGACAAAAAAGATTCTAAAATAGATATTGATTAGGAAAATTAAATATGTAGAAAAGGTTTTTGATGTTAAACTGTTTGTCTCATCATCTTTGACTCAGTGTAAATGGCTACTATACCTAATACTTTCATATAGAATTTTTTTTTAAAAACCTATGTTTACACAAATCAAACTCACCATTCGCTTATGGAAACACAAAGAAAATAACAACAAATACTAAATGATTTGCAGTGGCCATCTTGACAGAAAAAGATTGGAAAAGAAAGAAAAAGAAATTTCCTACCTGCCAATATGGTGATACGTAATGCTCAGATATTTCTCTGTCCATTGTAAAAGTGTTCCACATCTGTGCCTTGATTAAATTTAAAACAACAAGGGTAGGTTCCTTTTATAGGATTAATTTCCATAAACCATATATTTTTTATGAATTGTAGATGTTCATATTTTTCAGTGAGTTCTTCAGCTCCTATTATTGATATTACAAATCCAGAGTTGAACTGTAAACACATCTACCAAGAATCAGTGAATATACCATATTGTTTTAAAAAGAACTGTACACAATTGACTCAGAATAGAAAAGGCTTCGTTTGTCAAAGCTTGATAAAGCTTAAAGTGTTAGTATTAGATTCTTTGTTTAAAAAAAAAAAAGACAAAAAAATGATATATTCTAATGGATAAGCATAAACACTTACCCTTTCAGACTTCATAGTAGGTGTGTCCTCATGCACTGTTCATTGATAAATGTGAAGTGTCAACAGGGATATATTCCTTTGCTCGCTGTCAGTGACAACGAGGATCTCATCCCATAATGGAAGTGGAATAATTAGACAAAGAATGATTGTTTGATTCATGAAAAAATAATTTTCAAATATAAAAAATGCCAATTTCTTTAGTAGTGCGTATTCATATGTTTGAGGAGGTGTGGTTTGCATAATGGTAATTGGCTTCAAGAATGGAATCGGTAAGCTGAGTTGAAATTCTGACTGAGGCTGTTTACATTCACTTCATACTAATGTCCATAGGAAAGGCATGAATCCATCACTTCTTCCTCTAGTTATTGATAAAATAGTAGAATGAACAGGACTCTCTAGCCTTGGCTGGTAACCAGTCTAGGAGAAGTTAAACTCTGAATTGAAAACCAAGTGGGTATAAGTCTAGCAGATCCACTCCATATAAACATACTTGCTATTGAAACCAAGTGTCCGATCATGGTGTAATAGTAAGCAAGCTAGTCTTGCAAATCCATTACTACTGAAAAGTGAGTTTGATCCTCACTGAATGCCCCACACATTCTGCCTGTGGCAAATGAGTTGGGTAAATAGGGTGTCCTATTGTAGTGTAATGGTAAGTAAGCTAGTAAGAGTTAATTGACAACACTTTTTGATCTCCTGTTTTGTGTGAAACACAGAATGTAAGAAAGAAGAAAATCTGTGGCAGTCACAACCCTCAACTCGTTCATGTGCAACAAACTGTTGAAGTGACTGCTCCACCCATGATTCAGCTAGTTCACTCATAACTAATGCTGTTCTCAAGGGACACACCCATTGTCTAGTTAGACAGAGATATTAATCAGAATATTAATTCCTTAACTTCAACATTGTAATCATTCTTTATGTTGCCATCTTTTATGATATCATCATAATCATTAATGATTCAAGCATCAGCAGCATTCATATATCATCAGTATCATCATTGTTCACATTAAATGCTATCCTCATCATTATCATCATCATCATTGTAGAAGAATTCCAATTTCCGTCGAATTGGTAAGACAAGGTAACAAGGAGGCTGTAACTCAATACAGATCTTACCTTGTTGCAAACCCACTGCAGAATGTCAGAGTATTTATCAAGCATCATAAGACCACAGTCACCAAACAGTCAACAGGACTCAAGGAATGGAATTGCCCAAAAGTATGAATGCAGTATTCCTGAGTTCCATAAATACCAACTGCTTTGGGCACCAGTTAAGTTGTGCTTAGCTAGTTGATGTTGTTCAAACCATCAGTATACTAACTCACTTCAACAATCATCATCATCATCATCATCATCATCATCATCATCATCATCATCATCATCGTCGTTGTTGTCGTCATCGTCGTTATAATGTGTACTTCTCAGTACAGGGAAGAATAAACAATGCTATGGTAATCAGAGTACAAACTTTATTGCCTGACTCTGAGCTGTGCCAAACTGGCTATGTGCCCTGAACATGTTAACCCCTGTTTATACTAAGGGTGGACGAGTCCAATTCAACAAATATAAATCCAGATTTTAGGCTATCATCATCATCCTTTTTATTCCTTTTTCTTTAGTCATTTCATTTTTCCCCAACCATGGTGATATTGAATAAGCATAGCCTATCATTTTTAGCAAGTAGTGTAGAGTAATTAAAAAATAATGGTAAACAGTGGAAAATCACTGTGATTTAAACAGTTTGATTGACAGGTCTTGAACTCAAGTTAATCTAGAACAAAGCTCTAATTGGCTTAGAGAGTCACATGACCCAGTGATGATGGGAAAGTAACATTAGAATTTAGAGAATTGAGTCCAGTAGCACTTTTTGGCGGGCATGTTTTTCTGTCTTCACTGTGCACATGCAGGTTAAGAGAATAAAAGTGTACTGTGAAAATGTCTCTGTATTGTTCCTGAAAATAACAAAACAAAATGGAACCCAGAGAAGGACACCCCCAGCCAGCCAGCCAGCCAGCCAGCCAGCCAAAGAAAGTGGATACCCGGCTTGATCAAAGAAGAAACCCCGACACAACCCGATATGAAGAACAGACACCTGATAGAAGTGTGAGCAGAATCCCCAGGTGTGTTTAAGAAGATATCAAAAGGGGCTATGCAACAATATCCAAAAGATTTTACTAAAATCTATAATATTAATACTCTTAATATGTTGTTTAGATTTTTCAGTTTTTGTCCAATACTGTAGATATCTACCTTGAGAAAGGTAATGTTGGGTTAGTAAAATGAGGTACGAGTGGACATAAGTCCAAAATGAGTTATCTTCTCTTGCTGTCTTTCATTCGCCGCCGATAGGTGGCGTTGGTATCTGGCCACAAGCGGGAACTACGATTCCCTGCCTCTTTCCACTCAGACGGGTGAGGGATAAGCATGTATTCTTTGTGCATATGTTTCTCTTAAATGTATCTCTGTCACTTGCAGAATAAATATTGTTATCTTTTACACCTTTGTCAAAATGTTTTTTATGCATATTCATGTACCCATATTGCAAGGTTACTTTAAGTCTTCCAATGTTAATATAACATCACCACCCCCCTCACGTTATAGTAAGTATCCAACTATTCTGCCTTAGCTATGTGTAAATAGTAAGGTAGACTGGGCTCTTTGACCTTATTTAGGCAACCAGTCTAGAAGGAAAACTCTGAATTCAAACCTATTTAACTTCACTTAAGAAATTGACCTTGTGTCACATTCTACTTGTGCGTAGGAGTTGGTATGTATATATATATATATATATATAATAAAGTGATCATGTCAAGACATTGAGGCTGCTAAATTTTGTTTTGATGAGTCAGTGTAAATTCCTGATACTTTTTTTATCAGTAGACTTTGCCATTTTTGGTGAAACACAGGATTGTACAAGTGCTGAACCGTTTCTATTCACCAGACCTACCTGTATGTGATTTTTTCTTATTTCCTAAACTGAAAATTCATCTCAAGATAAGATTTGAGGATGTGTAAAACATCAAAAGAAATATGACAGTACAGCTGCACACCATATCAAAAGTTTCAGAGGTGCTTAGACCAATACAAAAACTCTATGGAATAAATGTGTTGAATGAGTGAGGAACTATTTTGAAGAAAATTAATTTCCTTTATTGTTAATTTCTGTCTTGGTAAATATAGCTTCAGTACTTTTTGAACACACCTCATCTTTGAGGTAAATTTCTATTAGAGTCTGATAAAATAATTCTGTATAACCTGTAAATACACACACAAAAAAACAGTGGATGGATAGATAAATTCAAATAGAGTGGAATGGAAAGATAAGAATAGACAAGGATCGACAGTCGATGGGAAAACTGAAAGAGAAGAGAAAAAAACAAATTATGATTATTTAATTTATTCGTTATATGCAAATGTTATCATCTTCGTATCCATACGCATCTGTTCGATTGAATGTCAACTGAATACAATTGATAATGGATTTTTTTTTTTTTTTTTTGCAATCCATTATTGATGGAAAATAAGGTCACAAATTATTTGATCTTTGTTTTTATTTTATTTTCATTATTATTAGTTGATTGAGACTTCATTTGAGACTACTTAGTGGATCAAAGTATTTCCTCATTCAATTGACCTTTTTCTATCTGATCTAATCAACTGGCTATTAATGCAAAAGGCAAAAATACATCCACCCACACTCAAGACTGAGTGACCACTTTTGCAAGTGTAAAGTCAAAGATAATTCAGTAGGGAGCAATAAATAATTGTCTCCCTTGAGTAAAAATGTAAAGTCATAAAATAAAAATAAATAGATATAAATTCTAAATAAATAAATAAATTTCAAATAAATAAATAGATATAAATAAAATAAGAATCATAAAAATTGTAGGGAGACAATAAATAATTATTTCCCTTGGATTTTGAGGACATGTCTTTTGCACGCCTTGTGATCATATGGGAACTTGAGAAATCTTCAAATGGTAAAGATGATGTCTTCTCATCTCTGTTCTTTCAACTATAATATGTGCCTTTTTTTCTTTTTTTTTTTTCGTAGTGGCAAACAAGTGGGAGGTATTTCTTTGAGCAGCAGCAGCAGCCATGACATTTCAGTTGTTGTCATGGAGGGAAATCGTGAATATCACGTGTTTCTTTCAGTTTTGGTTTCTTTTGTTGAATAGTCCTAAATTCTTACTCTTCATATTATACTTATCTTCTCAACTTGTTTCTTCTATGCTGGCTGGATTTCTTTGGTCTTCTTCTTCATCTTGGGGTGACTTGAATTGGCATGGGTGTCTCTTGTGCTTGTCTCATCTCTGTGTCTCATTCTTGCTCTCTCTTTTAATGAACACAAAAGATGTTCTCGACATCTTTATTCTTCCAAAACCCATTTCAACCCTACGGATGAAGAAATAGTCATTCTACATGTTTGTTCACTATGGCATCTGAGGATTCTATGATCAACTCACCTGTTCCCAAAACCATGTGGTCATGACCAAGCCAACCAATCAGAGAACTGCTAATAGGTCAACTAGGCTTAAGTCTTGTCTATCATATTACTGGTTATTTTCCATGCCTCTTTTAAATTGTTAGTTTAAATTCTACACTAACTTACAAAATAGATAGGCAAACCTATTTATTATGTAACACTTTGTTTAATGCATATCAACCTTCATGGGTTATTAGATACCAATCCATCCTTGTGGGAAAACAACTGGTACTATTTAACCCATAGCTGGGGGGGGATGAAGGGTTCATACCTTTCCCACAGTATTAGTCTGAAAGTGAACGTAACAGTGCAACTGGAGTTTGAACTTGCTTACTATGACATCACAGTCCAGCATGTTAGCTACTATGCCATGGGGAATCACCCTGGATTTCCCCTGGGGGTTCCTGAAGTCTCAAGTCTTTAAACATCAGCTGAACTGAAAATTTATCATTTAAATTTTTCTTTGTATTCTGATGATGCTGATGAAGATTTTTTTCTCATCATCACTAATAATAATACTATAAGAATTTAGCAGGGTATTAGTTTGAAGCTAACACCTACATTCCTATAATGCATTAGATTATCCAAAGAGGGTGACCTAACACAGAATATTTGGTAGGGAAAAGACAAGTCAGTTCATGCAGGTTAACAACATTTAATAAGAACAACAATATAGGGATAACAATGGTTCAGTCCAGACCAAAAAAAGGACACAAGTATGTTCCAAGGAACATGAATAAGTGTAAGGTAAAAAAAGACGTTGAAACCACGTACTGATTTTTTTCATATAGTACTGGAGCTCTGGGAACATGTGGGCACACATGTGCTTAGTCGCATGGGAATGAAAGACTCAGTGTCCATTTATTTCACATCAAGTTGATGAAAGTGATAGATCTCAGGGCTCACCTTGTCATGTAACAAAATGGACACGTGATGTTGTAAGCCCTACCTCCAATATAAAAAGGGAGACAATTCTATTTTGTGTCCTAACAATACTAATAAAAGTAAAAAAAGAAAAGCAGAACAAGATTAAATGTTTTAAGCAATCTAAATAAGAAATTATTTTTTGTAACTCTTTTTAAAATTATCAATATGGATTTATATGTGGCATAATGGTTATTGTTGTAGGAAATGGATTAGATGGCCCGAGTTCAAATCCTAGATAAGGCTGTTTGCATTTCACATAGTGCTAATACCCTTGGAAAAGGTATGCATTCCAATTTCCTTCCAACTGTGGGTAAATATGTTACATAATGAATAAGTAGCCTATTAACTCTTTGCCTATTTTAAGCTGCTCTCAGCACTGCATTCCTACCTTAATCCACTAGCAGCGGCTCTCACATGTGTCACTTGTTTACACTGAAAAAGGACTCAGATTACACTAATAATAGGACATTATTTGAATAGAATGATTTCTATAATGAATAGATAGTGAACTTTGAAATATCCTATCATACAGGTAAAAAATACCAAGAAAATTTTGTACAGCTGTGGGGGAAATCTGGTAGGCAAAGAGTTAATTTTGTGAAACAAGTGTAGAATTTAAATATTTGAATTCAAAAAGTTAACTGGTAATTCTTTTAGAAGAGTGTCATGGAAAGTAACCAGTAATGTGAAAGACAGGTTGTAACCTTTGTCTGAGCTTTTTTGCAATTTTCTGATTGATTAGTTCAATAATGAGAATGAGTTAGAGATTCAGATTAGCCTGGGCATCATAGTGGATGGATGCATCAAATGGCTATTTCTCCATTCATTTAGTTGAAGTAGGAACTAGGAAAATAAAGATGTTGAAAATCTTGGTGTTATAAGAACAAAAAGATGGACACAAAGGACAAACCCAAGTCAACCCAGCCCAGGAAAAAGAAGATTAGTGGAATCCAGCATAGAAGTAACAGAGATAGAATTTATAAGAAGATAGAAGATAAATATGATATTATAAGAAGTCAGAAAAAGGGCTATTCAACAATAGTAGGGCAGACCAGGATCTTTAACCTTGGTTTGGCAACCAGTCTAGGAAAAAGAAAACTCTGAATTCAAACCAGTTAAACTCCGCTTAAAAAATTGACCTTGTGTCACATCCTATCATACAGAGGATTTGGTATATATATATATTATGAGTCAGAATTGTAATTATCTATACAATTTGATTTAAATCTGCTTTGTTTTTACTGAAGGTTATTACATTATTTTGTCTCTGATGAGATTGCAATTGAAGCTCTTTTTTATGTAATTAATCTAATTAGCAATTATACTTATTCACTGATAAAAAAACTTTTAACAAGGGAATTCAGTGAACATTAAATATTGCTTAAATATAAAAAGTCAATTGTGTTATCATTCCAGCTACAGAGGAGTTGTAATAAATAAAATATATGGCATTAAGTAAAATAAGAGAATTACTAGCTCATATGACTACACTCACTTTATTGATAAAAATGACTTTGTAGACATTTATTTTTATTTCCTCCAATATACAAAGCGAAGACACATGGTGTAATTGTTATTGTCATAGTAAATGGACTCGGTGTCAAAATTGGACTAACGAGCCACCAAAGGGTCCACAACTGTTGAAGACATGGAGTGACGTCATCGTCATCTGTGACGGACTTCTAAAAGGAAAGTAAATGGAATTGGTGCCTGAGTTCAAAAATCTTGGACGAGGTTGTTTGCATTTCACTTAGTTGCTAATTAATAATGGGAAAGGTATGCACCCAACTATTCTCTCTCCAGCTATAGGTAAATAGTAGAGCTGACTAGCCTCTTTAACCTTGGTTAAGCATGAATTCAAACCTGTTAACTCTACTTAAGAAATTGAACTTGCTTTGCATTCTGATCATGTGGAGGGGTTGGTAAATACATCCCAACATATAAACAACAACATCTCTTAAATAAATTGTTTGTTGTCATAGGAAATGAACTTGGTGGCCTGAGTTCAAATCTTGACTAGTGCTACTACCCTTGGGAAAGGTATGCATCCAACTATCTCTCTCCACCTATGGGTAAATTGTAGGGCAGACTAGGACTCTTAGACTATGGTTAGGCAACTCAGTGTCATAAGGAAAACTCAAAATCCTCAAAGCCTATTAGACTCTGCTTAAAAAATTGACAATGGTCACATCCTACTCATGCAAAAGGGTTTTGTAAATATATATACATATACAAGGAGTTAATTGAAAGTTTGTAGATTAAAATTTTTAAAGTTTAAATGAAGACATATACAAAGCTAAGCAACTTGTAAAAATAGACTGATGATGTCTAGACTTGTTGTCTAGATGACTCAGTGCTAAAATTTGACTTTGTAAAATCACTTATGTCCAGGAAAGCAACTGATGCTGCATGTATATTCATAAACTGGAAATGATATGCACACAGAATGGTGGGTATACAGGGTGTGATGGGTAAATTATTAGCTATTCAAAAATTAATTATAATTATATGTACAAAGTGCTTTGCTTTTTCAAGAAGATTTGTCACTGATGTAAGGTAAGAGCGATAAGATAGAATCATGTTAGAGTGCATAGTCTAGTAAGAAAGCGAGCAGGGGCCAGTAGTTAACTCCACTCCATCCAAATTATGGAAACAGCCAGTAGCATGTTACGGCATTGCACATTACATGTCAGAAAGCATCACAATATAGGGAAGAATTTCAGAAACAGTGTTTGAAGGTATCATATGCTAGAGACAATGCAGAAAGAGTTGAAACGAGAGATATGCATTGAATTGTTTAAGAAGTACACACCCTCAAGAAGCCTCACCCTAAAGTACATTTCTGATCAGAAAAAACAAAACTAATTAATAACCTTGGTGAATCACAGATGAAAAGAGGGTAAGTGAGAGAAGATCAAATAAGTATTGGTGGTGAAGGAAAGTGACATCTAATAGTGAAAGAAGATGGCTCAGAGAACAACTCCAAACAAGATATTATATAGGAGGCAAGAGATACAGGCATCTAAACAATATTAGAAGATAGAAAACAATAATCAATGGAACACAAGCCAAGGAAAGAAGAAACGAAGTGACTGATAGAAGAGAAGAAGCAAAATTAAGGATGTAGAATCCACACATACCAAGCTTTATTTGATGTATAAAATGTTCCTGTAGTTGCAAATAAATAAATCAGCCTGTCCTAAACAAATGGAATTATTATATTTAAAGAGATCACGACTCAAATAAATCATCATTTTAATTTAGAATGGAAAGTATAATAACCCTTTCATTATTGTGTTAAAAATTCGAACAAAATTAACATATAATAAGAGCAGAGAAACTAGAAGAATTGACCGTAGAGATTCACCAACATATAAGGGCGAAAGCGAGGGGCACCGACCGAAAGTTCAAGGAAATTAAAAATTTATAATTTATATTTAAGATGGTCCATAATTAATATATGTTGACAAATACGTGCTTGGGACAAAAACATAAGTATGCTTGATATTAGAACAACTAATAATGAGTAGTATGATGCAGATGAGTTAATGATTACATACAAATGCGTATGAATTGTGCAGGAGCAGAAAAAAGGAAGAAGAGAATTAGAGCAGAGCCTAACTCTAATATGATGAAATGTTAGAATATGTATTTAGAAGAAATTGCCGACTAAAAATAAAATTAAAAAATAGAAATCAAAAATGTTCATTGAGCATTGTACGCCAAGGATATTATTGGACTAATGTTCAATAAACAATAACTAGCAAGAACTCATGTGGACTAATGACCACAGATAATGAAATAAATAAGTCTCAATATTACAATGTTTAAGATTATTAAATATAAGAGACTATTAAGCAACCAATAGATTCAATAGTGTAAAAGATATACATAAGCTTGATTTACAAATCTCACTCTTATCGTGTAAAGGGAGGAGGAGGGAGGATTAAAGAGAGTATATAACACATATGAAGATTGCGTGAATGAAAATTGTAGTGGGAAGTGAGTTAAATATCTACATTAAGTTTAGCTGACAGAAAAGAGGTAGACAAAACGAGGAGCGTTGGGAAAAAATAAAGTTAGGCAAGAGAATAGAATATACCAAAAAAAATAGTAAATTTACACATATTCACCAATGTGTCAAGTATTACAGATCCTCATAAAAGCGAAATATGAATTATTATTATTTTATATCGAATTACCATAGATTATAATTATTTATGGTTGAGCCCTATATAAATCAGAATGGGAGAAGACGACATTTAAGAATGGTAAATTATGAAAAATATTTCTCACTTATGCAATTTTACAGGAACATTATTTGAATGATCACGATAAGGTGAAGAAACTAAAGTGTAAGTAGAACCAAGCAAGTTGACAAGTCAATATACCGACAATGACCCATAAACTGAGAAGCAGGTAATTATTATAGTAATAAATGATCCAACCCTAAATCTTTGTCGGCTTGTCAAACAACTTTTGAAAACTTTTTGAAAACTTTATAAAACAAATTTCTTTCACAAAGATTTTTTGCTTCTGTCAAAACTAGCTGTTGAGAACCAATTCAAAAACTAAATAATATAAAAGAAATTATAATTACCGTTTATTGTTGTACCGATCGTGTTTTCATACACAGAAACCGATATTGTGAGATTTATTCTAATATGATATATATTGTAGCGAAAACTGAAAGAAGCTCACAAAAGAAATTGATAGAAAATAGAGAAATGAACATGTCTCAACTTGAGAATAACACCCAAGTATGCCAAAGATAATATGGAAACTTCTAAAAACCTCCAAATCAGGTGATTTGAATTCTTTAGTGTAACTGGGTGAATATTTGAATAACAAAAACAGACCAATTCATTTGCCCTAAATTATATTTTTTTTATAAAAAGACCAAAGATCAAACAACAAAAATAATGATCAAAATGAATTTCAACAGATAGTATATTGTTATGCCGACAAACACAAATATATGAAACGATAATCTGACATTTAAAAAAAGAATTGAAGCATCAAGAGTCAGTCACAAAGTAAAATTCAAAATATTTAGGGAGTATAATCAAAATAGAAACAAATGAAACAAAACTTTCTTCTGAGGTATTTAAAATATTAATTTCCCAGGAAAGAATTGTTAAAAAAAAAGTTTATGTGGTGAAATATATTAGTGGGAGATATGATAAAAAGAAAAAAGTAGTTTAGTGAGCTAGTGATTTCACAACCATTAAAGTGAAGGATTGTCTTCATTGGTTGTCATCCTGTGAAACCACTGTTGTTGCATACAATTAGTTGTCATTAATGAAGTTGAGAAAAAAAGGTATATGGTGGTTAGTATAGCATTTAATTCTAAGGACTAACCGGCAACAAATAAATGAATTAAACTTAGTTCATTCAACAATTTATTAAGAACAAATAAAACAATGTTCTAACATATAAAGTCCTTCTGGTTTATAAGAGTCAAGTTTGAGAGACTTACCGGTGTGATGAGAGGATATATGTATCTTCGTTTAGTTAATTTCTTGGGGAGAATTGCTGGTTGGCGTTCCCTGGGAACTGGGTCTGAATCTGCTGATTTTGGTATTTTGCATTCTCAAACACTAAAATTTAATGTAATATTGATTATCATTTTACTACTAAAGAAATATTATATTAGATAGTCCTAACAAAAAATATTACAAGAGTTGCTCCCCTTGATGAGTGTAGGCCGACATTGCTCTTGTGGCAGGTGCATTGTGGACTAAGACTAGAAATGGACTTCAGCAATGGACACACATGTTCATGATACACATGATAAGCTGGTCACACATAAGTTGAGCTTTAAGTCACGTTTTTGGGTAGAAGCATTTCTCTTTCCCTGCATTAGATAAACTTTTAATTTCCAACACTTGGATTTTGCATTCATTCAATTGATCGTATTTATTTGTACGTAATAAAAACCATAAAACACTCCACACATTACGCATTTTCAAATCCTTAATTCAAGAACTTTAAAAAAGCCATAAGCAAATTTTGAAGATTTCTTGTTCTCCATTTTTTAACATAATGATTAGCATTCCTAATTATGTGTTATGATAACCTCATAGACACTTGATGTTTCCCAATAATATTTCCTAATATCAATTCTTTTTCTAAATGATAAGCTTGTTAGTTGGTTGGTTGAATTTATGACATTAACTCTTGTTGGGTTATTTTATGCCAAGATTTTTTATCTTATCCATTCTTGATGGGCATTCAATTAAAAAAAATTTAAACTCAAATTTTTAAAACTTCATTTTTTCATTTACCCGTGATGGGACCCTAACAGGTGTGACCTGATTCAGGTTGGATAATAGAAAAAGAAAGAATGAAAAATCGGAAAGTTAAAATCTTCCGATCGTTTGGGTCAGAATTACAGGGCCGCGATCGAAATATGACCTGATCAGGTTTTGAAATTTAGAAGAAAGAAAGATTAATAACGAAAATATAACTCGTCTGGCCGACTTCAGCCGAGATCAAAACAGATGGCGATCCAAAATGACTCGCCGGGAGGTCTGAGGCCGATAGTGGCGTAGTAAAATCTCAAGTATGGTCGGAAACTCCCAGAAGTGAAGGAAGCCGTTCTTTAGACGAAGTCTTTTATGTATCCAGACTCTTTAGTTCGCAGGGGAAAAGATAAATCTTGTTTTATAGATTACCGGAACATGAAGAAACCAGGATAAAGAGAATCTATTTTATTGTTTCCCTATGGCTGGAGAATGGAATAACTCTTGTTGGAAAATCGACATTAAAAAAAAAAGGTTCGAATGTATTAAAAAAAACACAGTTCAAGTGGCCGAAGAGATGTACCAGATTGGTGGGCGGAAATAAAATTTGATTGGCCGATTTGAACAAGAGGAAGGCGTTACCCTTCTTGGCGTGGTGTGGAGCCAGAAAAATTCCAATGTTCTGCCGGCGAAATGGATTGTTCCATCGGAAGTGTTACTTAACTCAGGCGTTTTTGGTTGTGAGAAGCAGAAGAGTCCGAATACGATGAGGCCAAACGGCAGATGAAGTTTATCGCTTGAGAATCGGGCTAGCTGACAGATTAAGCAAATACGGAGAGCCGAGATAAACTGACTTCAGCTAAGACCATTTTGGAAAACTTAGTAACTTACGAAACTGTTATTGCACATACGTTTGCAGAAGACCAGAAGTATTAATTACGGCACATCCACTCCCACAACTTGAGAATAATTATTTATTCTTATATTTTCGAATATAAATGTTGTTGATTTTTTTTAAAAAGAAGATTCTTTTCTTTTTGTATATGACAATCGCCGCCAAATTCGCGGAAATCAGTTCTATAGCAGATTTCTAGCGTATTGAGATCTTAGCACAACGGGGGCATTCGGCATACGATTTCCAGAAATATAGATACCGCTGCAATCGTGGCTTATGCATGACAATATCCGATACTTGACG
>CM042139.1:108177260-108269505 GCA_023376005.1 Doryteuthis pealeii | reverse complement strand
ATGTATTCCGCTTGTGGCCAGATACCAACGCCACCTATCGGCGGTCGAAATGAAAGCAGCAAGAGAACGATAACTTCATTTGGGACTTTATTCACTCGTACGCTCTTTTACTAACCAAACATTACCTTCTTCAAGGTAGATTATCACAGTAATTGGACAAAAACTGAAACAATTAAACAAACATATTAAAGTATTAATATTATAGTTTTAGTAAAATCTTTTGGAGATGTGCATAGCCCTTTTGATAATCTCTTAAAACACACCTGGGGAATTCTGCTCACACTCTATCAGGGTAGTCTGGTTCTCATATCGGGTTGTGTCGGGGTTTGCTCTTTTGATCAAGCCGGGTCATTCCACTTTCTTTGGCTGGGCTGGCTGGCGCGGTGGCTGGGGGGTGTCCTCTGGGTTCCATTGTTTGTTATTCTTTCAGGAAACAATACAGAGGACATTTTACACAGTACACTTTTATTCTCTTAACCTGCATGTGCCACATTGAAGACAGAAAAAATGCCCGCCAAAAAGTGCTACTGGGAGCTCAATGTCTCTAAATTACTAAATGTTACATTTCCCAGTCATCACTGGGTCATGTGAGACTCTCTAAGCCAATTAGAGCTTTGTTTAGATTATAACTTGAGTCAAGACCTGTCATCAAAACTGTTTAAATCCAGTAGATTTTCCACTGTTACCATTATTTTGTAATTACTCTACACTACTTGCTAAAAAAAATGATAGGGCTAGCTATTCGAATTATCACCATGGGTTGGGGAAAAATGAAATGGACTAAAAGAAAAGAAAAAAAGGATGATGATGATATCTAAAATCTGGATTTATATTCTGTTGAATTTGGACTCGGTCCACCCTTAGTATAAACAGGGGTTAACATGTTCAGGGCACATAGCCAGTGGCCACAGCTCAGAGGTCAGGCAATAAAAGTTATTGTACTCTGATTTACCATAGCATTGTTTATTCTTCCCGTACTGAGAAGTACACATTATAACGACGATGACGACAACAACGACGATTGATGATTGATTGATGATGGATTGATGATGATGATGAGTGGTTGAAGTGAGTTAGTATACTGAGTGTTTGAACAACATCAACTAGCTAAGCACAACTTAATGGTGCCCAAAGCAGTTGGTAATTTATGGAACTCAGGATTACTGCATTCATACTTTTTGGCAATTCCATCCTTGAGTCCTGATTGACTGTTTGGTGAACTGTGGTCTTATGATTGCTTGGATAAACCTGACATTCTGCAGTGGTTGCAACAAGGTTAAGATCTGTTATTGAGTTAACAGCCTCCTTGTTACCTTGTCTTACCAATTCGACGGAAATTGGAATATCTTCTACAATGGATGATGATGGATAATGATGAGGATTAGGCATTTAATAGTGAACAATGATGATACTGATGATATATGAATGCTGGCTGACTGCTTTGAATCATTAATGATTAATGATGATATCATAAAAGATTGGCAACATAAAGATGATTACAATGTGAAGTTTAAGGAATTTAATATTTAGATTAATATCCTCTGTTCTAACATAGACAATGGTGATGTCCCTTGAGAAACAGGCATTAGTTATAGTGAACTAGCTGAATCATGGTGGAGCAGTCACTATTCAACAGTCTTGTTGGCACATGAACGAGTTTGAGGTTGGTGAGCCACGAATTTTCTTCTTTCTTACATTCTGTGTTTCACACAAACAGGAGAATCAAAAGAGCTGTTGTCAATTAACTCTTTACTAGCCTATACAACACTTACAATGGGAACCTATTTACCCAAACTCATTTGCCACAGGCAGAATTGTGTGGGGCATTCAGTGAGATCAAATCCACTTTTCTTCAGTAGAATGGATTTTGGCAAGACTAGCTTGCTTACGATACACATTGATCGGGACACCTTTGGTTGTCAATAGCAAGTATGTTTATATGGGAGTGGATCTGCTAAGATTATACCCACTTGGGTTTTACAATTTCAGAGGTTTAAACTTCTCCTAGACTGGTACCAGCCAAGGGCTAGAAGTCCTGTTCATTCTTACTTTTCATCAATAACTAGAGGAAGAAGTGATGGATTCATGCCTTTCCTATGGACATTAGTATAAGTGAATGTTAAAACAGCCTCAGTCAGAATCAACTCCAGCTTACCGATTCCATCTTGAAGCAATTACCATATATGCAAACCAACCTTCTCAAACATATGAATACGCACTACTAAAGAAATTGCATTTTTATTTTGAAAATATATTTTTTCATGGAATCAAACCAATCATTCCTGTTGCTAAATTCCACTTCCATTTAATGGGATGAGATCCTCGTTTACTGACAGCGAGCAAAGGAAATATATCCCTGTTGCATTCACATTTATCAATGAACAGTGCATGAGGACACCACCTTTACTATTGGAAGTCGAAAGGATAAGCTGTTTTATCGCTTATCCATTAGAATATACATTTTTTTGTCTTTTTTTTAAACAAAGAAATCTAATACTAAACACTTTAAGCTTTATCAAAGCTTTGACAAACGAAGCCTCTTCATTCTGAGTCAATGTGTTCACAGTCTTTTTTAAAACAATATGGTATATTCACTGATTTTCTTGGTAGATTGTGTTACAGTTCCAACTTCTGGATTTGTAATGATCATAATAGGAGGCTGAAGAACTCACTGAAAAAATATGAACATCTACAATGTCATAAAAAAATATATGGTTATGGAAATTAACCTATAAAAGGAACCTACCCTTGTTGTTTTAAATTTAATCAAAGGCACAAGATGTGGAACAACTTTTACAATGGGAACAGAGAAAGTTATCTGAGCTTTACGTATCACCCATATTGCAGGTAGGAAATTCTTTCTTTCTTTTCCAATTTCTTTTTCTGTCAAGAGGCCACTGCAAATATTTTAGTATTGTTGTTATTTTCTTTGTGTTTTCCATAAAAGCGAATAGGTGAGTTTGATTGTGTTAAACATAGGTTTTACAAAAAAAAATTCTATATGAAAGTATTTAGGTATACGTAAGCCATTTACCACTGAGTCAAAGATGATGAGGAACAACAGTTTAACATCAAAAACCTTTTTCTTACATATTTAATTTTCCTAATCAATATCTATTTTAGAATCTTTTTTGTCAATTAAAAATTTTACAACAAACTTACAAATGTAATGTCATAAAAGATGGGTAACCCATATAATAGAAAAAGATTTATCAATTATATTTTTATATTATGTGCACCTCATGGGTTGTAATGGTTAGCAAAGGTAGATTTGCAGACCATTGTTAGTGAGTTGATTCTCATTGGGCATCCCATACTTCTGGCCTAGTGCCACATCTAAAGGCTAAGCTTAGTAAAAACTACTAATTTTATATAAAATTAATATTGTTTTAATATGAGTTTTGTAGAAAGATAATATACTTCTTTTATATCAAAAATGAGTCACATAGATTTATCAATTTCAGCATTTTTTTTTTTGTTACCCCCCCCCCTCCATTGTGACTTAAATTGAATATGGGTCAGAGTTAATTTCAGGAACCCCTACCCCCAGCGTTGTGTAGTGGCCACCCAAATAGCTGCCTTGTCCTGTGGACCAAAGCATTGGACAACTTGGGAGCTAACTTTTAGTGCGATAACTTCGACTGGGTACTGAAAGAAACCTGCAGTCCTTTTGTTTATGGACTTGATTTGGTATTAAATGGACTATAAAACAAAGATTTGATACTTGCTGAAACAAAAACAACCAAAAAATCTGATTTGGTATAAAATCTACAAACCATACCCCTAACCCATATTTCCTTTCATTTTTAATTTATTCAATAATAAATGTAATAATTTTTTATATCGATTTTTTTTGTGGGGGGGGGGGTTGATGTATATTTGATTTGCTTATAAATTTAATGAATTAATTCAAAATTTGTATAATTTAATTTTTTTTTAAATAAATGTATTAGAAACATAATGGTATTGGATGTCATGATAAACAAATGGATAAACAAATGATATAATTTAGATAATAAAATGGAAATTTGATTTTTGTAAGATCACATTTCAAAGTATCACTGATAATGTAATTTTCTAATTTTACCCCCTTTTTAAATGAAAAAACCAACAGATGCAGCTATAGAAAGGATGGCTCTTCTGGGGACAGGACTGATTTTTTCATAAATACAATTGCCATAGCACTGGATTGTCCATGCTATATTATTCTACAACCTCCAATTCAATTACTTTAGGTAGACAGGCGGATTGGAGAGGACCCTGTCACATCAAGCCCTAGTAGCTAGATGATTGTCTTGATCATATTACCCTTATTGGCAAGCGCTGAAACCTTTTTTGTATAATATGTGCTTGAAAGTGGCTGGCTGAAGTCTTAGTGACCTGGGTACTGACCGTTAAACTGCATCTAATGGTGAAAGTACCAATTCTGGAGCCCCTGGGAGCGTGAAATACCCCTTCACACCATTACTCCTAGGTCCACCCCTGGGACCCGGAAGTTGTAGTATAGGGTCCGTATAATATAGGTTAAATAGAAAAGAAATGAGTTTTAAAAATTGTTTAAAAAACAAATGGCGTTTAAAAAAAAAATTGGAATAACTATCCAAGAATGAATAAAACAAAACGTCTTTGGCATTAAAATATAACCCAATAAGGGGTTGACCACTACCGTAAAAATCTAAACCAACCAACCAACCAAACTTCCAATAAACAGAATTCAAGAACAAACATAAAAATTGGAATAGGCATGTTAATTCCGTCTCAGGACACCATAAGTCCGAGGTTTGAACTACCTGGCCCTCCACCTGACTTGACTATTTCTTACTACAGTATCCCACCAACTGCTGGATACAAGTCATATTTGTATGAAAACTATTTAAAAATGATGTTGGTTTTTTGGTTGAGGTCATTTTGGTAGAGCGGCATCCACCTTGGAACAGCAAGGTTCTAGGTTTAGTTTAAGTTCCCACCAGCATCAGTCATATGAATAACACAACCTGTGGTAAAGTAGAGAGGTTCATGGTAGGTGTGGCAACCCCCACACCTCAGACACAAAAAACAATTCTCCCTGGTTTAGCACTTGGTGAAAAAGGGATAGACTCCCTCGCTTGGTCGGTTGATACCAAAAATAATCCACTCCACCTACTTACTTACACACAATTACCCACTGCATATTTAAAAACTAACTTGTTTTTATTATTTTCATGAAATAGTCGGTAGAAGCGTCACCTGGGAAAACCACAAGTTTTCTGGTTTGATTACCGACCCTTGCCCAACTCAGTGTATGAGTAGCACAGGACGATGTGTGTGGTAAAGTGAGGAGTTTGATGGTAGGTATGGCACTCCATTCAGACGCTAAAAACAATTCCTGGATAAGCACTTAGTGAAAGGTGATAGAACTCCCTACCACTGTTTGCTGATACTGACTTTAAACCCCGACGACTTTACTTAATTTACTTATATTTATATAACATTATATCTACATGTCCTGCTAGTGATCATTATCAATACTACTTATTTCTAGATCTTTTGTTTTTCATGTTATATATTAAATGTTATATTAAAAATAAAGTAAATTAAGTAAGTCGTCGGGGATTTTAAAGTTCAGTCGATCCAGCCAGGGAACCAGTGAGGGAGTCTATCACCATTTTCACTAGTGCTATCCAAAGGAAAAATGTTTTTTAGGTTAGCGTCTGAAGTGGATGCCATACCTACCATCAACTCCTTCACTTTACCACACACATCTCTGTGCTACTATACACTGAGTTGGCAAGGGTCGGTATCCAAACCAGAAACCGTTGTGTTTCCCAGGTGAACGCTTCTACCGAAACTTGTTATTTCATGAAAAATATAAAACAAGTTAGTTTTAATATGCTAAGGAATTGATGTGCTAAGTAAAAGTAGGTGGAGTGGAATTATTTTTGGTATCAACCGGACAGCGAGGAGGTCTATCCCTTTGTTCACAAGTGCTTAAACAGGGAGATTGTTTTTGTGTCTTGAGGTGGGGTCCACACTACCATGAACTTCCTCTACTTAACCACAGGTTGTGTTACTCATATGGCTGAGATGGGGGATGGGGGACTGTTCTACACCTAGAACCTTGCTGTTCCAAGCGTGGTGCTCTACCAACTGAAACTCCAACCAAAAAACCACATTCAATTTTTAAATAGTTTCATACAATATGACTTGTATCCAGCAGTTGTGGGATTATAGTAAGTTAAAAATAGTCAAGTTCAGTGGAGGGCCAGTATCAAACCTGGACCTTATGGTTCTTGAGACGGAATTAAACTTGCTAATTTCAATTTTATTGTTGTTCTTGAATTTGTTATTGAATTTGGTTGGGTTTGGTTGGTTAGGATTTTACGGTATGTCAACCCTTATTGGGTTATTTTATGCCAAAGACGTTTGTTTATTTCATTCTTGATAGTTATTTCCAATTTTTTAAACGCAATTGTTTTTAAACACATTTTTTTAAAACTCATTTCTTTTCTATTTAACCTATAGATAGGACCCTAACTACCACTCCGGGTCAGGGTGGACCTAGGAGTAATGGTGATTGAAGGGTATTCACGCTCCCCAGGGCTCCAGGAATTGGAACTTCCACCATTAGATGCAGTTTTAACGTCATCCCAGGTCACTAAGGACCTTCAGCCACCACTTTCAAGCACATATATAACAAAAAGGGTTCAGAGCTTGCCATAAGGGTATATATTCAAGACAATCATATAGCTACTAGGGCTTGATGTGACCAGGGTCTCTCCAACCGCCTGTCTCCCTAAGTAATTGAATTTGGAGTTGTAGAATAATATAGCATGGGACAAAAATTTCAGCTATGGCATGTATTTATGAAAATAAAGATCAGTCCTGGTCCCAGGAGGAGCATCCTTTCATGAGCTGCATCTGTTGTCGTTTGTCATTAAAAGGGGTAAAATTAAAATACATTATCCAGTTGATACTTTGAAATGTGATCTACCAAAAATCCCAAATTTCATTTTATTATCTAAATATATCATTGTTTTATCATTTGTTATCATTTGACATCATTAAACACATTATTGTTTCTATACATTTATTTAAAAAAATTAAAATTATACAAATTTGAAAATTAATTCATAAAATTTATAAGCAAATCAAATATTATCATCAAACCCCCCCCCCCCCACAAAAAATAGATAATAAAAAATTTACCATTTATTTATTGAAATAAATTAAAATGAAGGAAATTATGGTTAGGGTTAGGGTTAGGTAGATTTTATACCAAATCAATTTTTTGGTTTGTTTTTGTTTTACAGCATATCAAATCTTTTTTTATAGTCATTTTAATACCAAAATCAAGTCATAAACAAAAGGGACTCAGGTTTCTTCAGTACCCAGATCAATTTCATCGCACCTAAAAGTAGCTCCCATTGTCCAAATGCTTTGGTGCCACAGGACAAGGGACTATTTGGCCACTACACAACCTGGGGGTAGGGTTCCTGAATTAATCTGACCATATATCAATTTAGTCAACAATGGAGGGGGGGGTAACAAAAAAAACAAAAATGCTGGAAATTGGATAATCTTATGTGACTCATTTTGATATTAAAGAATATTTCTCTACAAAACTCATATTAAAACAAATTAATTTTATAATATAAAAATATAGTTATTTACTAAGCTTAGCTTAGATGTGCACAAGGCCAGAAGTATGGGATGGCCCAAATGAGAATCAACTCACTAACAATGGTCTGCAAATCTACCTTGCTAACCATTAACCCATGAGTGCACATAATATAAAAAATATAATTGATAAATCTTTTTTCTATTATATGGATCTACTTTTATGACAATTACCATTTGTAACAGTTTGTTGTAAATTTTTAATTTGACAAAAAAAGATTCTTTAAAATAGATATGATTAGGAAAATTAAATAGTTAGAAAAGGTTTTTTGATGTTAAACTGTTTGTCTCATTCATCTTTGACTCAGTGTAAATGGCTTACTATACCTAATACTTTCATATAGAATTTTTTTTTAAAAACCTATGTTTACACAAATTCAAACTCACCATTCGCTATGGAAACACAAAGAAAATAACAACAAATACTAAATTGATTTGCAGTGGCCATCTTGACAGAAAAAGATTGGAAAAGAAAGAAAAAAAATTTCCTACCTGCCAATATGGTGATACGTAATGCTCAGATATTTCTCTGTCCATTGTAAAAAAAGTGTGTTCCACATCTGTGCCTTGATTAAATTTAAAACCAACAAGGGTAGGTTCCTTTTATAGGATTAATTTCCATAAACCATATATTTTTTATGAATTGTAGATGTTCATATTTTTCAGTGAGTTCTTCAGCTCCTATTATTTGATATTACAAATCCAGAGTTGAACTGTAAAAACATCTACCAAGAATCAGTGAATATACCATATTGTTTTAAAAAGAACTGTACACAATTGACTCAGAATAGAAAAGGCTTCGTTTGTCAAAGCTTGATAAAGCTTAAAGTGTTAGTATTAGATTCTTGTTTTAAAAAAAAAAAAAGACAAAAAAATGATATATTCTAATGGATAAGCATAAACACTTACCCTTTCAGACTTCATAGTGGTTGTCCTCATGCACTGTTTCATTGATAAATGTGAAGTGTCAACAGGGATATATTCCTTTGCTCGCTGTCAGTGACAACGAGGATCTCATCCCATAATGGAAGTGGAATAATTAGACAAAGAATGATTGTTTGATTCATGAAAAAATAATTTTCAAATATAAAAAATGCCAATTTCTTAGTAGTGCGTATTCATATGTTTGAGGAGGTGTGGTTTGCATAATGGTAATTGGCTTCAAGAATGGAATCGGTAAGCTGAGTTGAAATTCTGACTGAGGCTGTTTACATTCACTTCATACTAATGTCCATAGGAAAGGCATGAATCCATCACTTCTTCCTCTAGTTATTGATAAAATAGTAGAATGAACAGGACTCTCTAGCCTTGGCTGGTAACCAGTCTAGGAGAAGTTAAACTCTGAATTGAAAACCAAGTGGGTATAAGTCTAGCAGATCCACTCCATATAAACATACTTGCTATTGAAACCAAGTGTCCGATCATGGTGTAATAGTAAGCAAGCTAGTCTTGCAAATCCATTACTACTGAAAAGTGAGTTTGATCCTCACTGAATGCCCCACACATTCTGCCTGTGGCAAATGAGTTGGGTAAATAGGGTGTCCCATTGTAGTGTAATGGTAAGTAAGCTAGTAAGAGTTAATTGACAACACTTTTTGATCTCCTGTTTTGTGTGAAACACAGAATGTAAGAAAGAAGAAAAATCTGTGGCAGTCACAACCCTCAACTCGTTCATGTGCAACAAACTGTTGAAGTGACTGCTCCACCCATGATTCAGCTAGTTCACTCATAACTAATGCTGTTCTCAAGGGACACACCCATTGTCTAGTTAGACAGAGATATTAATCAGAATATTAATTCCTTAACTTCAACATTGTAATCATTCTTTATGTTGCCATCTTTTATGATATCATCATAATCATTAATGATTCAAGCATCAGCAGCATTCATATATCATCAGTATCATCATTGTTCACATTAAATGCTATCCTCATCATTATCATCATCATCATTGTAGAAGAATTCCAATTTCCGTCGAATTGGTAAGACAAGGTAACAAGGAGGCTGTAACTCAATACAGATCTTACCTTGTTGCAAACCCACTGCAGAATGTCAGAGTATTTATCAAGCATCATAAGACCACAGTCACCAAACAGTCAACAGGACTCAAGGAATGGAATTGCCCAAAAGTATGAATGCAGTATTCCTGAGTTCCATAAATACCAACTGCTTTGGGCACCAGTTAAGTTGTGCTTAGCTAGTTGATGTTGTTCAAACCATCAGTATACTAACTCACTTCAACAAATCATCATCATCATCATCATCATCATCATCATCATCGTCGTTGTTGTCGTCATCGTCGTTATAATGTGTACTTCTCAGTACAGGGAAGAATAAACAATGCTATGGTAATCAGAGTACAAAACTTTATTGCCTGACTCTGAGCTGTGCCAAACTGGCTATGTGCCCTGAACATGTTAACCCCTGTTTATACTAAGGGTGGACGAGTCCAATTCAACAAATATAAATCCAGATTTTAGGCTATCATCATCATCCTTTTTATTCCTTTTTCTTTAGTCATTTCATTTTTCCCCAACCATGGTGATATTGAATAAGCATAGCCTATCATTTTTAGCAAGTAGTGTAGAGTAATTAAAAAATAATGGTAAACAGTGGAAAATCACTGTGATTTAAACAGTTTGATTGACAGGTCTTGAACTCAAGTTAATCTAGAACAAAGCTCTAATTGGCTTAGAGAGTCACATGACCCAGTGATGATGGGAAAGTAACATTAGAATTTAGAGAATTGAGTCCAGTAGCACTTTTTGGCGGGCATGTTTTTCTGTCTTCACTGTGCACATGCAGGTTAAGAGAATAAAAGTGTACTGTGAAAATGTCTCTGTATTGTTCCTGAAAATAACAAAACAAAATGGAACCCAGAGAAGGACACCCCCAGCCAGCCAGCCAGCCAGCCAGCCAGCCAAAGAAAGTGGATACCCGGCTTGATCAAAGAAGAAACCCCGACACAACCCGATATGAAGAACAGACACCTGATAGAAGTGTGAGCAGAATCCCCAGGTGTGTTTAAGAAGATATCAAAAGGGGCTATGCAACAATATCCAAAAAGATTTTACTAAAATCTATAATATAATACTCTTAATATGTTGTTTAGATTTTTCAGTTTTTGTCCAATACTGTAGATATCTACCTTGAGAAAGGTAATGTTGGGTTAGTAAAATGAGGTACGAGTGGACATAAGTCCAAAATGAGTTATCTTCTCTTGCTGTCTTTCATTCGCCGCCGATAGGTGGCGTTGGTATCTGGCCACAAGCGGGAACTACGATTCCCTGCCTCTTTCCACTCAGACGGGTGAGGGATAAGCATGTATTCTTTGTGCATATGTTTCTCTTAAATGTATCTCTGTCACTTGCAGAATAAATATTGTTATCTTTTACACCTTTGTCAAAATGTTTTTTATGCATATTCATGTACCCATATTGCAAGGTTACTTTAAGTCTTCCAATGTTAATATAACATCACCACCCCCCTCACGTTATAGTAAGTATCCAACTATTCTGCCTTAGCTATGTGTAAATAGTAAGGTAGACTGGGCTCTTTGACCTTATTTAGGCAACCAGTCTAGAAGGAAAACTCTGAATTCAAACCTATTTAACTTCACTTAAGAAATTGACCTTGTGTCACATTCTACTTGTGCGTAGGAGTTGGTATGTATATATATATATATATATATAATAAAAGTGATCATGTCAAGACATTGAGGCTGCTAAATTTTGTTTTGATGAGTCAGTGTAAATTCCTGATACTTTTTTTATCAGTAGACTTTGCCATTTTTGGTGAAACACAGGATTGTACAAGTGCTGAACCGTTTCTATTCACCAGACCTACCTGTATGTGATTTTTTCTTATTTCCTAAACTGAAAATTCATCTCAAGATAAGATTTGAGGATGTGTAAAACATCAAAAGAAATATGACAGTACAGCTGCACACCATATCAAAAGTTTCAGAGGTGCTTAGACCAATACAAAAACTCTATGGAATAAATGTGTTGAATGAGTGAGGAACTATTTTGAAGAAAATTAATTTCCTTTATTGTTAATTTCTGTCTTGGTAAATATAGCTTCAGTACTTTTTGAACACACCTCATCTTTGAGGTAAATTTCTATTAGAGTCTGATAAAATAATTCTGTATAACCTGTAAATACACACACAAAAAAAACAGTGGATGGATAGATAAATTCAAATAGAGTGGAATGGAAAGATAAGAATAGACAAGGATCGACAGTCGATGGGAAAACTGAAAGAGAAGAGAAAAAAACAAATTATGATTATTTAATTTATTCGTTATATGCAAATGTTATCATCTTCGTATCCATACGCATCTGTTCGATTGAATGTCAACTGAATACAATTGATAATGGATTTTTTTTTTTTTTTTTTGCAAATCCATTATTGATGGAAAATAAGGTCACAAATTATTTGATCTTTGTTTTTATTTTATTTTCATTATTATTAGTTGATTGAGACTTCATTTGAGACTACTTAGTGGATCAAAGTATTTCCTCATTCAATTGACCTTTTTCTATCTGATCTAATCAACTGGCTATTAATGCAAAAGGCAAAAATACATCCACCCACACTCAAGACTGAGTGACCACTTTTGCAAGTGTAAAGTCAAAGATAATTCAGTAGGGAGCAATAAATAATTGTCTCCCTTGAGTAAAAATGTAAAGTCATAAAATAAAATAAATAGATATAAATTCTAAATAAATAAATAAATTTCAAATAAATAAATAGATATAAATAAAATAAGAATCATAAAATTGTAGGGAGACAATAAATAATTATTTCCCTTGGATTTTGAGGACATGTCTTTTGCACGCCTTGTGATCATATGGGAACTTGAGAAATCTTCAAATGGTAAAGATGATGTCTTCTCATCTCTGTTCTTTCAACTATAATATGTGCCTTTTTTTTCTTTTTTTTTTTTCGTAGTGGCAAACAAGTGGGAGGTATTTCTTTGAGCAGCAGCAGCAGCCATGACATTTCAGTTGTTGTCATGGAGGGAAATCGTGAATATCACGTGTTTCTTTCAGTTTTGGTTTCTTTTGTTGAATAGTCCTAATTCTTACTCTTCATATTATACTTATCTTCTCAACTTGTTTCTTCTATGCTGGCTGGATTTCTTTGGTCTTCTTCTTCATCTTGGGGTGACTTGAATTGGCATGGGTGTCTCTTGTGCTTGTCTCATCTCTGTGTCTCATTCTTGCTCTTCTTTTAATGAACACAAAGATGTTCTCGACATCTTTATTCTTCCAAAACCCATTTCAACCCTACGGATGAAGAAATAGTCATTCTACATGTTTGTTCACTATGGCATCTGAGGATTCTATGATCAACTCACCTGTTCCCAAAACCATGTGGTCATGACCAAGCCAACCAATCAGAGAACTGCTAATAGGTCAACTAGGGCTTAAGTCTTGTCTATCATATTACTGGTTATTTTCCATGCCTCTTTTAAATTGTTAGTTTAAATTCTACACTAACTTACAAAATAGATAGGCAAACCTATTTATTATGTAACACTTTGTTTAATGGCATATCAACCTTCATGGGTTATTAGATACCAAATCCATCCTTGTGGGAAAACAGTACTGGTACTATTTAACCCATAGCTGGGGGGGGGATGAAGGGGTTCATACCTTTCCCACAGTATTAGTCTGAAAGTGAACGTAACAGTGCAACTGGAGTTTGAACTTGCTTACTATGACATCACAGTCCAGCATGTTAGCTACTATGCCATGGGGAATCACCCTGGATTTCCCCCTGGGGGTTCCTGAAGTCTCAAGTCTTTAAACATCAGCTGAACTGAAAAATTTTATCATTAAATTTTTCTTTTGTATTCTGATGATGCTGATGAAGATTTTTTTTCTCATCATCACTAATAATAATACTATAAGAATTTAGCAGGGTATTAGTTTGAAGCTAACACCTACATTCCTATAATGCATTAGATTATCCAAAAGAGGGTGACCTAACACAGAATATTTGGTAGGGAAAAGACAAGTCAGTTCATGCAGGTTAACAACATTTAATAAGAACAACAATATAGGGATAACAATGGTTCAGTCCCAGACCAAAAAAAGGACACAAGTATGTTCCAAGGAACATGAATAAGTGTAAGGTAAAAAAAGACGTTGAAACCACGTACTGATTTTTTTCATAGTACTGGAGCTCTGGGAACATGTGGGCACACATGTGCTTAGTCGCATGGGAATGAAAGACTCAGTGTCCATTTATTTCCACATCAAGTTGATGAAAGTGATAGATCTCAGGGCTCACCTTGTCATGTAACAAAATGGACACGTGATGTTGTAAGCCCTACCTCCAATATAAAAAGGGAGACAATTCTATTTTGTGTCCTAACAATACTAATAAAAGTAAAAAAGAAAAGCAGAACAAGATTAAATGTTTTAAGCAAATCTAAATAAGAAATTATTTTTTGTAACTCTTTTAAAATTATCAATATGGATTTATATGTGGCATAATGGTTATTGTTGTAGGAAATGGATTAGATGGCCCGAGTTCAAATCCTAGATAAGGCTGTTTGCATTTCACATAGTGCTAATACCCTTGGAAAAGGTATGCATCCAACTATTTCCTTCCAACTGTGGGTAAATATGTTACATAATGAATAAGTAGCCTATTAACTCTTTGCCTATTTTAAGCTGCTCTCAGCACTGCATTCCTACCTTAATCCACTAGCAGCGGCTCTCACATGTGTCACTTGTTTACACTGAAAAAGGACTCAGATTACACTAATAATAGGACATTATTTGAATAGAATGATTTCTATAATGAATAGATAGTGAACTTTGAAATATCCTATCATACAGGTAAAAAATACCAAGAAAATTTTGTACAGCTGTGGGGGAAATCTGGTAGGCAAAGAGTTAATTTTGTGAAACAAGTGTAGAATTTAAAATATTTGAATTCAAAAGTTAACTGGTAATTCTTTTAGAAGAGTCATGGAAAGTAACCAGTAATGTGAAAGACAGGTTGTAACCTTTGTCTGAGCTTTTTTGCAATTTTCTGATTGATTAGTTCAATAATGAGAATGAGTTAGAGATTCAGATTAGCCTGGGGCATCATAGTGGATGGATGCATCAAATGGCTATTTCTCCATTCATTTAGTTGAAGTAGGAACTAGGAAAATAAAGATGTTGAAAATCTTGGTGTTATAAGAACAAAAAGATGGACACAAAGACAAACCCAAGTCAACCCAGCCCAGGAAAAAGAAGATTAGTGGAATCCAGCATAGAAGTAACAGAGATAGAATTTATAAGAAGATAGAAGATAAATATGATATTATAAGAAGTCAGAAAAAGGGCTATTCAACAAATAGTAGGGCAGACCAGGATCTTTAACCTTGGTTTGGCAACCAGTCTAGGAAAAAGAAAACTCTGAATTCAAACCAGTTAAACTCCGCTTAAAAAATTGACCTTGTGTCACATCCTACTCATACAGAGGATTTGGTATATATATATATATGAGTCAGAATTGTAATTATCTATACAATTTGATTTAAATCTGCTTTGTTTTACTGAAGGTTATTACATTATTTGTCTCTGATGAGATTGCAATTGAAGCTCTTTTTTATGTAATTAATCTAATTAGCAATTATACTTATTCACTGATAAAAAAACTTTTAACAAGGGAATTTCAGTGAACATTAAATATTGCTTAAATATAAAAAGTCAATTGTGTTATCATTCCAGCTACAGAGGAGTTGTAATAAATAAAATATATGGCATTAAGTAAAAATAAGAGAATTACTAGCTCATATGACTACACTCACTTTATTGATAAAAATGACTTTGTAGACATTTATTTTTTATTTCCTCCAATATACAAAGCGAAGACACATGGTGTAATTGTTATTGTCATAGTAAATGGACTCGGTGTCAAAATTGGACTAACGAGCCACCAAAGGGTCCACAACTGTTGAAGACATGGAGTGACGTCATCGTCATCTGTGACGGACTTCTAAAAGGAAAGTAAATGGAATTGGTGCCTGAGTTCAAATCTTGGACGAGGTTGTTTGCATTTCACTTAGTGCTAATAATATTGGGAAAGGTATGCACCCAACTATTCTCTCTCCAGCTATAGGTAAATAGTAGAGCTGACTAGCCTCTTTAACCTTGGTTAAGCATGAATTCAAACCTGTTAAACTCTACTTAAGAAATTGAACTTGTTTTGCATTCTGATCATGTGGAGGGGTTGGTAAATACATCCCAACATATAAACAACAACATCTCTTAAATAAATTGTTTGTTGTCATAGGAAATGAACTTGGTGGCCTGAGTTCAAATCTTGACTAGTGCTACTACCCTTGGGAAAGGTATGCATCCAACTATTCTCTCTCCACCTATGGGTAAATTGTAGGGCAGACTAGGCTCTTTAACTATGGTTAGGCAACCAGTGTAGAAGGAAAACTCAAAATTCAAACCTATTAGACTCTGCTTAAAAAATTGACAATGTGTCACATCCTACTCATGCAAAAGGGTTTGTAAATATATACATATACAAGGAGTAATTGAAAAGTTTGTAGATTAAATTTTTAAAGTTTAAATGAAGACATATACAAAGCTAAGCAACTTGTAAAATAGACTGATGATGTCTAGACTTGTTGTCTAGATGACTCAGTGCTAAATTTGACTTTGTAAAATCACTTATGTCCAGGAAAGCAACTGATGCTGCATGTATATTCATAACTGAAAGTGATATGCACACAAGAATGGTGGGTATACAGGGTGTGATGGGTAAATTATAGCTATTTCAAATTATTAATTTTGTACAAGTGCTTTGCTTTTTTCAGGATTTGTCTACTGTGTAGTAAGGTAGAATCAGTTGGTCACTGTCTGTAAGGAAAGCAGCACCATGGTGTAATTCACTCCTCCAAAAATTTGGAAACAGCATGCTGTACGGCTTGCCATTCATGTCAGAAGCTCCAATAGGAAGATTTCAGAGTGTTTGGGTATCAATCTGAGGACAGTGCAGAAGATTTGAAGAGAGTTTCATGAGTTGTTTAAGAAGGTACAACACCTCAGAAGCCTCACCCTGGTCATTCTGATCAGAAAAGAACAACTGAATTTCTTGGTGAGATCCATGAAAGAGGGTTTGAGAGTCAAACATTATTCCAGTGGTGAGGAAGTGAAATCTATAGTGAAGAAGTGGCTCAAAGAACAGTCAACAGAATTTTATGGGGCAGAGATACATGCTCTCATTTGAAGGTGGAACATTGCTATTGAGAGAAACAGTGACTGTGGAGAAATAGGGATGTGATCCACAGATACCAGCTTTATTTTGATGTATATGTTCCTGTGTTGGTAATTCTACCTGTCCTAAACAAAATGGCATTATTTTTTTAATCACCCTCATATCATCTTTTATTTAGCTGGAAAGTTTACCCTTCTTATTGTTTTAAAAATCGACATTACCTTTTAGGCAAACTAGGCAATTGCCTAGAACACCAACATCTGGGGGCACCACAAATTCAAGGCAAATTAAATTTATATTTATATTTAAGATGTCAATTTAATATATTGTTTGACCAATACCTGGTCATAACTAGTATCTTATATTGCACTATATGTATATATCAATGATATGATAATACAAGGTCATAATTTGCAGGAGGTTAGAGCGAGCTAAACTCTTATGATATGTAATTTTTTTAAAGATTGCCCTAAAATAAAAATAAAAAATAGAAATCATTTCATTGACATTTACGCCAAGGATTTATTGACTTAATGTCATAACAATAACTAGCAGGACCTGTGGATATACCACAGTATGATAATTTAATTATTACAATGTTTGATATATTAATTAAGAGCTATTTGCAAAATAGTTCAATATGTAAAAAGTATAATAATCTTGATTTAACTCTCACTCTTTCTTAAAAGGGGGGGGGGATAAAATATTTACATTGAATTGCTGATAAAAATTTGTGGGGAGTTGTTTAGAATATCTACATTAATTTGCTGACAAAAAAGTGACAAAAACACGACTTGGAAAATAAAGTTGGGCCGGAAATTACCAAAATATATTCCATAATTCACAATTTCAATATTACAAATAAAACAAATATGTAACTTTTTTTTTTTCAATTTATTTTAATTTTATGTTGGGCATTTAATCAATGGAAGACCATTTGGAATGTTTATGGAATATTCTCACTTATGCAATTTTCAAACCACTTAATTTGAAATCACATAGGTGAGAAACTGTTAGTAACCAAGCAAAGTTGACTTCATATCCACAATACCCTAACTTATATATATATTCCACCCTATCTTTTGTGGCTTGTCAAACACTTTGAAAACTTTTTTGAAAACTTTATAAAAACAATTTCTTTCACAAAGATTTTTCTTCTGGTCAAAACTAGCTGAGAACAATTCAAAAATAAATAATATAAAAGAAATATTCCTGTTTGTTTTACCACTTTTTTGTTCATCACAGTATTGTGAGATTTATTTATTGTATATATTCAAAACTGAAAAAGCTCACAAAAAAATTCATGAAAAATGAAATGAAAACATGTCATCACTTGAATACCACCCAAGTATGCCAAAGATATATGGACTTCTAAAAACCTCCAAATCAGGTGATTTGAATTCTTTGTTAACTGTGAAATGAAACAAAACAGACAATTCATTTGCCCTAAATTATATTTTTTTTATAAAAAGACCAAAGATCAAACAACAAAATAATCTGATCAAAATTGAATTCAACAGATATATAATTTTGCCGACAAACACAAAATTAAACATAATTGACATTTAAAAAAAAGAATTAAGCATTCAAGTCATCACAAGTAAATTCAAAATATTTAGGAGTATAATCAATAAACCAAATAACAAAACTTCTTCTGAGGTATTTAGATTATTCCCAGGAAGAATTGTAAAAAAAAGTTTATGTTGGTGAAATATTTGTAGTGGGTTTTGTGAGCTAGTGATTTCAACTTGGTGAAGGTTGTCTTCATTGGTTGTCAGCTGTAAACCACTGGTTGTTGCTACAATTTAGTTGTCATTGAATGAAAGCTTGGTAGTATTGGTGTTAGTATAGCATTTAATTCTAAGACTAACGGCAACAAATAAATGAATTAAAACTTAGTTCAATTCTAACAATTTATTAAAGAACAAATAAAACAATGTCTAACAATATAAAGTCCTTCCTGTGTATAGAGTCAAGTTTGAGAGACTTACCGGTGTGATGGAGAGGATATATGGTATCTTCTGATTTAGTAATTTCTTGGGGAGAATTTCTGGTTGGCGTTTCCCTGGGAACTGGTCTGGAATCTGCTGATTTTGGTATTTTGCATCTCAAACACTAAAATTTTAATGTAATATTTGATTATCATTTACTACTAAAAATATTTATATTAGAGTCAGTCCTAACAAAAAATATACAGAGTTGCTCCCCTTGATGAGTAGGGGACAGTTGCCTCTTGTGGCAGGTGCATTGTGGGAGCTAAGACTAGAAATGGGACTTCAGCAATGACACACATGGATTGATACACATGATAGCTGGTCACACATAAGTTGAGCTTTAAGTCACTGTTTTTTTGGGTAGAAGCATTTCTCTACCCTGCATTAGATAAAACTTTGTTAATTTCCAACACTTGGATTTTGCATTTCATTCAATGATCTGTATTTATTTGTACGTAAAAACATAAAACACTCCACACATACGATTTTCAAATCCTTAAATTCAGAACTTAAATAATAGCCATAAGCATAATTTTGAAGATTTCTTGTTCTCCATTTTTTAACATAATGATTAGCATTCCTAATTATGTTGTTATGATAACCTCATAGACACTTGATGTTTCCCAATAATATTTCCTAAAATCATTTCTTTTTTCTAAATGATAAAGCTTGTTAGTTGGTTGGTTGAATTTTATGACATGTCAACTCTTGTTGGGTTATTTTATGCCAAAGATTTTTTATCTTATCCATTCTTGATGGGCATTCAATTAAAAAAAATTTAAACTCAAATTTTTAAAACTCATTTTTTTCAATTTAACCCGTAGATGGGACCCTAACAGGTGTGACCTGATTCAGGTTTGGTAGATAGAAAAAGAAAGAAAGAAAAAATCGGAAGTTAAAATCTTCCGATCGTTTGGGTCAGAATTACAGGGCCGCGATCGAAATATGACCTGATCTAGGTTTTGAAATTAGAAGAAAGAAAGAATTAATAAACGAAAATATAACTCGCTGGCCGACTTCAGCCGTAGATCCAAAACAGATGGGCGATCCGAAAATGACCTCGACCGGGGAGGTCGAGGCGATAGTGGCCGGTAGTAAAATCTCAAGTAGGTCGGAACTCCCAGAAGTGAGGGAAGCCGTTCTTAGACGAGTCTTTGATGTATCCAGACTTTTAGTCGCGGGGAAAAGATAAATCTTGTTTTATAGATTACCGGAACATGAAGAAACCAGGATTAAAGAGAATCTATTGTTTTTATGTTTCCCTATGGCTGGAGAATGGAGATAAACTCTTGTTGGAAATCGACATTAAAAAAAAAAGGGTCGAATGTATTTAAAAAAAAACACATTCAAGTGGCCGGAAGAGATGGTACCCAGATTGGTGGGCGGAAGTAAATTTGATTGGCTCGTTGAACAAGAGGAAGGCGGTTACCCTTCTTGGGTGGGTGGAGCAGAAAAATTCCCAATGTCTTCATGCCGGCCGGAAATGGAATTGTTCCGATCGGAGTGTTACTTAACTCAGGCGTTTTTGGCTTGAGAAGCAGAAGAGGCCGAATAGGCAGATGAGGCCAAACGGGCAGATGAAGTTGTGATCGCTTGAGAATCGGGCTAGCTGACAAGATTAACGCAATACGGAGAGCCGAGAGTAACTGACTTCAGCTAAGACCATTTTGAAAACTTAGTCAACTTACGAACTGTTTTGCACAATACTTTGCAGAAGACCAGAAGTATTTAATTACGGGCACATCACTCCCACCAACCTTGAGAAGTAATTATTTGTATTCTTATATTTTCGAATATAAATGTTGTTGATTTTTTTAAAAAGAAAAGATTCGTTATTCTTTTTTTTCATATGACCAATCGGCCGCCATTAATCTCGGAAATCAGTTTCTATAGCAGATTTCTAGTCGTTTGAGATCTTAGCACAACGTGGGGCATTCGGCTAGATTTCCAGCAAATATAGATACCCTGCAATCCGTGGTTGATGCAGAAAATCCGATCTTGACGGCCAATTTCGGAGATTCTGTGAGCCCTTCAGCTCGGGAGGACCGACGGGTTATATTTGGTGCCTTAATGACCCAGGATTTTTCGACCGGACTGTGACCACAGAAAAAAAAAAACCCAAGAAGAAACCACCCCAGGAACCCAGACAGCAAGGACGCTGAAACGTTGAGACCCAGGAACCCAGGAGCTTTGAACGAGACGACAGTTTTTAAAAGAAAAACAAAAACAAAAGAGACTCTAGTCAATTTGACTTTTAAAAAAAAAAAAAAAATTCTGAGAGAACCAGCAACCCAGAAACTGAGGAGGCAAGGATCATTTAAAGGTAGGACACTCTTTTGGTTTTTCCCTTTTTCTTTGTTGTCATATATCTCTTGCCAGTGTTTTTGAGTATAATGAGTGTGGGCGGGTCTCAAGATAGTTTGAATAGGGGGTGTCAGGAAGCTGATGAGGGTGGATTAGGAAGAGGAAACCTTCATAGGATATTAGGTGGGATGCGAGTGCCAGTGTTTAAGGGCGATTCTACCAGACTGCAAGACTGGATAGAGTCGATAGAAAAAAAGAAATTGATCTATGGACTATCAGATAGAGAATCGGTGCTGTTAGCATTTGAGGCAACAGCGGGACCGGTTTCAAAATCCATAAGAAGATGGATTGAAGAAAGTCCCGGTTTAGGGTGGGAAGAATTGAAAAATAGAGTGATAGAAAAGTATGCTAGTGTTCGTACCGAGATAGAGGCAAATAGGAAGTTACTTAGGCTGAAGCAGGAATCTGGGGAAACTCCTTCAAAGTTAGGTGAGAGAGCGGCCGAATTGGCGTTGCTCGCCTACCCAGAGGAGACGGCTCGGGAATGTAAGGTGATCCAGGCCCAGCTGGTGGATCTATACATAGATGCCTTACAGGACGACGAAGTGAGAAATGAGATACTTCGTGGGAGACCGGCCAGGTTGGCCGATGCGTTAGAGCTAGCCCGAGATGGAGAGAGATTCTGGGATCGATCTCGAATTAGAAAGAGCCAAGCTCAGGAAAGGATTCAGGAAGGAGCGAGAAATATTTGGGAAAGAAGGGTCCCAGATCCAAGAGGGGGACGGAGAATACTCCAGGAAGTAAGTGAAGATTGGGAGGAAGAAATAGACCCCAGGCGTGAAACATGGTCAGTGTGGCGTGGATTTCATAATCCCCCACCGAGACATAACAGGATGGTTTGTTGGACATGTAAGGGTGAAGGACATAGGTCCGTAGAGTGTCCGACAGGTAGAAATAGACAAGAAGCTGGGTGGGATAGACGAGATAAGGATAGGTCTAAAGAATCTCCAGTAGCTAGTCTCAAAGCTGTCCCAAGAAATCAGGGAAAGGCCTATGGAACAACTAGAGTAATTAGGACCAGGGTGGCCCCAATTAGAACGATAAGATTTAGATGTTGGCACTGTGGACAACAAGGCCACATGTCTGCCAACTGTCCTCATAGAAAGTGCTGGGTTTGTGACCAGTTAGGTCACGTGAAGAAGTCCTGTCCCAGGCGAATAAGAAGAGAAAACAGGACTGGGAATAAGACAAAGTGTTGGAAGTGCCTTAGATTGGGCCACATTAGCAAATACTGTTTTAGTGGAACAGAAAGTAAGATAGAGTCGGAGAGTTGTGACTCTGAGGTAGGAACAGATGATGAAGGATATCTGTTGCCAGTCCTAAGGTCTGGAAAGATGCAGGGCTGGAGAAAACGTAAGTCAGAAGGAAAGGCTCAGGTATTCTCGCTCTTAACTGGGGAGAAACAACTGACCTGTAGAGTTAGATTAGGGAAAATTAAAGTAGAAGCTTTAATTGACTCTGGGGCGTCCGTGTCATTGATCAGTAGGGTCGTTTATGATCGCCTGAAGACCCGGAAGGAATTAGGGAAATCAGACCTAAGTATTAGTCAGGCTAGTGGTGAAGATTTGACAGTATTAGGTATGACATGGCTACCATTGAGAGTAGGTGGGGTGGAAAAGAACCACAAGCTGTATGTAGTACCTGATTTGCACAACGAGATAATTTTAGGGAGAGACTGGCTAGGACGAAATAGGGCACAGTTGACGTTTAACCCCCCAATGTTGTCAGTGGGTGGGGTAGAGGTGTCCCTAGGGGGCGGTGAAGAAAAGGTAGTAGGAATACTAGCCAAGAAGGATGTAAAATGTCCGCCCAGAAAGATAGTCGCAAGTAAAGGTGAGGGAGAGGAAGTAGTTCCTATCTCCCAACTACGAGAGAGACTTGGAAAAGAAGAAAGTGTAGAGAGTGAGCCTGAGTTGCCACTCAAATTGAGGATAAGGGGGAGCACAGGCGTTGAAACCTCAAGGGGGAGTAGTGCTGGCCCCCAACAATGAGTAGGTAAGAAGGTAATGGAAAAGTGAATAATGTCTTGGGTTGTTCGCGTGTGCTGCCGTTCGTGTGGAAGGGCCCGTGCGGGGGTGGTGCTCGCGGATATTTTGAGACTGAATTCACCAAGCATTAGGGTAGGTAACCGAAGAGATAGATATCTGTATGAATTGATAGAAATACTAGTGGTGGTTACCTATAAGTAAAATAGGAGACTCACTCGTCTCTTGTAAGGATGAATAAAACGAGTGAGGTGATCATAGCCAGATCAAGGTGGCTGATAGTGATAGACATAGGGCCGTATGGGGAGATATCGACCAAATTGGTGAAGGAATTTCCGAACTTGGAAAAATAGAAGAAAAGTTCACTGAGAGAAATTCGGATGATGATAAGTATCTAAGGTTGTTAGATTTCTTGGAGCAGGAGGCCTCTATGGTAGCATACCGTGGGAAGAAAATGCAGAATTATTTGAAAGGGGGTAGAGTTGTTGCAAACCAGACCAAAAAGAGCGGTGGTACCCATAGCAGGAAAAGCCCTAAGTGTGTTGTTCGGAACAGTATCCGAAAGCGACAAGAAAATTGAAAGATGTAAAAGAGGGTCAGAAAGTATTAGCCCAGGTAGCTAAGGAAAGCGTATCCATTTTTAACATGACAAGGGTGGAGTTAGCTAAGAACAGAGGCACTATAAATTGGCTTATTGGTAGTATGGAAACCTTGCAGGGAGAAGTGGGGAATGTGACAGACAAGTTATGGTAACCCCTGGTCGTCTTAGAAGTATTCTCGTAGGTATACGGGCAGGGCTCTCTCATCATTTGAGATTGCCAGTTGACCCTACTAAAGAATTGTGGATGTATTATAGTGCCTTGGGCTGTGTTACTTATTTTAGAAGATGATAGACTGTTGGTACTGGATAGAGATAGTATTTTTGAAAGATATCAGGTGATGAATTGACATCTCCCATAACCCCGGGTAGACCAGACACTTGGAGCAGTTGCTCGATATAAAATTGAAACTGAATTTCTCGTTTTGAGCTTGGTTCGACTAGAATCCCTGCTGTTGTCAGAGGTAGAAGCAATAAGGTGTAAAAGTGATGTCTTAGGAACTTGCGACTCTGTGAGTCCCATATATGTAATGGATAATCGTAAGTTGTGTATACTAGAGTTATACAAAGAGAAGTTTCAGGAAAAAAAAGAATCAATTTTTAACTTATTGGGGACCAATATTAGCGATTAGGTGAAGTTGTGGAAAACCCTAGTGAAGGATTTTCTGAGGCCACGTTAAGAAAGATACCTAACCTTTTAGGGCCAGTTGAGAGGATTGATTTAGACCAGTTACAGGATAAGTTAAGTTCAGTAGGGACATCGAATTCAGTGTGGAAGGGAACGTCGGGGATGGTGATAAACTGGTCGGTTATGATAGGAATTTGGCTGATCATAGTGATGATACTATCAGCAGTATTCTTGTTGAAAAGACGTAGGAAAGTATTAAGTAGGAAAAGAGCACTGGCAGGTGTGTGAGAGCAAGGAGGGAAACCCACTAGGTGTTTCTGTGTAAGGCAAGGGAAACTCAAATGAACCATTGCAAATGATTGATACAAAGAAAAAAAAACTCTTGACGAAGGACTGAAGGCTGCTGTTAAAGCAAAAGCTTGTTGCTAAATATATGTGTGCGTGTGTGTACACATATATTACATGTGTTGATATTCTGAACATAATCTACGGATTGGATTGAGTAATTGGTAAGGAGCGCTGAGAGCTCTGTTTGAATTATATCCTACTGCATAAAAAGAACATTTAAAAGAAGAAAAACTCTACTGCATGATTAGTAGAAAGAAAATTAATATGAACGAAAAAAAAAAACTGAGAAAGAACTGGAACAATTGCATGATCAAGGAAGAAGTAAAGACGTTTTCTGTTTCTACTGCATGATTAGTAGAAACCTTATGTATGAATTGTTTTTGAACTTACCAGTTGGTAGGTGGGTTGATATGTAATTTACAAGTAAATGACAAAAGGCGAAGGGAGTGATGTGACCTGATTCAGGTTTGGAAGATAGAAAAAGAAAGAAAGAAAAAATCGGAAGTTAAAATCTTCCGATCGTTTGGGTCAGAATTACAGGGCCGCGATCGAAATATGACCTGATCTAGGTTTTGAAATTAGAAGAAAGAAAGAATTAATAAACGAAAATATAACTCGCTGGCCGACTTCAGCCGTAGATCCAAAACAGATGGGCGATCCGAAAATGACCTCGACCGGGGAGGTCGAGGCGATAGTGGCCGGTAGTAAAATCTCAAGTAGGTCGGAACTCCCAGAAGTGAGGGAAGCCGTTCTTAGACGAGTCTTTGATGTATCCAGACTTTTAGTCGCGGGGAAAAGATAAATCTTGTTTTATAGATTACCGGAACATGAAGAAACCAGGATTAAAGAGAATCTATTGTTTTTATGTTTCCCTATGGCTGGAGAATGGAGATAAACTCTTGTTGGAAATCGACATTAAAAAAAAAAGGGTCGAATGTATTTAAAAAAAAAACACATTCAAGTGGCCGGAAGAGATGGTACCCAGATTGGTGGGCGGAAGTAAATTTGATTGGCTCGTTGAACAAGAGGAAGGCGGTTACCCTTCTTGGGTGGGTGGAGCAGAAAAATTCCCAATGTCTTCATGCCGGCCGGAAATGGAATTGTTCCGATCGGAGTGTTACTTAACTCAGGCGTTTTTGGCTTGAGAAGCAGAAGAGGCCGAATAGGCAGATGAGGCCAAACGGGCAGATGAAGTTGTGATCGCTTGAGAATCGGGCTAGCTGACAAGATTAACGCAATACGGAGAGCCGAGAGTAACTGACTTCAGCTAAGACCATTTTGAAAACTTAGTCAACTTACGAACTGTTTTGCACAATACTTTGCAGAAGACCAGAAGTATTTAATTACGGGCACATCACTCCCACCAACCTTGAGAAGTAATTATTTGTATTCTTATATTTTCGAATATAAATGTTGTTGATTTTTTTAAAAAGAAAAGATTCGTTATTCTTTTTTTTCATATGACCAATCGGCCACCATTAATCTCGGAAATCAGTTTCTATAGCAGATTTCTAGTCGTTTGAGATCTTAGCACAACGTGGGGCATTCGGCTAGATTTCCAGCAAATATAGATACCCTGCAATCCGTGGTTGATGCAGAAAATCCGATCTTGACGACCAATTTCGGAGATTCTGTGAGCCCTTCAGCTCGGGAGGACCGACGGGTTATACAGGTACTACCTCAGAATGAACCCCAGAGCTCCAGAATCGGAGCTTCACCATCAGATGCAGTTTAACATCATACTCAAGGCACAAAGACCCTCAACCACCATCTTCTGGTATATATATATGATAAAAAGGATTGAGGGTTTGCTATAAGGATAATAGAGTTGGGACAATCATATGGGTGCTATGGCAGCTGATTGATTGGAGGGGGCCCCTCCGACCTCCCGTTTAGCCTAAGTAAGGGCATAAGTGAAGTGTTGCATGTCATGGTCTGCTCAGCCACCAGGATTCCATCCTTGAGCATAACATGTCGCTACCCACGGCCAATAGGTGGCCTCATTGGGGGGATTTTACCCCTCTGCAGAGGTGCAGTTGGTGTATTCTAAAGCCCCAGCCAAAGGACTCAAAACGTTGTAGGAAAGACTATAAACCGAGGTATGGCTGATTATATGAGGGAAAAAAAAGAAGCATCACAAGAAGCTTTAATTAATAGATAAAGACCAATACTATAATTTCAAATTTTTGTATAGATTGTCTTCTCTTGGGATGGAGTTGAAAATGGAAAAGGATTATCTTTCCTTGCCGTCAGGGTTTGCCACTAGTGGACATACACACCCTGGCTATTTAAACACAGCCCAGGAAGAACTCTCTCTCTCTTTCATCTGAAATCCACAAAGATGCACTAGACAAATTGTGTCTCTGTCCATTAAGGCTTGAGGGGGGGGGCTTGCCCTCCAACTATAGACTTTTACCCTATGACTCCCACTGAAGTTACACACCCCAGTTGCGTCTTTACTGTGTACCTGTTACACAATGTATATTCTCCACAGTAAGGGACTCTTCTATTCTCCATTTAGTAGCCTCAAGATTATCCACAAAGACATTTTCCCTTAGGACCTTCATCCTAGCTGTTTTGTATTTGTATTTTATGTTAAATATGCTCAGACAATAAAGTCTGTATTTTGTTATGTACCTCTTTGTTGGATTTTGTTACATATATATTCACCTATGTTGAAATGTTTCTCTGAAGCCTCCTAATGTATTATAAGAAGTGGTTTGAACCACAGAAGTTAAAACCACATTTAATTCTTATATTTTGAAAGAAGAATGTGAGGCAAATTGAAACTTTCAAAATAATAAATGGAATTACTAATTATGACAGACATTTTTAAAAGTGTTTCTCCTCAAACTGGTTGGTTGTTTTGTTTTACAGCATATCAACTCTTTTTGGGTCATTTAATGCTGAATCAAGTCATTTTTGATAAACAAAGGACTCAGATTGCCAGCTGTTACTTATGTGGTCCCCCAAATAATTATTGAACAAGCTCATCGCTGTTTAACTTCAGTGATTCTCAAACAGGAAATTTACTGTCAAGGCAGATTTTGAAAAACTAAGTCTATTAACCAACTGGATTTTTTGGTTAATTCAAGATTCATTTGAATGAGCTCAGAAATAATAAGACAAAGAAATTAAGAGGGCATTTTTGGAAACTATTGGATAAATTACTTAATAGAATTTCATCTGTATATAGATTTTGTATTAATAGTATATGTACTCTGTACAAAGATAGAAAGAAAGAGAGATGCCAAAGAAGGCATAACAAATAAATAAATAAATGAGAGATTGAAGGAATCAGAGCATACACTAAGCTCTGATGACTTCCTCAGTTGGTCTAACATAGAATTGAACACCATACAGAAGCCTCTAATCAGGAAACTACTGCATTTTACCTTGTTGAGGCTAGAAGTTGAAAAAGAATTTTGAGTTTGGGGCTTCTGGTTTTATAAGGCTGCTTGGTATGCCACCTAGTGCCTACTGGATGAAACGTGAGGTAATTGGGTAAAGTAAGAAATATTGGTTGGTTGGTTAGATTTTATGGCATGTCAACCTTTGTTGGGTTATTTCATGCTGAAGACATTTTGTTTTTTGCATTCTTGTTGGGTGATCAATTTTTTTTCAAACTCAATTTTTAAAAAACACATTCTTTAGTACTCATTTAAAAAAAATTCTATCTAACCCATAGATGGGACTCTAACAAATACTACCACTCCAGAGTGGACCTGGGAGTAATGGCAATAAAGAGATACTCCACATTCTCCAGAATTCCAGAATTGGAATTTCACCACTAGATGCAGTTTAGCATTATACACAGACCCTCAGCTGATTGATTGGAGGGGGCCTCTCTGACTGCCTGGCTAGCCTAAGTAAAGGCCAAAGTTGAGTGTTGCATGTAATGGACTGCTCAGCCACCAGGATTCCATCCTAAAGCATCATGGGTGGCCCCCTTGCGGGGATTTTACCCCTCCACAGAGGTGCAGTCAGTGTATTCTAAAGCCCCAGCTGAAAGGTGGAGTAAGGAATGTAATTCTTACAATATAAATCTCAGCCCTGTTGGCTGCGGCTTTAGAATATACAGACTGCACCTCTGCAGAGGGGTAAGACCCCCCCCTCAATGGGGCCACCTGTCGGCCGTGGGTGGCGACATGTGATGCTTAAGGATGGAATCTTGGTGGCTGAGCAGTTCATGACATGCAATACTCTACTTTGGCCCTTACTTAGGCTAGATGGGAGGTCGGAGAGGCCCCCTCCGATCAATCGGCTGGTCATGTTAAGCCCTAGTACCTATATGATTGTCCCATACCTATTGCCTTTATGGCAAGCCCCAACCCTTTTTATAATATATGTGTTAGAAGGCAGTGGCTGAGGGTCTTCATGTCCTGGGTATGACATTAAACTCTATCTGATGGTGAGGTTCCAGTTCTAGAGGTTTGAGGAATGTGGAACACCCCTTCTTCACCATTGCTCCCTGGTCTACTCTGACCCGGAGTTGTAGTACCTGTTAGGGTCCCATTTATGGGTTAAATCTTTGCCGGCATTAAATGACCCACCGAGGTTGATATGCCATAAAACCAACCAACTAAACAACCAAACAATATAAAACCCCTCTTGTCTAATTTGTAACTGTTTTTTTAATTTTCAAATTCATATTTTTTATTGACATTTTAATGATTGATAATTATTTCCCTTCACTCAAACACAATTGTTTGTGTGTTAATTTTCAAATAATGAAAATGATTCCTCAAATACATTTATGCTTCTCCCTCCATTATGTCAATTTATAGTTTTAGTGCTATACTCACAAAATTTGTAATTTCTGCTTTAATATTGAAATAGGAGAGCATATTATAATCAGTGGGGGGGGGGTCACGGTCAAGTCTGACTCAAAATCAAAATCCAATACTTATAACCGTTGCAGTAACCGCTTCTCGAACCGACTTCACAACCTTCGCACGGACCTGGCAGCAAACACTTCTTGCAAGGTTTACGAACGACTGCCCAAGCCTCCGACACACTCATTATATAGGACACGGCGAGGCGACCGATTGGGCAATCTGCAGAGCTTCAGATTTGCATCAGCGCACCTCGGCCCAGCACGCTTCCAAACTACTCCACAACACGCGCATGCAAATCGCGGACGCTTTCGTGCATGATGTCGCGTATCTTGCTCACGACAATCACACTCCTCCCTGATCTGAGGATCACACACAGGACAATGTGGAGCAGGTCGCTTAATCCTGCTACTTCGTCTCAGTGGAGCGGGCTCGGCTATCTCCTCAGTGGTACTTTCCTCTGAGGTATCACTGAGCTCGTCTTGTTCGAGGACGCTGCTTGCGCTTTCAGTTGAAATTGCCATTTCCTGCATCTGCCCCTCATACACCATAGGGGTTTCTTCGTCCGAGATGGTAATGTAGCTGCTGATAGTCTCTGCTCCACGCACTGGCCGAACATCTTTTACGTGGTGTGGTACTTCATCTACAAGGACTGAATGAGGGCTATAGACTTTCGTCACTTTTCTCTTCTCGAACTGTGTTGTACACCGCCCATGCGGTCTCTTCATCCAAACAGCGTCCCCTGCAGCGTATGTGTCAGAATTTGTGGCGTCAACTGGTGGAGCAGTATCAATGCCCTTTACGCGAGTGCGGTAGGTATATATTATGTTGGCTGGTGCTGTTGACGCCGTGGTGTCGTCTTTCGGTGTCAAATTATACCAGTACACAGCCTCCATAAGAGAGCATTCTGTTCTCGCGGCGATGCGCTTTATCGTGCGGTGGGATCTCTCCACTTTCCCATTCCCCGATGGTACATAGGCGCATTAGAATCTTATCCGGACACCCCTCTCCTTTGCAAATCCGGTGAACCTTTCCCTGCAAAACACTGCGGCATTGTCGGTAAGCAGTTTGATCGGAGGCCCCCGTTCGCAAAAGATTGTCTCTAGCTGCCGGATGATACTGGCGGAGTCTTCCCACTGCAATGGCCTCCAAATGGCAAAATGACTGGGACCACAGTCCATCAATGTCAGGTAGTGCTGGCCTCCGAAATGGGTCACATCCATTCCCACCCTGCTCCAATTATCATGCACAGAAAGCCTGCCCGGCTTCCAATGCACCAGGACAGGATCTATCGATTGACATTTCTTGCAATCCCTGACCACCGCTTGAACTGCCTCCCTGGAGGCTCCGGGGATGACCAGTTTTACAAAATACAGCGTGCGCTTCACACTGGGGTGTCCGCTGGACTGATGAATGGCTCGTATACGGGCAGATTCCTGGTCCCCTGTAACCACCGCACACGCTTGTCCTGCGGGTTCTGACTCTTTTCACATATCATCCAGCCATCGCTGCGGCACTTTGGTGAGCTGATCGGCCCGGTTGTCGTGAGACTTAACCAGTGCCACGTCTATCTTTAGTTCATACTCTGAGACCAGTTGTGCAAGCGTGCCGAGTCGACGCCGGATCAACATTTCGGTGGCAGCCTTGGTTCGCACTCTCGACCTTCCAGACAAAGTGTCTGAGACCCAGCGATGCACGCACGCCGAGTCTGTCCGCAAGTGAATCACCGTTGCCTTTCATTGCAGTGCGAGGTTAATGCCCCGCAACACTGCGTCGAGTTCTGCCAAGTTGATATGTTTATCCTCGCTTATCGGTCTCAACCAGCTCGCATCTTCAGCCATGGCTCCACCACTTTCAATAACAACACCAGTGGCCAACGAGCTCGCGTCCACCCACACAGTGACGTCCTCTCCATCAACACACCAATCACCACGTGTTGGATGTGTTTGCGCCACTCTGGCGAAAACATCCGCCAACATTCGACTTAAGAGGGGGTCTCGCACTTCATCGTCCCATCCAATGGTTGCGGCGTTTGCCCTTCGCTTTATGAACGCGGTCGCAATGCGCAGCCAACCGCACATCGGAAAGAGTCCTGTCAATTTTCCACACACAGAGAAAATGGTCTGACGGGTTAATATATCAGGGGGCATCGGTGGCTCACCTCCACGACACCACCGAAGTTTATTGCGCTCCTCCCAGACATGCAATCCCAACACGGGTGTGCTGCATCTTAACTGCTCTGGGGCCTTGCATGCCAGTCCAAACCGCTCAAGGTGCTTTTTTACATGGGATGCAGAACATATAGTTTCATTGACGAATATGTCGTCAATATATGAAGAGGTAGCTTTCTCAACTCTCTCGTCTTGCGCAACCACGGTATTGACGATGGACCGCATGATCAGGGGTGCGACATTGAGCCCAAACCCCAAACGGGTGAGGCAATACCTTTTCCCCTTGATTTCCACTGTTTGGAATGGCCACAGGGACTTCTCTACGTGAACTTGCAAATAGGCCCGACGCAAGTCCAACATAGCGACATCTGACCCTTGCTGCCGCCACTCTCGTAACTTGTGTGCACACATGTCTGCACTGACCGTATATGCATCTACGTGCTCATTGAGCTGACGGTAGTCCATGACGGGCCGAACCTTTTGTTTGTTTTCCTGTAGGACGGCCATTAGGGGGATAAGGCCCTTTGGGGGTCCGAGCTCGTCTGCAGGGTATGGAAGCAGCCAGCCATTGTGTATCCATGTTTGCAGCTCTCAGTTGTACTCCTCCCTAAGCTGCTCAGGGGCAGGATATTCTGATAGCCTGTTCTTTAACATGCCTGGCGGCTGGTCACCGGACCACTTCCATGATGCAATCCATATTCGTTTGTTCTCATCATACTTTGCGTGGAAATCAGGTTCGTTGATGACGATGGCAGCACAACTTGGCTCATCAAGTTGGGGAAATTTTACCTCACCGGTGCTAGTCATGGACATTCCACCCAGCTGTTTGATTGCGTCCAGTCCAAGCAACAAATCAAACCCGAGTAGCTCCCCGTCAACGACCAGAACCTCTACGTTGATAGAGGGCCTGTTGTCCACGCCAAGCCGGATCGTCCCGACTCCACAACACTTGAGTGTACTCCCGCCTACAGTCAGCACGTGTGCCTCCTTTCTCCTCCATGCCTGACAGCATGTTTTGTGTACGAGTGTTTGCGTGAAACCAGTGTCCACCAGGGCTGTACGCCTCGTATCATTGATCTGCACAATCACTGTAGGTAGCGCCGTATTTAACGGGCATTTGGGGAGAAGACTGGCGCCGAAGTCTCGTCCCCTTGCTCGTTTCCCGGACAGTTTCGGGCTATATATCCCTGCCGCTTACATCGATAGCACGAAACTGGTCTTCGAGGTTTAGCATCCACTTTTGTTGATGTTTCACGCCGCAAGAGGCAGTCGCGTGCCAAGTGATTGGGCCCATTGCATACATAGCATTTTCTTGGCGCGTCATCTTCCTTCGCCTGGCAACGTGCAGCCACCGCTACTTGCTCAATATCAGCAGGGCACTTCTTCAGTATAGCTCTTGCTCGAGCCAACACTTGCGAAATGTCCATATCATCTAGCTGGAAAGTGGCTCGAAGCAGATCCTCGGCATGCTCTGGCAACCCGGCGATAAATGCACACATCAGACTCCGATCCGTCATACCACCGACCAGAACTGAGAGTTTACGCAATTCGGCCAAAAAGACATCAACAGTCTCTCCTGGGCGCAAGCGGCGTGCCACAAATTGCTTCCAAGCTGTAACAGCATCTAGAACGAATGCTGTATACAAGGCTTTTTTAATACAGGTGAAGTCGCTCTTCTTTTCCTCACTCAGCTGCTGGTACACCGCATATGCACCACCCAATAGACACATTGGCACTACACACTCTATACGCTTTACACCGCTTAGCTGGCATATCAATTCTGCCTTCTCAATCCACTCGACGACCGACTGTCCAGAATCACTTCCGTCAAAAAGTGATATCAATTTTGGGTCGAAATTTTGGGCCATAATTGCCGAAATAGCTTATAATCAGTGGGGAGGTCACGGTCAAGTCTGACTCAAGGCTCCAATCGATAGTCCAACTACTTCCAACTGTATCTTGCTCCAAAATCCAATACTGATAACCGTTGCAGTAACCGCTTCTCGAACCGACTTCACAACCTTCGCACGGACCTGGCAGCAAACACTTCTTGCAAGGTTTACGAACGACTGCCCAAGCCTCCGACACACTTATTATATAGGACACGGCGAGGCGACCGATTGGGCAATCGGCAGAGCTTCAGATTTGCATCAGCGCACCTCGGCCCAGCACGCTTCCAAACTGCTCCACAACACGCGCATGCAAATCGCGGACGCTTTCGTGCATGATGTCACGTATCTTGCTCACGACAATCACACATATGCCTAGGAACCACAAGGTTCTGGATCAATACCAACCCTCGCCAAAGTAGTGCATGAGTAGCACAACACGGATCTGTGTGGTAAAGTGAAGAGCTGATGGTAGGTGTAGCACTCCACCCCAAATGCCAAAATAATTTCCCTAGTCTAAATAAAAAGTAGTAAAGTTGTTGGGGTGGTCTAAAGCCGATATCAGCCTGACAGCAAAGGAGTCTATCTATATGTGTTAATCATATGAGTTGGCAAGGGCCAGTATTGAACAAGGAACCTTGTGGTTCCTAGTTGGACTCTCTACCAACTGAGAGTGCTAGTGAAAAGGGGGATAGACTCCCTTGTTGTCCGGCTGATACCAACAATAGGCCACTCCGCCGACTTTATTTTTACTACTATTAAGAACTCTGCAATTTGTAAAATTTTTAATATATTCATAATACATAGGTATTAGGTACAGTACTGATAAAATATCATTAGAATAAAAGTAAAAAATCAAGTGTACAAAGGAAAATTATTTGTACTAATTTAAAAAAAATATTTTTCAGATTTATAAATAAGCAATATGTTATTAGAGAAGTTGGAGGCTGTGGTGTAATGCTTAGAGTCATAGGAAATGGACTGAGTTCAAATCCTGGACGAAGCTGTTTGGATTTCACATAGTGCTATTACTCTTGGGAAAGGTATGAATTTAACAGCTCTCCCTCCAACTATGGGCAAATATTAAGGGCTCTTTAACCATGGCTAGATTACCAGTCTAGGAGAATGAAAACTCTGAATTCAAACCTGTTAAACTACACTAAAGAAATTGACCTTATGTCATATACTGCTAGTGCAGAGGGATTGGTAAATATATACATATGACTTTTTCTAATTACCTTTGTTTATAGATGTAGTTTGAAACATTAGGATACACAAGAATATCCTATATTTACCTGATTTTTTTTTACATAGTAATTATTCTATGTTATTAATCAAACTCATTAGAATGTTTTAACAACAAAAAAGATGTTATGTGAATATTCATATCAAACAAAATATCTATAAAAATTAATTGATTTTTCTTCCTTAACTGAATCTTTTTTCTGGAAAATAATTCACTGAATTTTGACATCTTACTTATTTTTATGAATGAAAAATTTTACTATTTATTCATTTTCTGATAAAATCATTTTAATATTTTACTCTCCAGCACTTTTAAAAATAATTAATTACTCTAACTTGAATCCTCTAAATTAAAAAAAAATCCATTTAATGTTTTTTATTAATATTTTAAAGCTGGGTAAAAACGCAATTGTTAAATTTTGATTGTAACCATCATCACAATCAACATCAACAGAACTATAATCAAGGCACGAAAGTTTAACGTTCAGTTGAAGACCTGTGAAATACTTGTTAATTTTATCGCACGCTAATATTACTGCAGAAAACCGGAAGTTTCATGGAAAACCTACCATGTGTTCTTCTGATTTACTCAACTGAGATCTATTGCAGCATGTAAAAAAAAAAAGTTTAAAAAAAAAAAAACCTTGGAGGGATTTAAAAAAAAAAAAACATAGGTAAAAAAATAACAAATGAGTGCATAACCAAGGAAACCGATTTTGATATTTACATCGTCATTTTTATTGTTTTATCCAGCACTGGTTGATAGCGAATTCTGATGTAGAGTAGTCGGTCCTATCTTTCACCGGATTTGGTAAAAATGAATGAACTCAAAATGGCACAATCAGTGTAATTGTTGAACTTGATACGAGACGATATATTTTGAACAAAAAACAGATATCAGACAGTCTCCTCTGCCTTTTAATTTTACTTGGAACTGTCTTGAACAATAACGGTTTAAAAAAAAAAACAATTTCTCCCTTCTACGTGTAAAAAGATATATCCAGTGGTCTGACAACATTACTACCTAATTTCATAAAGTACATTTTTATACTAATTCTTTAGACTTTCTTCGATACACTTCAAAACAGATTTTGGTTTTTCCCCATTTTTTTTTTACTTTATACATTCGGATGTTGTATGAATTTATGTTAATATCGTTCGTTTGCAATATACCTTTCTTTTTTGTGTAAAGAACATGAAGGAATTCGACTATGTCGATTATGGTAGTATGATGTCGTCACGTCTATAGTGTGTAAGAAGATTTAAAAAATGTTCCAGTGTTTGTGAAACAAGATTCAGTATCAATGCACCAATATTATTTTACCAACATTTCATGTCTGATAAATTCTTGATTACTTGGTGGAGTGGGATTGTTGTAAAAAAAATGGACTTGGCTAGTGCTGGTCCCGTCGTCTTACACACCCTTACCAGTGCTTGCAGCCAGAATGCTGACATTCTTAAACCAGCTGTACACCAGTTGAAACAGTGGGAAACTAGTCCTGGATTTTATACTATTTTATCAGTAAGTATATTGACAAGCACAAATTACCTTTCAATTTTATATATGTATTTTTTATTATTATTTAATGTGTATTCTTTTCTCGTAACATTAATAATTACCATTTATTTTGAGCTAACGAACGAAGCCATGTTGGAGATTAACCTATTCGCCCCTTTTTCCCGGCTTTCGATTTTAGTCTGATTTGTTTTCAATTTGATGTTAAAGATCGTTTTTTTTTTTTTTAATTTTTAAAATAAAAACTTAGTTATTAAACCGTCTTCAATCTAGATATGACTTTTTTTTCTGTTTTAAAGATCTAAATCCCAGCGACCTGAAATAATGTAATTCACTCTAAATTCTTCTGCGCACATAAGTATGAAGTCACCATTTATTTCTGGAAGAATTGTTAAACAGATTTTAGGGAATTAAAATAAAATTTTTGTATTAATTAATTTAAGGACATCTTTAGGTTAGTATATGAAATTCAAATTATGCATAATAATAATAATAGGCAATTTTCTAAGCAGCAAATATGTTAATAGTAATGACAGTCGTAACGCGGTTACAGGTATAATTTTACAATTTATTTCGTCTCACGTGTCTTTTATTATATTACTCCTCGTGGGTATCATAATCCATCCTTCAACAAAAATTACTGCTTCACTAGAGAGTTCTTTAGTTGAACTTTTTTTTCAATTCCGAAGAATCATTTTACATTTAAATCATGAATGCATTATTTGTACGTTTTTCTTTCAAATTAAACTCATTTATTTTTAAGTGCAAACTTTAAAATAATAAACCGTTTGGATACAATCTAACAGCCTCCCTTTATTATTATTTGAAAATGTTTTGAATATAAAAATATTTCCTTTAAAAACAAAAACAAAAAAAACCCAACTGTGGAACTTTTTTTATTTTTTTATTTATCTTATTTTTTTTATGCCTTTATATATATATATATATATATATATATATATATATATATATATATATATATATATATATATATATATATATATATATATATATTTTTTTTTGACGATTGACTGAGGATGCACTTCACGATTTTACGTTTAATATTGTTTTAATTTTTGAATCTCTTAAGTACGATTAAACCCTGACAAATTTAGTAACTAAATTAATTTGTTTATATTTTAAGTTTATTCTGGAAATATGTTGATATTTAGACTTTGGCAGACCTTCCCGTCTTAATATTTTAAATCCATCATTCTTAACGGCTTGTTACCCTTGTATTATTTTCTGCGTTATTTATTTACTTATTTATTAAAATATAAACTCTATCAAAGTGTTAGTCTTTAAACTGTCATAATTTTCATTTACACTTTGCATTTTCGGACTTTGTTTTTATATGAAGCAAATACCGAGTTTGTACTTTATTTTTTGTTTTAAGTTTTACGCTCATTCTCTCAATGCTAACCAAAAACAATTCCAATTTTTCTCATCACGTGTTAATCTTTTGAATACTTAATTCAACATTTGTCTTGGAAAACTCGTTTTGGACTAATCACTAATGACTTAAAAAAATTTCATCTTCGTATTCTGTCTACAAAATAAAAAATTACAATACAATGTGTTTACTTTTTATTTTGTACCAATAAATTAACTTACCTTATGGATTAAGATTATAACTCTTAGAATTTGGTATTAAAAGTATATAATAAATTGATTGGATTTTTCCCTCCATTTTTGTTTTTAACTTTACTCTGAGGATTCAAAGCAATGTGTTTTTTTTTTATTTTTTTTTTATTTTTTTATAACTTGTTAACCAAACGCACTAAGCTTTTTAGGTGATACTTAAATGTCTCGAGCTTTGATTTAAAGTTCATAGAATGGATTTAATTTTAAGTCCATTTTTTTTTTCATGAATTTTGAACGACATATCTTATTCTCTTGAGGATTTCTGAAGAAGAAAAAAATTAGGCATTTTTTTTCTTTTCAACGTTATGTGAAAGTATTTGGCTTCCTGCCATATTTTCGTTTAAAGAAAATGTTAAAAACTTCTGTTGCTTTGCTTAAAATCAGTTCCTTTATCAGATCCGCCTCAAAAATTTTAATATTTTCTGGCATGTTTATTAACGAATGGCTCAAATTCATGACGCAGGAAAATTATAAAACATCTAAGTGTTTTTAAAATTAAAGTTCATGATTGTTGATTCATTTCATTTTGTCTTTTTCTAGTTGATCTGTTATTCTTTTAAGGAATCTAAAATAGCTTGTTTATGAAATAAAGGTCTGTTTTTACTTGTTGAGACGAAGAACGTATATTCATTTTCTTCTAAAATACCCCCCCCCCCATTTTTAAAGAAGTCTATAGGTACCACCAGACCGTTTAGGTCATCTTGAATAAAACGGAAATAGATATTTCCGAACTTTGTTTATCAAAAATCTCGTTAAAAAAAGATCGTACAGGGTTGCTACAAAGAAAAATAGTTAATTCAAAGATCAAATTATCCGATTGGGAAAAATTACATCGTTATCTTAAAAAATAAACAAACCTATCCATATTACGTGCGAAAGGGTAATTTTCAGGCCGCGATTTAGAGAGAAAGAAATACATATTACCCTCTTACAGTTATGCATCTAAGTACGGATGGGTGTAACGGACAAACTTTTTTAGCCAAATTTTTTCTATTAAAATGAATAAAATCTTTAAAAACTTTAATATTACAATTTAAAATGAATAAAATCTTTAAAAACTTTAATATTACAATTTACTATGAATAAAAACTTGAAAAACTTTAATCTTAAAATTTCGCAGTGAAATTGACGTTAAAAAATGTCTTCGGTTTTAGTATTAATTCTTAAAATCGAAAATAAAATGAAAATTTGAATATTTTTTCTAAGAGAAAAACTGATAAAACAATCATTCAATATATTATTTTTATTCTAATTGTTCGTAAAAGTTAAATAAAATATTTTTTTACGCTCAGAAAAACAAACTTTAGTTACCGAGAAGCGTCTCGTCATATGTCAGTTTTGCTCTTCCGTACATTCTAAGAATCACGTATTACTATTCAACAATAAAAATTACAAATTCTTTTAAAAATATTAATCGAGCACGGATCGGACCAATGTTTAGTGCACCTGAATTCTAAAATTCATATTTTTAAATATCCGTGAAAATTTTGATTTTTTTCCACAGGAAAAAAAAAATATTTAATTTATTTCACGCAGAAAATAAAAATATTTAATCACACAAAAGATTGAAAATCTCGTAAAAATTAATTTCTTTAAAAAAATTTTTTTTTTTTTGACAATTTAATAGAATATAGTACATACCAATTACATAAGAAAAAAAAAGTTTTCAAATATTAATATTATGACATTTTTTTTGCACTTTTTATTTCCGATTTCATTATTTTTTCCTAAAAAACTATAATTCGGTACGTTATACAATTTCATTGATATAGTTATTCAGACTCTTATCTTTATAGAAAAAAAGTACCAAATTTTTTTTCCACATAATTTTTTTTTTATCTCATAAAATAAAATAGGGGGGGTGATAGACATCGTAAAAAAATATTTCCCCTAATATATTTTAGAAAAAAACTATTTCAGATGTATTTACATCCAATGGTAAACATTTATGGAAATTTTCGTGAAAATCGGACCATTAATTGATTTTTCATACAATTTTTAAAAAATCCTCTTATCGTAACTTGTTTTTAGCTACGTTAAATTTCAGTTGATTTAACAGTGCAAAAATGAAAACATTGTTTTTCAATCATAATTTTCATTATTTTCGTATGCTGATAAAAAATTTAAAAAATCATCAGGAGTTTAGTTAATGTTTTTTCTTTCGAATGGAAAAAAATTTTCTAGAAAATATTAATTTTTCTGCAAGTTTCATTGTGTTAAATGTAGGGGGGGTAAATTGCACAGGGTCAAATTGGTGGTACCTAGAAGTCTATATCTAGAATTACAATAAAGTAGCCATAATCTGAGACTTAAAGGTCACGGATTTATTGTCAAGTTTTGATGTTGCCTAACTTTTTCAACAAGATTCCTTATAGGTGATGATTTGCTAAGCAAACCTAAAATTATATTTTTGATTAGAAGTTTTAGAACAGTGAATTTAATATTTCGGTCATTTCTGACCACATTTCTCAACATGAGCCATAATTTTGTCGATGTTGGAAAAAAAAAAGAAGACTATATCCCATCAGCTACTAAAATTTATGATTATATTCATTAATGCAATAATATTGTGGACTGAATTTGGTTCCAAGTTTGGTGAATGAAAAGTACATCTTCCCATAATTCAATATTGAGAAATTGGATTCCAGGTAAATTGATCTAACCAGATCATTTGACACATTTTTGTCACTTGTGATTAACTTAGTTGGAAGGGGGGGGGGATAAATGCGAAATTTTGTATATGTCTTTGTTTACTAAGTTTAGCAGAAGGTTCTGTTTGTAATAATCAATAAAAAAAAAACTTGTTTCTCACTGTTGCACACAACCTGGACTGCCAAAATTGATTTTAGAGGCTGCTGAGAATTGTCTCCGGAACTTCCCCAGTACAGAAGATTAAGTTACTCTTTTATCAAAAGGGTTCTTAAAATGTCGCGGGAGCTGATAAGTGTGTCGACCCTGCGAACATTTGAAAAAGGGAATTGAATTACACATGCTGGGGAAAGGAGGATGGAACATGAAGTTCTAGGTATATCAAAACAAGTTTTATTCGCGCATAAAACTGGGAGAACAAAGCAGGATACAAATTCGAGTTGTCAATGTCTTCCGTGGCTACGTTGTCAGCATCGCAGGCCAAGGAAGGTGACGTTGGTCGGTGTCGTCAGAAAGGGGCTTATGGAGGCTGGAAATATGCTGGGCCAAACCAAAATGAAGCGGCTGAACAAGGTCGAATACACGTCTCGTCGTAGTAGATAGATAAATTTTGTATTTTGTCCTGAATAGAACAATTTGCTAAGCTGTTGCTGTAACCTTTGAACTGCAGCTTAAAGCAGGTGCGTGGTCGACAGAAGGCTGGATCGTATGCGGTTTGTTTACTGGTAAGTTAGGGGTACCACAGGAACATGGTCAGCAGAATGGCAGGGTCGTGTTCATCAGAAGACCGGGTCTTCGGCAGGCAGAAAGGTCACACCGTGAAGGAGTGTGTAGCTCCAAGGCATGTGGATTTGTTTTGATGTTCGGTTGAAACCTGTGCGGGTTTGTTCGAGCTGAGGTGAGCCCCAACACGTATGTTGGGGAGTGCTGTAAAACAGCTCCCATTATCTAGTATTTTTGTGTGTCCACATACGCGAGTACGGCATTTAGTATTTTCACGAATAGAATTCCTTCGCCTTGTTCGAGTCGCATTTCACCTCAAACCAGTTGCAAACAGTGTTTGTTGATATTATTATTGACCGGTATCTGCTATCATATTAATAAAACTGAATATTTATACTAGGGACTGGCGATTTTGTCGTCTGCTAGGAATTTTAAAAGCGAATTAGAAATAATTAAATCTGTCTTTGTCTAAATCGATAAGTAGTAGCATAATAACCATCATTAAAAAAAGAAAAATACAATTACATATGCAGTTTATTTTTAAAAGATTTAAAACTATTTGTTTTGGTCAATTTCGACGATATCAGCTATTCAGCCTCGTTTTCGATGTTTTTAAGTGCTTGTTTACAATTTTACTGTAACATTCGCGTTTGCAAAAAGATTTGCCAAAAATCAGGTAATTATGCGTTTTTAATGAAATTTTCAGTTTTGATTTAACAATTAATGAATTTTATAATGCATCAGTTATTTTATTTCAAAACTTTAATTTAGTATTTTTGCTATGAAAAATTAATATATAAAATTCATTTAAAATATGAAAATGCTGATGTTAAGTTTAAAATGTTATATTTTTAGATTCTAAAAATTAATATCTACTTAATGCAAACCTTATTTTAGGCGCCAAAAGTAATAAGTTTTGAAGAAAAACTCGATTGAAAATGTACCCCTTAAGAAAAAACATCGATGTATATTTTTTTCTTTTATAAAATAATAGCCAATTAAATAATTATCGAAATGAGTAAAAAAGAAATCTAAAAAAAAATAATTATTTATTATTTTTTTTTACATTTTATTTTTCGATTTTCGGTACTTATTTTCTCATAGAAGCGCAACCGTAAAAAATTTTTTTTTGTTTCTATTCATAACTTCGGTCTTTTATCTCTTTATTTATACTGTAATTAGTATCAGGTAAGGACCAACTTGAAACAATTTTACGCCTCCAGCATGAGGGGGGTAAAAATTAAGTGACCTGAAAAAAATTAGAAAGTTTTGAAATAAAATAAATAATGCATTATAAAGATCGTTCTTCGATAAATAAACACTGAAAATTTCATTAAAATCCGATAATTCCCTGATTTTTGGTAAATTATTTTCTGTAGGGGGGGGGGCTAAAGTCATTTGGTCAAAAATGACTTTGAGGCTCTGTTTGCCAGTCCCTAATTTATACATAGGGACTGGCAATCTGAGCCTAAAATGCGTTTTTGACAAAATGACTTTAGCCCCCCTACAGAAATTAATTTACCAAAATTCAGGAAATTATTGGATTTTAATGAAATTTTCAGTGTTTATGTATCAATGAATGTTCTTTATAATGCATTATTTATTTTATTTCAAAACTTTCTCATTTTTTTTTTTTCAGGTCACTTAATTTTGACCCCCCTTATGTTGGGGGCGTAAAATGTTTTGCAAGTTGATCATTTTTTATACTAATTACAGTATAAATAATGAGATAAAAGACCGAAGTTATGAATAGAAACAAAAAAATTTTCATGGTTGTGCTTCTATGAGAAAATAAGTATCGAAAAATAAAATGTAAAAAAATAATAATTAATTTTTTGGAGATTTCGTTTTTACTCATTTCGATAATTATTTAATTGGCTATTATCTTATAAAATAAAAAATTATACATCGATGTTTTTTCTGCTTAAAAAGGGGAGAGGGTACATTTTCAATCGAGTTTTTCTTCAAAACTTATTACTTTTGGCGCCTAAAATAAGGTTTGCATTAAGTAGATATTAATTTTTAGAATCTAAAAATATAACATTTTAAACTTAACATCAGGACTTTCATATTTTAAATGAATTTTATATATTAATTTTTCATAGCAAAAATACTAAATTAAAGTTTTGAAATAAAATAACTAATGCATTATAAAATTCATTAATTGTTAAATCAATACTGAAAATTTAATTAAAATCGGGTAATTACCTGATTTTTGGTAAATTTTTTTCCATTCCAAATGTTACAGTAAAATTGTAAACAAGCGCCTAAAATCATTGAAAAACAGCCAAAATGGCGGATCGCGTCGAAATTGACCAAAACAAATAGTTTTAAATCTTTTAAAAATAAACTGCATATGTAATTATATCTTTCTTTTTTTAACGATGGTTATTATGCTACTACTTATCGATTTAGACAACGTTTAACCTTAAATAATAGATTTAATTATTCTTAATTCGCTTTTAAAACTCGTATCCGATTTTTTTTGCCAGTCCCTATTTATACATCTTCCGGTCAGTTGGGGTTGATAAAACTCCTGATTCTTGTCGGAAAGAAAATGGTCGCCAAGGCTAACAGGTTCTATCTGCTGCTGCTGATTTTGATAGGGAAGAATCAGAAAGAGTGGAGGTTGCTAATGTTTTGTGCTGCAAAGTCGTGGCTGCAATAAACTAACAAAAAGTTGGGAAACTCTTCTAGATTTTTCAACAATTTATTGAACATCAGAATTTATTTATATACAAAATATTTAAGGCTCAAGTTTACAATTCATCTGTCACTTCAAAGTTATATATATATATATATATATATATATATATATATATATGGAGAATGAATATGAAAAGTTTTAGCATGTTAAGGTGCTCAATGCTAAAATAACAGAGCATCTTTAAAATCATAAATGAAATATTATGGTGTTAATTTTCTGTAACTTTAGTTTCATGCATATTATGCAATCTTCAGACGGTTAGATATTGAAAAAGTGGCTTATTCAGTGTTTATATAACATGAAGCGTGCTCACGCGATGGCATGTTATTACGTAAGACTTATATTTAAAACATAAACATGTTTAGGTCATAACGGTCTGTTGCTCACTTAACTTTCAAACCTTTACACATTGTATAATAGGAGTGATGTAAATATGGCTTGATTGATTGTAATTAAGGGACTAAGAATTGAGAATTTTAAAAGGATTATTTTTGCATTTGTCTCAAATCTATGAGCATATCTGCTGTTTGTTGCAGACTCTAAAGGTATTAAGATTCGTTATGGATGTTGCATTTAAGATATTGTGTTGTGCTCTAATATCAAACTAGCTGGACCTGTAGATATATCACAGTATGATAATTATTACAACTAGCAAATATATGCACACTCCGGGTGCAAGTATTTTAGTTAAATTTTATAATAAAATATCATATTAAATTAGAAAGGCTAATGAAACTGAATAAGAATGTAGATAAAAAGATTTTTAACAGAGGGGGTATGATTGAAAAATAGAACAACTTTGAAACTAAATCTTCCATCATTTTCCGTTACTCCCGTCTTTCATTCGTAAATTTTCCTAATTAAACTGTTTAGTTAAAATAGGAAGTAAAGAATAATATTACAGTTATTTCTTCTTGTTAAGAGATTTCTTTTAAGATTTATTGAAGAGATTTTTGCTCATATTCATTAAGATAAAACCAAACAATTAGAAATAAATAATACTGAGCACATATTTATTAAAATCATTATAAAATTATAAAATTGTTATATCAATATGCAAATTAACCTTCCCATTCACACTGCAAACGCCATTTTTTTGTATATATAAATACACTTGCATGTAATTAATATGTAGATATGGTCAACAATATTAATAATGTAAAACAATTTTATTAATTAATGAGGTTTAAATATGAATAAAAATTCATGGAGAATATGACGTAAATAACTAAGGGAATTGTGACTCGATTAGTAATATAGTTTCGGTTACAGACAGAAAAACACACAATCTCCATTATAATAAGATGTTTAAGAGCTATTGCAATAGTTCAATATGTAAAAAGTATAATAATCTTGATTTAACTTTTCTCTTTCTTTCCTTTTCATCTTTTCATTGAAACAGATTAGCATTATCACTACCTCTCTCTCTATCTTTTCTCTATTCTCTTTCTTTCCTCTATTCTCTTTCTTTCTTATATTTTTTCTGTAGAGTATGTCCTTTTTCTTCCCTTTCTTTATAATAAAATGGAATGGTCCATTATTTAACTGAAGTGATGACACTCATAAGAATTTGGCGGATAAGCAATACCAGATAATCAGGATTTACATTTTTACATTTCATCTTGGATGATTTGGACGGTCTCATTTTTAACCAGACGGTGTTGCAAAATTATAACGGTTGTACAATTAAGGAACATAAGTATTAATATAGATATCACTTAAGATATGAAAATATTGAATCATTTTTATTTGTTAAATCATTTATCTTACATATTTCTTAAAAAATTTTATAAAAATGTTTTGGCATATTTACTCATACTTTTTGCTGACATAATTTGCAATAATATTTTTGTTTTGGTCAAATAACATTATATTATATAGTCTGTACTTAACAACATTAAATATCCTTCTTCTATACTAACCTATAGGGCCGGTTAGCTCAGTCTGTAGAGCATCCATCTCTAAACCACAAGGTTCCGGGTTCAATACCGGCCATCGGCAACTGTGTATGCGTAGCACAGGGATCTGTGATAAACTGGGGAACTGCTGGTAGGTGTGGCGCTCCACCTTAGACGCCAAAAATAATCTCCCTGGTCTAGCGCTAGTAAAAAGGGGATATACTACCTTGCTATCTGGCTGATACCGACAATAGGCCACTCTGTCGACTTTACTTACACCAACCTAGTTTTAATATACATTTATAGAAAATAAAATTTCAACACCCCCCCAAATAATACAAATTATCAAGCCTCATCTAATAAAATTCAGAGAAATACTATCCTGGATATGTTTCTATTTACTCAGGGTTAAATGTACAGTGAATTTAGCTAGATTTCAGATTAATACAGGTTCCGAAATAAGGAGTGTATCATCAGTACTTGATACACTATATCTTTCTTGGCATTTAATATAGATCTGTACTGAAAATGTTATCAATATCTATTACCCCTTAGCATGTACATACTATACCCAGGTCAAATTGGCATCATCCTTCAGGAGGTTGTAGTTTTATTTTCTGTTAATCTGTTTTGCACTGTAAATTCAATGGAGCTGTAAATATATCATTTTGTTTAAATTTTCTATTTTGTTTTCAGAACTTTTTACAAATCAGGACTATATTACTTTTTGGACAAAACCTGAAATAACCTTTTGGTTCTTTCATGATTGAATGCCTTTAGAATATGTGAGGGGTTAATGATAATTTGAGAATATATTAAAAATGAAGACACGGGTCTAAATTATAGATATAGAAATCAACAATTTCTAGTATTTAGATTTTTACAGACCAGTGTTCTCCTCTTTATATTGTTAGATACACTATGTGCCCTCTGGCCTTCTTTAGGTGTTTTTTGTTGAACTTGGGAGACTTCATGGAACTTTGAATTGAACCCTTTATTTAATCCAATCGGGTAGATTCTCATTCCGTTAACCATGACCGGGTAGAAATGTTACGCTATGTTAAGTATTGTTATTTTCACTCATAGTCAGGACTGAACCTGCAGCCTCCAGATTATTGTCACTTAGAACTGTATTAACTCATCACTTATATTTGTTGTGCCAGGTGTCCAACTGGACATTTTGTTTTTACAATAAAGATGAGGACAAAAGTCAGAAAAATCTGAATAATAGAAATTATCAAGCCTCATCTAAAAAATTCAGACAAAAAAATTAACAGCTATGAAAAATCATTTGTGAAAAATATGAAGATGGAAATAAATAACTTAAAAACAAATTATTTGCTGACTGAATAAAAGCTACCAAAGTATAAAACTTGGGTTTCTATACATCGCTCTTATTCCATTCAATTAATTTGGTTCTCTTTTAGCCAGTATATTCTCCTGCCTGCCTTCAAGTGTAGACAATAAAAAAAAAGGTTATTAATTAAAGGATAAAATTTGATGTGAGAACAAGTTCTTCTCTGCATAAAGAGGGGTTCTTTGAAAAATCTGTGAAGGGTTAGCGGCAGTGGGAATTCACTAGTCAAAACATAATAAATAAGACAACATAAATGTGGATTTAAAAAGTTTAAGATCAAAAGAAATAATGAATATTATACTTAGTCACCTGATCATTTCACAACAATTTTTTTCTTCCAATTACCTTCAAAGATTCAATTTGAATAAAGACTGATGGCAACTGGAACATACAACATTAAAATTCTAAAAGTTTTATCCTGGAAAAGAAAATTGAGTATATAGAGAAGGTTAATAATATAAGTGTGTGTGTGTAATAAATGAAGGAAAAAAAACTTAAAATTTGTTTCATTGTAATTTATTTCAACTGCATCAATGCAGTATCATCAGATATGAGCAAAAATATGGTTATTACTGAAGGAATTTCCAAGAATACAGGGGTTTAAATTCAGTGTTGACTTATTAATCAACAAATTCTTTCTTTTAAATTACTGAATTGTTTCAATCATCTATGAAGTTAAAATTGGCAGTACCTAGTATACTTTATACCCAACAAAATGTAATAAACTCTTTAATTCAATGATATATTGTTTGCTGATTAGACTCTGAAGATTTTGAATCAGGGCTTTTAACCTTACCCATGGCCACAGCATTCACAAGACTTTTTTTAAATTTTTTTATTAAAGGAATTAAAAGATGGTGATTATAACTGCCCCAAAACATTTCCCATTGTAAAAATGCAAAAAAAAAAAAAAGCAACTTTGCCAATTAAATAATTACCAATAATTACAGGTTGTGATGGTCAGTCAACACAACCTTTTAAGAAAAGTATATCTTAGTTCTTTCTCCAAACAAGCAATAAGATTGTCCGATATTCTAAGACTTCATTTTGAAACAATAATTTCTCTTGGCAGTAATTGTAAAACTGTCTCGAGCAAGTAAGACATTACAAAATGAAATAGAAAAACAAACCAATGGGTTAATCTGACTATAAATTTGAATCCTGAAAATAATTACTTGTTTATATTGTTTGTATACTTCATTCCATTATAAAATGCTGGGAGTGATCAGATATAGCTCAAATTATTTAAGTAATCAAATAAACTATTCCATGTTTAACTTAAATGTTGGCATTAAAGAAAGGGGAGATAACTCTTTCAAAAGTTAAAATTCCGTTGACTAAACCGAAAAAAGATGAATAATTAATAAATAACGATGTGGATACAGCATGTTTTATAAATTTGAGTATGCCTGATTTCATATTCTTTTATTTTTGGAATTTTAGGGTGCCTTAGTAGTGTTGATGTTGAATAACTTTTAAAATAAATATCAAATCAATTTTGACTTCCCACTGAGTTATATATTTTTAAGGACATGTCGTAATTCATTTGTCATATTTTTGATAGTAAAACAATTTTAATTTTTTTCTTAAACATATTCCAATTAAAGTTAAGCAAAGGATAAGTTTAATGCCATTGATTCTTCTCAAAACAAGATTATATTAGGTAAATTTAGGATTTGAATATAATTTAGCTGGTTTATGATGAATGAATTTGAATCTTTTCTTTTACTTTTTTTTTTTTTTTTTTTTTTTTTTGAAAATTTCGTTAGTGAAGGAGTTGATACCAATTTTGTCAACATAAGAAATTACTTTTTAGTGATATTTCATTAATTTTAGAAAAAATCCAAATGAATTGTAATTCTATATAAATTGAACCAAGATATCTTTTTTCTATTGTTACTTTAAGTTAATGCAAAAGAAAAAAAAGTTGAAGCCAACACCCCTCCCCCCAAAAAAAAACCTTTCTCAAGGGGAGGTAATTATTAATTAGATTAAATATCCATTACCATGATAATATATGCCACTTAATATTTCTACTTTTTAACAGTATATTTTGTTTTTAAACAATTTCTTCAAACATCAAAATCCAGTGGAAATTGAGTTTTTTTCTTTTTTTTATAGCAACAAATTGTTTTTGGCTGTCTAGATATTTCACCTTAAAAGTTATCTTCATTGCTAGATATATAATTGATCAACACCAAAGACTTACTACTTTATACTATTCATTATCAAATATAATTTAAAAAAAAAGATATGGCTGTTTATGATGTATTAATATCAAATAATGGAACTTTCAGTTAAAAAAAAAGAAGAAAAACTATCAGTGTTAATTTATAGAATTCAAGACTGGAAATTGTAGTATATTCTTGAATTTTAATGTTCAGAATTCCAAATCTGAATGGCTTTTAACCTTGTTGCTAGTCATTTTAGAAGAATGTCAGTATAGACAGTTGATATTCAACTAACAATAGCATAAAGGTCAATGGATGTCAAAGTTCATGTAGGTGTCAAACAGATGTTTTTTTCTTTTTCTTTTTCTGTATTGATATTGTCAAGCTGGATCTTTTGTTTTTGGAAGAAAACTCTGTAATAATTAAAGCATTAAAATGTATTTAAATATTGACAATAGTCTATTGTCTTTAATAGAATCATCACTTATGATAAGTTTGCTACTGTTTTGTCTTCCAATGATATGTAAGAATGCAAACAGACATTTTGGTTTCTCGTTTTGTGCCAAATTTCAGATTTTTACAAAAATTTAGAATGTAACCCATCACTTAGTTTTTTTAAAACTTTTTTTTATTTATTTATTTTTTTCATAATTCCTGCCAAATAGTTAATTATTATGTAACTTATGATAATGTCAAATCTACTACTGATAAAATGTTCCACTAAGGAATGTTGCCTGTAGAATGTTTACTGAAGTACATAGGCACCAAACAGCCGATTGGTATCCTGTTAGTTTGTGTTGTCTGCTGCTTATGATGTCTGAATAGAAATCACTTCAGTATATTTAACATCAGTATTACTGCAATGGTGAAGACACCATGGCAATTTTTCTAATTTGTTCTAGAAGTCTAAAGTCTATTATTATAACAAATAATTGTTCTGAAATGATCCAAGATCATAAGTGTATAACTGAATTTACCAACAACAAAATATGTACAAAAGAATTTAATCGGCTAGATCTTGTTTAAAAAGAAAAAAAGTCAAAATAGTGTACAGGAATAATTTCAGTGACCTTGAAATAACTTAGGTGCAGAATGTTAGACTGGAGGCAATAATGTCAAGATTAAATTAAACTAATTTCAGTTACCATTTAAGCTTGATATAAAATATCTTATTCATAGAATTTATATATATCTAATAATGGAGATTCGGTCTTGATTTATCTGTAACCAAAACTACATCACTACTTACGTCACAATTACCAAAATTGTCAATACATAGAATAAAGAACAATTACTATTAATAAAATAAATAAAAGGTGTTCCTTATAATTCAATGTTTGAATCCTTTCCATTGTAATAAATAAACTATATATTATTTAAATAAATAAACTATATAAACTGTGAAATTAATTAAAAAATTGTATCATTACTTTAAATGGAAAAAATTATTTGCGAAATTTGTAATCAGTTTTGTAAATCATTGTTTACTCTCATCACTTTTTCAGTAACAAGAGGTTAATTATAAGTTTACAAATAAATAAATACTTATGATTTTGTATAAAATTTGGGTGTAAAATATTCAAAATAATTATTTAATAAGATGCGTGCAAAATTTTATTTGAAGAGGACAGAACTTAGTTTCATTTTAAATTGGTTTTTATTTTTATTTTTTATTTTTTACTCCTTTTAATAAATTTGATTTTACTTATGACAAAAACCCTATGACATTGAATTTTTAACTCCACCCCACCCAGACAATATCTTTCAAAAATGAACTTTTACACCGCCCGGGGTGGTTTTTTTTTTTGCTTAGCATTTAATATTCATCTGTCTGAATTTTTGAGATGAGACTTGATAATTTGTGTTAGGTTTTTTCAGACTGTTGTCCTCATCTTTATTGTTATATACAGAATATTTTGACTGATGTGCCCTCTGACCTTCTTCAGGTGAACCTTATTGAACTTTGAACCAAACCCTTTATTTAATCTTTTGGGGTCGATTATTCTCATTCTATTAACCATGACCAATTACAAGTGTTAAGCAATGTTTAGTATTGTTATTTTCGCTTTTAGTCAGGATTGAACCTGCAACCTACAAGAAGGTTCCCAAGTTTGAGAAGAAACCCATGAAGAAGGCCAGAGGGCACATTGACCGAAACGTGTATGCAAGGTGTCAAAAAAGTATCGAGATTTTTGTACTTTTTCCATTCATTAATTTTTTTCAGAATACAAGGTGTCAAAAAAAGTACCAGGTTTAAAGCTGTATTTACATGAAATGAAGACTGAATAGAATGTTATTTTTTTCAGAAGACAAGGTGTCAAAAAGTACAAAAAAATCTCGATACTTTTTTGACACACCTTTTATAACAATAAAGATAAGAACCAAGTCTAAAAAAATCTACATATTTATCTCCCTTGAAAAATGATTGGGATTAATGTGAATGTTAACGAGTTACAAATTGGATTGGAAATTACTTTATTTTTGCACTTAGTGTAACGGATATCATCACAGGAAATGATATCTGTGACCAGGGTTCAAATTCTGGATGCGGCTATTTGTGTTCACTTCTTGTTAATGCCCTTGGGAAAAGGCATGAATTCATCTAATCTCCCACCTGCTGTGGGTGAATAGTAGGGTTCTTTAACCTTAGTAAGGCAACCAGTCTAGGAGAAGGAAAACATGGAGAATGTGATGTAAATAACTAAGGGAATTGTGACTTGAGTAGTAACATAGTTTCTATTACAAACATAATCTCCATCATAAGATTTTGAAGCAAGCTGATGATTATTGGAGTGGGGCAGATGGCTTCATCTATACAGCCTACTCAAAATTGAAGCAAGGAAACGTTTAAAATGGGAAGATTATAATGAAAGCCTCATTCCACTGGGTGCCACAAGTATTGAAACGGAAACTTTGAACCTATTTTCTCTTTTGAAAGAAGATGAAGCAATTGGAGAAATCTTTTTATAGGTAGATCTGGGTGTTTTAAAAAACCCGATTGCACAATGTCAGTTCTATAATTAGACAACTTTTGAAGAGTTTGAAGCAGCAGCAGCAGCAGCTTACGGATTTAGATGCAGATCTTGTGAAAGTAGTGTACACGTCCATCAAATAATTGATAATTCACTGAGCTGTGATCAGAAAGTGTTTCCAGACTCTTAGATTATTTATTTATTTCTTAAAATGAATTTTGTTGTTTGAACTAATTTTTGTAACTATTTTTCATTTTGATTTAAAAAAAAGTTTTTCATTTTTTTTTATAGTTAATATCAGGGCTGTGGAGTTAAAACACAAAACCTCTGACTCCTATTTTTGGCATCTCCAATTCCTCTTCATGTAATTGATTATGGCCTACTAATAGATATAAAATTATGTTTTTAAATCTATTTATAAGGAGTGTGCACTTTACAGGCTAAACTAGGCTCATAAAAAGTGTAAATTAAACTGGAGTTGGTATAAATTTTCCTAGTGACCCCTTAAATCTTTCTGACTCTGACTTCATAGCTCTGGTTCATAATAAAGTATATTAAAAATGAATTTTTGAAAGTAAAAGTTGGATGAATAACAATGTTGTACAGTGTTTTTATATTAACACAATTTCGTCTAACATGACATTTTACAGAGATTAATTGTTAAGTGAGAGAATACTGTATATATAAAATGTTTATATAATTAAAAAGAAGGAGAAAATAAAAAGCAGGTAACCCAATGAGAATGTTGCAAGACCATTTACATTTTGTGTACAAGTGAAATGAGACATAAGGACAATTTTTTTTTTTTTGTCAGAGTAAAAGAAAATTCTTGTTGCTTTTTAAAAAATTCTTATAGCCATGTCAAGATTAATTAAAATCCATTTGAATATATCAGGATAAATTCAAAGATATTTGAAAAAAGAATTAATCATGAATCCTGGAATATATAGAAACTTAAATTTTTCTTTCTTTTCTTTCAGACCATCTTCCAGAATCATGACATCGATTTTAACGTCCGATGGTTGGCTGTGTTATATTTTAAAAACGGCATTGAGCGTTACTGGCGTAGGAACGCTCCAAAGTGAGTAAAAATGACTATACAGTATTCATTTTTATTTATTATGTAAAAATCTGTTTCCTTTTTAGCTTGTAACTACCTTCCTCTGTTGAGGATTTAAAAAAGAAATTTATTAAAAAATCGGAATATTTTTTTTTCTCTTTCTTGACATAGGGTAAAAAAATTTTGGGCTCCTCATTGAAAATGTATTTGAAAATCTCAAATTAAGAATATAACTAGATCCAGGACAGAACCCTTTCTCTGTGTGTGTGTGTGGAGGAGGGAGCGAGTCCCTGTGTTATAGTAGCTAATGTGCTGAACTGTGACATCATAGTAAGCGAGTTTGAACTTCAGTTGTAATATTACGTTTACTTTCAGACTAAGACACTTGGGAAAGGTATGAACCCTCTTACACCCTCCCCCGTTACTATTAAATAGTATAACTACAGTTCTTCAACAAGGATGCCTTTGGCATTAAATAACCCACAAAGCTTGATATGTCATTAAACTAGCATTACAAGCATTTAGCTGAAAAAAACGCTGACATTTTCAAATTTGCAACCTTAATCAGTTAAATTTGCAATTTCTAGAGTATTTCTTAACCAATCTTAAAAATATTTATATGGTTGGAAAGAGAATAGAATAATCTTTCTAAATATGTAATTTTTATCGGTTTTCATCCATTGAATTATTTTTTTACAGCGAGTTAAAACCGTATTTTTGGTCGAACAGCTGAAAACAAAAATATGACTTATTTAAAAAAAAAAATTTTTAGGATAAATTTTACACGGTTTTGTTTTTCAAAATCAAAATGGCTAATCTTTATCAATATTCTTGAAATTTTGCACTTAATTAGAAGACACCTGGAAGTACAAACGGGGTCTTTTTTATTTTTATTTCTAGGACCCGTGGAAATAAAAAATATGAGAGGGAAAAGTTCAAGGCTATTTGTTTAAAAAAAATATAAGAGAAGCAAAAAAAAAAAAGAAAGATTGCAATACAGTTCGGGATTTGCTCCGAAAGTTTGGATTTTGAAGAAAAAAACTCTAATTTACGTGACTTTCGGATGTAAAAACACCCTGTCAACTGACGTCACAAATTGGACCTTATTGATTTAAAATCACAATTCCTCATATATTTATGGTTCAATCTTAAAAAATATTTATATGGTTGGAAAGAGAATAAAATAATCTCTCTAAATATGTAATTTGTATGTGTTTTTATTAATTGAATAATTTTTATAGAGAGTTAAAAACGTATTTTGTTTCTAACAACCGAAAATGCGTGATAGGAATTTTTTTCCGAGAATACATTTTGCACTCTACATTTCTTTGGAAAATCTAAGTGGCTAATCTTTATCAATATTCTTGAAATTTTGCACTCAGTTAGAAGACACCTGGAAGTACAAACGGGGTCTTTTTTTTTTTTTTTTTTTTTTTTTTCTAGGATCCGTGGAAAAAAAAATATGAGAGGGCAAAAGTTCAAGGCTATTTGTTTAAAAAAAATATAAGAGAAACATAAAAAAAAAAAGCACTATGTCCGTGATATTAAAGTTTCAGCATTATTTTGATATATAATTTGTAAAATGGAAAGATTGCTAAACCGTTCGGGATTTGCTTCGAAAGTTTGTATTTTGAAAAAAACAACAAAAAAAAACTCAAATTTATTCAACAGGCGTATGGCGGGCGTAACGTAAATTCTCAGCTAGGCATTGTTTATGCACACAAAGTTTAATTCATCGCTTATTTTTCATCCAATTTTTAAAATATTTATATCGTTGAAAATTAAAAAAACAATCTTTCTAAATATTCAACTTTTATGTATTTTTAACAATTGAATTATTTTTTACGCCCGTTTCAATTTTGGAAAAAAAAATAACTTGAAATGTAAACGATGTAAACACAACAGGCCCACACTGACTGAGTTTGTGTGAAAACATATGTAAATAGGTAATCTATTTCTTTTATGTAATTCAACATAATGTATTTTTAAATTCAAAGTAATGTTATATATTTAAATTAATATTATATATGTATTATATATGTGTATACATGCAGTATAAAAATGAAAATGTTAAAAAAAAAAAAAAAAAAAAAAATCTTGATATCCCTACTTTTTATTCCCCAAATAATGGATTCTAGCATGGAGATACATAAAATCTAAGACCAAAATCATAAAGAACAGAATTTTAAATCCTTAATATATTATAACTCTTTATATAATTTTTTTAACAAAGCCTGTTCTGTGTGTGCGGCTTTGTTTACGTTTTTTTTTTTTCTCCATATTTGGGAGTTTGACAAAACCCCTGATGGTAAACAATTATTAAAATTTTACACATTATATATGAAAATAATTCTGAGACTCTCTTCTATTAATGATATAGTGCTCTTTTTTTGCTTATCATATTTTTTGAAGAAGTCTCCATCAATTTTGGTCTGTTTTGCTTCCAAAAGTTGGAGAAGAAAAATGTTCCTGCTTGTAGTTTAAAGTGTTTCTAATTAAATGTAAAATTTCAACAATATTGATTAAGATTAGCCACTTTGAATTCACAAAAAAAAAAAAAATGTAAAATGTAAAATTTAGTCTCAGAAAAAAATCCATATGCATTTTTGGCTATTCGAAGCAAAATTCCGTTTTAAATCGCTTTAAAAAATAATTCAATTGATAAAAACATATACAAATTACATATTTGGAAAGATTATTTTATTTTCATTCCAGCCATATAAATATTTTAAAGATTGGATGAGATATATGCGAGAAATTGCAAGTTGAATCAATTAAGATGCAAATTTATCAATGTCCACAGATTAAATTGCTGGTAATGCTACTCCATATTTAATTTGTGTATATTACTAAGGAATGAGAAACTTCTATAATCTTTTTAATGAATTTTTTTTCTTTTATCAAGAAAGCATTAGGATATATTTTAGAGTGGAGGTGAAAAATTTGAATTGGTCTGACAATGCAAAAACAGTTTATAGAAGGCTGTATGTTTTCCACCCACAAGTGAAAGAAATATATACAAAAACCCCCCAAAGCAAAACAATTAACAAGTGGCTGTAATGTGATATTCTTTTTTTGTTTAGAAAGCTATTTCCAATAAAGTCTTTTAAATTATAATTTCACGTCTTATGACCTGGTTTTTGACACCCACTAATGGAGCCATTTTATAGCTCTAAGGAATAGTCAAAATGTATATTGATTAATTAAATGTAGATTTTGCAACAGATGAAATGAGAAACAAAAATCAAAATAATTGGAGGTGTGTGGTGTAATGGCTACCATCATAGGAAATGGACACAGTGAAAGGTGTTCAAATCCTGGATGTGGCTGTTTGCATTTCATGAAATGCTAATACCCTTGGAAAAGGTACAAATACAACTATTCTCTCTCCAGTTATGGATAAATAGTAGAGCAGACTGGGCTCTTTAACCTTGGTATGGCAACTGGTCTAGGAGAAGGAAAACTCTGAATTCAAACCAAAGGGGCTTTGTTCTCGTTAGTCGTTTTGACTAATGGCATATTTAGAGAACTCCTCCCCTCCATGATTAAAAACAATATGGGATACAAATTTTGACAAAAGTTTATTTTTCATTTTTGGTTGTTTTCTGTAGTGTTATAATAATAAAAAGGAACAATAACAACAGGGGTTAAAGCTAGTAATAAAAGTAAATGTTTGGTTATTCCAATATAATAATTGCTAGAAATACAAAACTTGCAAAGCTAAAGTTATTTTTGTTTGTGAAAAGTTTAAATATTTTTTTTAAATTCTGACCATTTAATGAGGCTATTACAAAGATTTTGTAGCTGATAAGTGAAAAAGATTTTCTATGTTGGTCATTGGTGTTTTGCAATACTGTTAACCGTACTACTAGATAATAGTTGCTATCATTTTACAATTTGTACTTATAAAGAAAAGATACATGCTATTATATTTATAATTGAATGTATTCTTGTTTAATATTAGACAAAAATAAAACTTGATAAGTGGATTTGGTGAAGTGGGCTATTGTCAGTATCAGCAGGACAGCGAGGAAGTCTATTCCCTTTTCACTAACACTAGACTAATATGATTGTTTTTTGTGTCGGAGTTGGAATGCTATACTTTCATCAGCTCCCCACTTTACCACACTGATCTAAGCTTTGCTACTCAGGCTCTGAGTTGGCGAGGGCTGGTATTTAACTCTGAATCTTGTTGTTCTTAATGTATACTCTACCAACTGTATTTATAATTTCTATAATTGAAACCAATCCAGTAGTAGTTGTAGTATCCATTGTTTTTTAAAATTTTTTAGCTGATATATAAAAACAAACCGTTGGATATATATTGTTAGAATAATTGTTTGCTGTTTGTTGTATGCATTTTTTTTGTGTTCATTTCAGTGCCATTGCTGAAGAAGAAAAAGATGCGTTGAAGAAACGCCTTGTTGATAGCTTTAATGAACCGGTGCCACAGGTAAGTTACTTAGGTTTTATAGTTTTGATGCTAAGCATGTGCTTGTGAGATGTTTTATAAAGGAATGGGTTCACTGGTTAAAAAAAAAACAACTTTGTAAATTTTTAACAATTTCATTGAAAATTAGATTTTTATAGATATAGGTGTTATTTTTTCTTGTTTTAATTTAATTTTTTTTTACTTGATATGCTAGTCCAACTCTAGTTACAATGCTGACTCTTAATAAAACTGAAATATATTTGTAAGTAATAAGTATTTAAATCTTTTTTTTTTTTTTTCACTTAAGACTAAATATTTTGATCTTAATGTTTTGTAACTTTAGAATACTTATGATTTTAAAAAAAAAAAAAAAAAAAGTTGTGAAAGCATTTTTGTAGGATTTGTTAAGAGTTATCTAATGAATTGTTGGCTTAATATAGCATTGAAAATCTTTTTTACTATTAAGTTAAAGACAATAGGCCATTTCACCACTGGCCTATTGTCGGTAACAGATGGACAGAAGTAACTTGAGTACCAATTGGACAAACGTATGGTATACTGTGTACAGGGTGTCTGAAAGTCGTGTCACCTGTTAACTCCCACTCCATTATTTTTTTAGGTAAAATATTTAAATGTTTAAAGTTTTTTTTTAAGAGGTAAAATAATTTCATAACATATATATAATATTATTAAAACAAAAAAATAATGAAAGTTAAAACAATATATATGGGTGACAAGACTTTCGGACCACCCTGTACATTAGGGTAGGTTGATTTTTCACTTAAAAAAAAAAAAATATCAAGTTCTTGAACAGCAAAAGTTGTGTGTTGGTATAATGAATACTGATACAAAAAATTAGATCTCTTACTTGCACCATTGTTTGAGGAAATAACATAAAATATAGTCTACTAAATTGCACCAAAAATCCTTTTTTGCAACATTTGGCTTAAAATTGGTTAGAAAATTTTGCAATTTCAATATTTAAACCAGAAAATGTCATTTTAATCTACTAAATAAAACGAATAAAATATAACTAGAATTCAAATTGAAAATATGCCCCCCCCCCCCACACTCACCCACAACACATGGATGTTGCTAGGCACAAATTAAGGGATCATTTTATTTAGAATATCCCTCAAAAAACCTATTGGGAAGATTTGACCAAATTTGGTGATTATTGTTTAACTTAAAAATAATTCTATAAATTGACATAACCAGTTTAGTTAGTTTTATATAAATAAATGTTTATTTACCTAATGGCCAATTTTTTATAGCTTCTTCTCTCACTTATAGTTAAGCTGACTTCATCATTGAGTACAAAATATTTTCAGGCAATAAAGCAAAAGGTTTATGTTGAATATTTTTCAATGTCATGTGTTGGATTTCAAGTAACTGTTTAATCCTTTTGATCATATTGAAAATATACAGTTGCTGATTATGAAACTTGTTATCCCTTTTGATTTCAAACTAGCCAACTGCTTATAACTTAATAAGGTTGTGAAGTTTGGCAGATATTTCTTGTGGCCAACCATCTTGCCTGATTTATAGGCCAAATTTTCCATCCAGCAAATTTAAGGTCCATCTTTCCTCTAGAAATCCCTACTGTATATTCCAAGAGAAGTTTCTGGTTCCAACTAAGGTCATCTATTTCCTTGATAGTAAAACAAGAAGTGCCAAGAGGACTACCAACTGCTGTAAATATTTGGGTTAAATGAAGGTAATCATTTCCACACATTGAACCAGTGAATGTTGTAGGACTTCTTGTAGTACCATCAACATAACTGAAAAGAACTTTAAAGGGAAGTTAATTTTGATACAGGAAGCAACCAATGGTGTGTAAACTTCTTTTTCCTCCGAAGTGTTACAAGCTTTTCAGCCTTTCAACCTGTATTGATATTGTCTAGAACAACCACCTTTATGCCTTTGATTTCATTCTTGACTTTGCTCTATTTTGAATTTATCAAAGATTTTAATACTAGCTTTAAAAAACGCCCATAGCTTTGTAAATCTAAGAGCAAGACATTGGAAGAAACATCACCCATGATTAATTCAATATTGCAAGTGCATTTTCCAATCATTTTTATCTAGAAAAAAAAATTATCAGAAATTGCACAAATTGAATGAAAATGTCAAAATTGAAAATAAAATGAGAAAAATATAATAAAAATAATAAACATACCTAAAAGCCAACAGAATACAGAATAAATCAAGTTCCTAGATTAGCACGTAAACACTACAGCGTTGTGAAAGAAAGACAATTACTTTGAAAATAATATCAGTGACTATTAAGGTATTATAATAAAGTCTATTTTAATATAAAAAAAATATAAGTTAAAAGGGAGATAATTTCTACTTACACAATAAAAAATATCTTTAAAAATAAGACTTCGTAATTATTTGTATTTTAAATAAAATATTTTACAGTATTTAACTGATAAAAAAACCCAACTTTTATTTGATTTATTGAGAACATTATGGATATTGGAATTTAAAAAAAGATCTATTAATGTATTTTTTACGTTATCTTTCTACCTATTTATCTTTTTTGGGTAACACCGAAATAATCATTATTTTATGATTATTTTAGTCTTTAAAATTAATTTCCTTAGATGAGAAGAAAGTTTTGAAGAAAAATATTTTGGGTGGTAATTCTTTTGTTTATTTGAACTTTCTTCCTAATGGGAGAGTTTCCAGTTCTGAAATCAACCCCCTCTACTACACATTTCGTGGACCTAGATCATTCCTATTTTGGTTAGATTGAGAAGTTTTTTTAAGAATTCCTTTTATAATATTTTCTTTGAATTTATTTGCTGTGAATGTGTTTATAGACTGGATGAACCATGTAAAAATTTTGTTTTTTGTTTGTTCAGGTGGCCACCCAACTGGCTGTACTGATTGGCAAGATTGCTCGCATGGACTGTCCGCGGTACTGGCCTGAGCTGATCCCCACTTTGCTGCAGGTGGTACGCTGCAATGATCGATTGCTGCAAGAACGATCTCTCCTCGTACTGCATCATGTTATCAAGTCGTTGGCTTCAAAACGTCTCATGGCAGACCGCAAGCTCTTTGAAGAAGTGAGTTTCAGGAATATTCCTTTTTTTTTTCTTTTTATTTCATCTGGTTGGCATGTGATAGTAATTGATTCTGTTTTCATTCAAAATGATTTTTTCTTCTATAATTGGTAATTTACATTGTTAAAGATGATATAATTTCAAGTTTTTTTTATATAAAATTTATAATTATTTGCTTAGAGGCCACCACCTGTGGCTATTAAGTTTGATCTCAAGTAACATCCTATTTATAGAATTTGTTCAACCACTTGTGAACCATGATTTTTTTTTTAATAATCTATAAGAAGTGTGCACTGTATAACTTTACAGACTAAACTAGAGCTGTGTAAAGTGGAGGCGCGTGGTGTAATGGTCACCATCTTAGGAAATGTACTCAGCGAGACTAGTTCAAATCCTGGACAAGGCTGTTTGCATTTCACATAATGCTAATACCCTCCAGCTATAGACTAGGAGAAGGAAAACTCTGAATTCAAACCTGTTAAACTCCGCTTAAGAAATTGACCTTGTGTTACATCTTACTTGTGCAAAGGGGTTAGTAAATATGTATAAAGTGTAAATTTAACTGGAGTTGGAGTCAGTATAGTTTTTCCAACTCCAGTGACCCCTTGCTTCCGACTCCACAGCCCTGCTATTTAGAAAGGATTAAAGTATTGAAATTAGCATTTCATTATCTTCTATATCAAAAATTTGAAGGATTAAATAACAAAACAAAATGAGTGTATACACTGGCCTCACAAAATAATCATTTGGTTGCAAATTGGATTGTGATAAAATTAGTTAATGGGCTTTATGAATTTTTAGGAATAGCTTAAGGCTGAACTTTTAAAAAATTGCTAGCTTAGAATATTACCATGGACTCTTTCTTTGGAGACTATAACTCTATTCAATTTTATAACACTTTTTGTATTTAGGTTTTCCATTTTTTTTTTTTTTTTTTTTTTTTTTTTTTTTTTAAAAAAATATAATTCCCTCCTTCATTGCCTCATAAATGTTACTTTACTGTTGTTCTAGGTATCAGACAATTTATTCTCATTTGTGTTGAACTTGTGGAATACGCACATGGAGACCTTTCTGCAGCTTGCCTCAAAGTACGAGGAAGGGATGTTAGAAGCTATTGAGAGGTGCATTTTGATTCTTAAAGGTAAATTTTTTTTATATATGAATGAAATTAAAAATCTAAATTTTTTCGTTGTTTTTTTTTTTTGTTTTTGTTTAAACGTTTATATGAAAATTATTTTTTTCTTTTCAGTGTTAAGAAAATTGGTTTGTTTTGGATTTAGGGATCAGCAGCTTCATTCCGATGCAATTTTATTCATCAACTTGATTTTTACTCGGCTTGAACCCCTTCTTGAATGCCGTGAGTTAAATTTCCAAATAATTTAAAAAATCCTTCTCGTTATTAAATTGCATTTCCTTGCCTATTTAGTGTATTTTATTTGAATCTATGAATTATATTTTGAATTTGGGGATTTAACAAAATTTTGTCCTGGTTTGAAGCTAGTTTTTCTTTTTGATCTTAATGTTAAACAAATTAGTAATTTTGATCTTTTGTTGTTCCGGCCTTCTGCCCTAATTCATCCTATGTTTTACTGTGCCAGCATCAGGTGAATTTCTGGCCCAACTTAGATATTTTCCGAGTTGTGTTTTTGTCGGCAAGTTAATGTAGATAATGAATGATAATGAAATTTATTGTGTACAGTGCTCATGTGCACCACACTCATTAAAGTCTCGTGTGTGTGCATGGGAGTATCGGGTATAGTCTTGGCGGACTACAGGAAGCATGGAGGCTTTGAAAGATGCAGTGTTTCGGCAGCCCACAACGGATGCAGGCAGCTTATTTCATGCCTCAGCAACTCTGAGCGTGAAAAAATGTTTCCGAAAGTCATGTGAGCTATGCTGTTTTCTGACTTTGTAGGCATGCCCACGTGTGTGTTAGAAAGATGGAGATCAAAAAGGTGCTCAAGGTTGCTGTTGTTAAGATGATTAATGACCTTATGAGTGTTTACTAGGTCAGTTGCCAGATGCCGGAGTTTCAACGAATCCATTCCCAGAGCAGCAAGATGTTCAGAATATGGCAGATGCCTGAAGGAGGGTATTCATTTGGTTGCACATCTCTGTACAGTTTCTAGGAGGTTAATGTTCTGAGCGAGATGGGGGTTCCAGACTGATGTAAATTCCAAGTCTTGCCGCACCATAGCTTTGTACAGCTTTAAATAGATAGCTGGTTATTTTCCTCCCAAAATGCATGGTGGTACATTTGTCTACAGCCAACTTCATTTGCCATTCAGTGATCCATTGTTGCACTGTGTCCAAGTCTGACTGCAAGAAAGATCTGTAGCATTCAGGATCTGTCTTTTTTTTTTATCTTAAGGTACAGCTTGATGTCATCTGCATTCTTCAGTACTGTGGTATTCCTTAAGTTATATTTACCCCCCCCCCCCCGCAATTTTTATTGGCAAATCAATGTAGATATTTTACATTTATTGGGGCGGGGGGCATTTTTAAAATCAAGATACATAGTGTACAGTATGAAAATTGATTTGAAGTTTGAGTTTTGTAAAAATTCAATTGGAATTTGTACAAATTCAATCAAAAAAAAAAAAAAAAAAGATTTAGTAGTGTTGGGGCGGGGTAAAATATCTACATTGATTAGCCAATAAAAATTGCGGGTGTGTGTAAAATATCTACATTAATTTACTGACAGAAACATGACTTGGAAAATATTAAGTTGGTCCAGAAATTTGACTGACGCTGGCACAGTAAAACATAGTGTAAATTAGAGCAAGAGGCCAGGACGACAAAAGATTAAAATTACCAACAAATTCTTAATCTTAAACAAATTCATTTGGATAAAGTTTTACATTTGTATAAAAGTTACTAAAATTATATTTTGAATTACTAATACTGAATTGGTTAAGTAGAAATTTTGAACATGTAAGTTGCAGTCAGTATATGCCCACTTGATAGAATTGTATTTTGTTGTTGCTGAGATTATGGGAGGATCATCTGGTTGTTTGGAGGAACAAATCAACAACTACAACAAACAATTTTTAAAAATAGACTAGCAATGTAATGAAATATATTAAATTAGAAAGACTAACAAAATTAAATAACGCATATAAAAAGATTACTTATTTTATATTTTAATTGGTCTCTATATAAACTCATTCATAAGATTGATTTTAATGCATTGGAGAATAAAACAATAATATTAGACATCAATAACTCCAAGTATTATTTATTAAACACGGTTTTGTTTAAACCAGTATGCAAATTAACCAGAACATATATTATGTAAACCTTTATTTATTAGTGATATATAAGACACATAGCAGGATTTTAAATGTGTTAATACCATAGGCTGTTTTGAGGCAAATCTATCTCAGCTAGACTATTAGACATTGTTAATAAGATGCTAATTAGGATTAAATAATGATAATGATTATTTAATAACCATTTAGAATATAATGTAAATAACTAAAGGAATTGTGATGGTGGCAGTGGCATAGTTTCGGTGACAGACATACAAGCTCCATTATAAGATGTTTTATTTTCTTAAAGACTGTTGGAGGTAGAATTTTAGAGTTTTGGATTATTTTTTAAATTTTTTTAGTCATATCCAGATGTTTATGTCGAAATATAACTTGTCGACTTGTATCTTTTTGATGTTTGTCAAATTTCATGTTAAACAACATTTGATCGAATTGGTCATTCACAAAACTTAATGACTAACATTTTTTTTTTTTTTTTTTTTTTTTTTCAGGACGTAGTCTGTGGGGAAATAGACAAATTGTGGATAAATGTGAGAAATTAATTCTGCTGATGAGCAAAGTGGTAGGTACTCTTCAATTCATATCCAACCCATCCCTCTCAATCTATTAGAGTTTTAAAAAAAAAAAAGAACTTAATTTGCTGAATGAGAAGCAAAAATGGATATAAGTTCCAACAGAATAATTAAGTATACATTTAAAAAAAAAAAAAGAAAAAAGGGGTCAAAGATTGACTTAGAGAAAGCCGACACTAATTTACAATTATTAACCAAGTTGAGCTCCATTGATGGTTTGATTAAAATCAAAATTCTTTAGTGTTGGCTTTCTCTAAGTCAATCATTGACTTAATTTTTTTTATTTTAAATTTGCTGAATGTAAGTAGTAAAGTCAACAGTGGCCTTTGTTGGAATCAGTTGGACAACATAGGGAGTCTATCCCCCTTTTAAGTAGTGCTAGACCAGGAAGAATTCAGACAAATAATATTTTGTTACTTTAATATATATATATATATATATATATATATATATATATATATATATATGAGAGATTTTGGTATGTATGTGTCGATGTATAACTCCAAAATTGATTTTTACTGATTAAGGGGTGTAATTAATTAAGCCAAAATCAACCAATTTGCGGAACTGTCTGTATACCAGCCCCTGCTGATAATAAAATATTGTCTCTGCCTGCTTTTTGTTACAGCGATATCAGCAGCGTAGTTTGATTTTAGTGAATTAATTTTGCAGTCTAAGCCGTTCAGCTCGGAATTTATCGCCTATTTATGGTCCAATCTTAACAATTTTTATATCGTTAGAAAGAAAAGAAATTAATCTTTTTAGGTATGTAATTTGTATGAGTTTTTATCAATTGAATCCTTTTTTTCAGCGAGTTAAAAAATTGGCTTCGGATAGCCACGCTGCTTTTTATTATCGCAATACAAGTAGTGCAGTCTATGCCAGTCAGCTTGGAATCTCTCGCCTATTTATGGTCCAATCTTTAAAATATTTATATCTTTAGAAATGAGATGAAATAGTCTTTCTGAATATGTAATTTGTATGTGTTTTTATAGATTAAATTATTTTTTACAGCAAGTTAAAAAAAAAAAAAAAAAAAAAAAAAAAAAAAAACTGCTACGAATAGCCGATAATACGAATAAGGTTTTTTTTCCCAGTTTTAATTTGTCCATATTCTTAAATTGTACACTCATTTTAATTTTAATTTTTGTAATGTATAAAAATTGTAGAAAATCAAAATTTACGTTTTACGGTTAAATTATTAAAAAATATTTTAATTGTAAATAAAAATATCGTGAATATCAGTTTATAGTTACATATTTGTATAAATTAAACTAACATTTTCATTCGAATAAAATGACTTTTAATTCTTTAATTTATTTATTAATTTTTATTGTTAGAGTTTTAAAGGGTTAGAAATAACAATACAATTGATGAATGTCCTTAGAAACTGTTTTTCTTTTTGGGGGAGGCGAGGTGTTCGTTAACTAATTATTTTCTAAAACCACGATAAAAAAAATCAACGGTGACTAATCCGGACAAAATCCGGTGTTTTAATCTTTAGTTGAAGTCCCGACTGGATTTAAGTAGTCTGTGTACTCAACAATTAGTTGTGAAACAAAATTCATTTCAAGTATTTCCGACAATATCCAGTTATTGGAACATTTCAAGAATTTTTGATAAGTAAGTACGAAAAATTGTAAACACCCTGAGTGCTTTGTTTATCAAAATGACATGATTCGGTAGTAAATGACCCGAAAAGTTGATATCCCATAAAACAAAACAACTAACAACCAACATTTAAATTATTATTTAAAATACAATTTAAAATATTCCTCAAAATTTTATTTTTCCTTCAATGGGGTTGGGGTTTAAGGTTAGTTTAATGGGAAAATAAATAAATAATTTGGGTTCCGTTCGAGCGGTTCGGATATGGGGGATCGATTTACTATAAACTTATACGAGGAAATGAGCACCCGTGAAAATTTAAAAAAAATAAAGAACTTTTAAGAATTTTTTTTTTACAATCTGATAGATTGTTGTGTAATCAATAATAATCCACTGAAGGGGAAAAAATTAGATGGAGGGGGGGGTCCAAATGATCAGGTCTACCAAAACGTTTTTAAACAATGTGTTTTTAAAATACTATCTTAAGTTTAAGCAAAAATAGATATTGCAATATGAAGAATTTGAATTTTCGATTCTCAGCTTCTTTTTAAACTCAACATGCAATTAAGAACTAGATGTGAATTGTTGTCATGTACAAAAAATTGTGGAAGAATTAAAATTGTTTCAAAACAAGTTTATGGTTACTTTTTCATTTAAATAAAATGGCAATCTTTCAACTACTAATATGAACAGAATTTATTTCTGAGCTTCTGTTATTATTAGTTTTTTAAGGGTTAAAGTAAAAATAAAATAAAATTGACAAATACTTATTCATAGATTGGTTGGAGCAGATTTTTGGCAATTTTTTTGTGAAGGGGGGGGGGGTTAAAATTTCTGTAAAAACAAGGATTTTTCAACAAATTTGGTATACTTACAAGAACATGTATTACATTAAGTAACAATATTTTTGTTTAATCTTATTTTCCTTTCCTTACATGTGTCTAATTCGGTTGTAATTTAAATATATATTACATTAAGTTTTTCTGTTCTATTAGGTACATGTGATGTTACAAAATTTACACAAAAAAAACAAAAACAAATATACAAACGAATACTTTCAATTTGTTGTTATATGTAATAATTTTAAACTATAAAACAGAAAATACAAATCCTGAAATATATAAATTCTCAATGATTTTAGTTTCAAGAATTATTTTCCTCTTACCCCCTCTCTAACTACTGTCTTCCACTTTCTCTCACTCCCTGGTGTTCCAAATTTCATTTTAGTCCGGTCATGGACTCTGTACTTTAACTAGTATATATATATATATATATATATATATATATATATATATAATCAATTTTTATTTTATTTTATTTTATTTTTTTTGTGACTTTGGAAAGAATGTTAAAATGCATTTTATTTTAAAGATAAAAATGTTTGAAATAGAATAAAAAGAATTATCATATTTATTTGAATCTATTTATTCCCAATTCTTTTAACTTTTCAGCTGTTAGATGTGTTGGAAGTCCATCCATTCTCCTTCATTCAGTTCATCCCAACTGCGCTACAGTTTGTGGCTCGTTATAATTTTACAGAAACTGGGAAAGGTAAATTTGATTATCTCTTTGTGCCATTTTGTATGTTTGAAAAGTTTTTTCTTTTTTTTTTCTTTTTTGTTCTTCAGTAAAATTATTGTTTGCTAATTCTTTATCAGTGCAATGATATCATAGATCTTATACTTCTGATATTTGATTTGAGTATCAGACTTTATTTTGGAAATTAATTAAGAATATTATAACTACTAGCAAGAATATATGCCCTCCGCAGGGCATACATATTTAAGTTTTAATGTAATCAAATATATTAACTTAGAAAGACTAACAAAATTAGATAACGCATAAAAATATGACTTATTTTAATTATATTTTATTTGGTTTTTATATAAAATAATCATGGGATTGATTTTAATACATTGGAGAATACAACAATATTAGAAATCAATAACACCAAGTAATTATTTATTAAACCTGGTTATGTTAAAACCAGTATGCAAATTAACCACATCATATATTATGTAAACCTTTATTTCTTAGTGATATATAAAACTCATTGCAGGATTTTAAATGCACTAATAACATGGGCTGTTTTGAGGCAAATCTAACACAGATTTTCATAGACATTGTTAATGAATAAGATTTATCATTCTATGTATTAATGATTTTTCACTATAAATTAAATACTCATTTGATAAACTTACACAATTCATGTGGGCATTGTGATGTAAACAGTGACATAGTTTCGGTGACACTGACACCAAATCTCCATTATAATAAGATTGTTGGTGTGAAATTTGATATGGCTGTAAAACCTAAAATCTTGGTTGTACTTTTTTAGTATATCCAGTATGCTCACTTATTACTTTTCATACCAATGTGCACACTTACAAGAACGGTTGAAAATCTGTCCATAATAGGATTAGAGTTGGTAATAAATTTGTTCATGCGTATTATCAAAGATAAGTGGACAGACTTGTTGAACATACTGGACATACTCAAAAATGTACAACCCCTAAAAGTTTGATGGAGGCTTGTGGTGTAATGGTTAAAGTTGTAGGAAATGGACTCGTCGAACAGTTAAAATCCTGGACAAAGCTATAGTTCACATAGCACTAATACCCTTGGGAAAGCTATGAATCCAACTAATCTCCCTTCAGCTATGGGTAAATAGTAGGGCAGACTGGCCTCTTTAACCTTTGTTAGGCAACCAGTCTAGGAGAAAGAAAACTCTGAATTCAAACCTGCTAAACTCCGCTTGGGGTGGTCACTACTAGAATAAGCTCAGTCCTAATTAGTGATCTATTTCACTAATTTAAACATTTAAGAATACAGTTTTTAAGTATCTTTAGTAACCTACAATGTTTTAGACAAAGATTAATGTAGTCTTTTTTTTTTTTCTTTTTTTTTTTTTTTTTTTAAAGATACAAATATATTTATTTAGTAATTCACCTAGAAATATGCAAGTTGTAAATCCATTAAGATTAATTTTTGTAAACATTTCTATTTGTTTTTAATATCCATTGTTAATTTTGGGGTATTTATTTGTACTATTTATTGTGCACCTTTTTTTTTTTTTTGTTTTTTATGTATTTTTTATTTAAAAAAAAATGTTCATTAGCTTTTAATGAAATTGATTATTAATCAAATTTTTGTTTATTTAAAATTTACATTGATTTTTTTTTCTGCTTGTTTATAGGTCTTCTCTTTCCTCATTTCATTGTGAATTGTTTGAATCTTTTGAAAGGTATCATTCATAGTGATAGCTACAAAATTGATTCCCGTAAAGGTAAGAGACATTGTTTCAACAGTTAAATTATCCCATAAATATGAAAACTAGAATGTTTCATTTGTCACCATAGTTTTATGAGCAACAAAGATAGTAAATATTTGGTCTTGTCAGAAAATGATAGGTTTAATGTGTTTTTCTATACTTGGCCCATAATACTTGTTGCATTTGCATATGAGGTATTGTCAAAAGTATAAAGATGGAAGATTTAAAATTTTCAAATTTAAATGGAAAAAAAAGCAACCTTTTCGTCAAGATCTGACCAATTCAATATTTTCACCAAAAAACTGACTAAATATAACCAAATGCTACCATAAAACCCTAAAGCCTGAAACATATGAAAGACAAAACCCTTTTTGGCATTAAATGACCCACAGAGGTTGATATGCTGTTAAACAAAATTCAAACTCAAATGTTATTTGCACAGCTGAGCAATTTATATATATTTAATTGAATTGGTGTTAATTTGAAGAAAAAAAAATATTTTGGTGAAATACTGCAAGTGTAAAACCTTTTTTCTACTCATCAAACTTAGCTCTGCAATGTGTGTGTATATATATGTATATATGTATATATATATGCATATATGCGTATATATGCATATATATATATATATATATATATATATATTATTTTTTATTTAAAAAAAATTTTTTTCCCTAAACTGAAAATAAATTTTAAGAGTAAGGTTTGATGATGTTGAAGATAATAAAATGAATATGCCAATGCCACTTTACACTTGATGTAAAAAGGAGTTTCAGAAGAAAAAACACTGACCAATGGAAAATTAAATACCAAAAGGGATTATTTTGAAGAAATAAACAATTCATTATTCATTTCTGTCTTGATAAATAGAATTTAAGTTTTGATACATTTTGAATATGCCTGTAGAAAATTCATTTACTAAATGTAACAACTATTAGATGATTGAACTTCACTTTTTTTCTATTTTGTTTTAATACATCCATATTATAGTAAATGCTCAGAAATGAAATGTTTCTGTTTTGTTTTGACTCTTCCCACGGTTATACTCCTGTTTGGGCAATGTTAGAGATTGGATTCTTAGGATTACTCAGCCAATGACCTGAAATGTTTTTTTATTTTTTATTTTTTAAGTGTTTGAAAGAAAGCTAAAGGGGTTGATTTTTTTCTAGTTCATAAGGGGTATTGAAAAATGTTTTGAATATCTTCACCAGAAAATGAAAACTATTGATTGAAATCAATTTGAAATTCATTCCTATCCAAATAATAATATTTGATCTGGTAAATTATTTGACTATAGCAATTTTACTGAATTTTTTCAAATGATATAAAATTTTAATTAAATAAAAAAAAAATCCTTAATCAAATAATGGACCAATTTAAAAATATTCTTAGCATTCACATTTAATTGTGAATTATCTATTTTATTTTATTTCTAATGAAAAGTTTATGAATCCAAATTGTTTAATTATATTTAAGACCATTAAAATAAGTGATGTATATTAACAAACAACATTAGAATACAAACTTTAAAACTATAATTTTTATGGTTACAAATTATCCCTTTTCCATAATTTTTTTAATTCATTGTTTGTATATTGTCTTCCATTTTTTCCCCCTGTTTTAAGCTGACAAAGTAAATCCTGCCACAGTTGAAGCGCATAAATTAAAGATGGAGTTTTTCACGCCGAGCACACTGACAGAAATCTGTCATCATCTTATTAACCGTTATTTTCTGCTGTCTTCTGATGATCTTCAAGCATGGGAATCAGATCCTGAAACATTTTGTGAGTATCAATGTATCAAATGATTGTGTGTGTATATCTATAAATTGGGGGTAGAATTATTTAATCAAGCATTATAAATAAGTGTCCTGTAAGTATTGTGCTACCTCTGTCCCATTTTAATTGTAACATATGCATGTTTCATACACTGCATGTTACAACTTTGTGACAGAAGTAACATATATTATTAGCTGCTTTGTCCTTAACTGTAATCTTTAAAATTTGAAGCCTTTAATTTTCTATCTTTTTATTCTTTCTCTTTTGTATCATTTTAATTTTTTTGTTTGGTTATCATTATTGTAAAGAATGACCAAGAGTTTTAATAATTTTGGCATTTATACATCTTAGTGGGTTTTACTACAAATTATATCTCTTATGTTTATTAAATAGAATTTTTTATAGGAGAGATCATAAGTCTAGGCTTTATCAAATCAACCCCCCCTCCCTTAAGATGCTGACAACTCTAGTCACTGACTTGGATCACAAGATTTATTATTTCTTTTTTTTTGATTGCTGAGAGGTTGATGAAATTGAACTTAAGATGTTAATAATTACCACTCATAGGTTAACCAACTTAAATGATTTTCACCAATTTGAGTTGTAACTAAAATCAAAAAAAGGAGTTGGTGTGTCATACTGATCAACCTCGGTATTGGTGAGTTTTTATTTCTATGATGTCACTAACTTTGGATTGAGTTCAGCAGAACAACTTTATCATATAAATACAAAATGGATGGGAAACCATCTGATTAATTTTGACTTGGTTTCCCTGTAAGTAAAGTAGGCAGAGTGGCCAGATAGTGAGGGAGTCTTATCCCCTTTTAACTAGTGCTAGACCAATGAGATTGATTTTGCGTCTGAGGTGGAGCATCACACCTACCATCAGTTCCCCACTTTACTGCACTGATTCAAGCTATGCTACTCATGCGATGAGTTGGCGAGAGCTGGTGTCAAACTTGGAACTTTGTGGTTCTTGGGTGGATGCTCTACTGGCTTGAGCTAAACTGGTCCTGTAGTAATTTGAAAACTATCTTTATTTTTTTTTTAACTACATGTAAATGTCTAGTCTGGCCATTGAGATTTTTATTCTGAAAATTCTGGTGGCCAATTGCATTTACCTTTTCAAGTTCACTAGAAATAAAGCTACATTCAATTTCTGCTTCTTTATTGTGTTTGAAATTAGACAATCTTACTCAATAGACTCTAAACTTGAAAAGGTAAATGCAATTGGCCACCAGAATTACCTTGTCAAAAAGCAAACAGTTTAGAGTCTATTGAGTAAGATTGTCTAATTTCAAACACAATAAAGAAGCAGAAATTGAATGTAGCTTTTTGACAAGGTAAATTTTTTTAGACTCTAAACTGATTATTTTAACAGTGACATTTTAATCATAATTTTAATTAAAGCAGATTGGTCAATTTGAGGGAGAAATTGAAAAAAAAAATTGATTTTCTTGAGTTTAACTTAAACTGTTTCTTTTCCAGGTCAAGATGAAGGTGGAGATTCTTATAAATTCTCATTAAAGGTTAGTAAAGAATTCTATCATGTAAGGTCAATGTTCTTTATATGAACTAGCTAAAGTATGCACCCCCTGGGTGCAAGTATTTAAATTTTAATGTAATAGAATATTATATCAAATTAGAAAGGCTAACAAAACTAAATAAGAACAAATGTTTTATTACTATTATAATTGATTTCTATATAAAAATACGTTTGAGAATAACATGATAGTATTAGATATCAGTTACAGCAAATAATCATTTATTAAACCCAGTTTTGTTAAAATCATTATGCAAATTATTCCCACCATATAGTATATAAATCTTTATTTCTTAGATATATAACACATATTTCATTATTTTAAAAGCATTAATATGGGCAGTTTTGTGGCAAATCTAACTCGGCTAGACTTTAATATAGACATTGTTAATGAATAAGATGCTAATTATGATTAAATAATGACTATTTCATAATCTTTGAGATTATACCTTAAGGAAATCGTGATGTCAGTGATGATGTAGTTTCGGTTACAGACATTATAATCTCCATTATAATAAGATGTTAAAAATAAAGTAACCATGAAATAATTTTATGTAATGTCTAAACAAAAGTTATATTTTGTGAATTTCTGATTAAGGCAACTTGACAGTGACTCAATACCTTTAATTGGGAGAAATATTTAATTTCCATTGTTTTTTTTTTTTTTTTTCTTTTTTTTTTTTTCTTGAGCTTGGGATTGGCTATTTTAAATTAGGATATAAAACTATAAATAAATTACAATACTCATGTTATTACAGCACTATCAGGGATGATATTAGTGCCATTATAACTAATTGGCAGCTATAAAGTTGTCGTGGGAGTCTAAATTCAGACAGTGAGGGAGTCTATCCCCTTTCCACTAGTACTAGACCAAGGAAATTGTTTTTGGCGTCTGAGGCAGAGCACCAATCCACACCTTATTTTTGTCCGGGAGGGGGTTAAGAATTTTTTTTACCTCATTTTCCATAAGAAAAGCTAAAAAAAAAAAGTATAAATCAATAATATATATCGAAAAATTAATTTAAAAAAATGATTAAAAAATAAGACAAGTCAAAGGATAAAACATGATAAAAGGCAAAAAGAAAAAAAAAATTATAATTATAAAAAATCTAAATTTAAAAACAATAATATATAAAAAAGAAAAGATAATAAAACTATAGAAAAGGAATCTTAATTTATCTATGCATAAATATAGATGAATTTTTCAAATTTTTAAATCCCAGGCAATGCTGGGTAGCTTGGCTAGTTAATAGTTTCAGCCTTTTTATTTGATAAAACTTCTCTTTAGATTTGTGTTAATTTAGGTGGAATTATTTTAATGGTTTATTACTAATTATATTTAAAAAAATATATAAAACCAAATGTTATATTATAATTTATGTAATTAAATACTGCTGTTTACTGTTATATCAATTTGTTGCTAGCCATTAGATTGAACTTTTAGTTTTTACTTTTCAACAAAAATTGACAGTTTTTCTTATTGATATAAAGTGAGACATTTTCCCTATTCTTGTCTTCAAATAGCATTGATTTAATCTATTTTTTTTATTCAATGTACAACATAAGTTGAGATTGCTTTGATGAAAGGTTAGTTGTTCTCTGCTACTTTAACAAATTTTATTCTCTTATTTATTACAGCCATGCACGGAAGTATTATTTTTGTCATTATTCAAATGCTTTCATAGTACACTTGCTCCTGTGCTGCTTGAAATGGTCCGTAATGTCCAAGGTCCGTGTGATGTGGAAGATATGGCAGCAATTCTTCAAAAAGATGCTGGTAAGTTGCAATAAACACCTCTCTCTCTCTCTCTCTGTCTGTCTGTCTGTCTGTGTTTGAAATACTTCAAAAATCAAATAAGACCTTTAAAAAATGATTGTACTTGTAAAAATGATTTTTTATGAAAAATTCTGATTTCTTTTTCTTTTGTAGTTTATAATGCTGTTGGTTTGGCATCGTTCGACCTTTTTGATGATATAGACTTTGACCAATGGTTTACAAGTCACTTGATACCAGAATTACAAAACAAACATACAAAGTAGGTACCAGTTTATTTCTTATTAAAAAAATTATGAAAGCTTAAAATATTTTAGTTTTCTTTATATAACTTACTAGCTGGAGTATCTAATGTTTCTCAGGTAAAAAAATGAATAGTCTTAAAGGTTGTATTAAATTCTAAAAAATAAAATAAAATAAAGGATAACTAATGGCAAACAATATCCTGACAACATAATTTTGTGTTGATAATATTCTGGGTAAAAACATTAGTTTTTCTTTTTAGGACAAGAATGGACTGGTATTTGGAAAATCTTACTCTTGAATAACCCTGTTCATCCTCAAATTAAGTTACCTATATCAACTTATTTTCAGCCCTCAAGGTCCAGCTATTTTTATCTTATAATGGAGATTGTGTCTTGTCTGTAACCAAAACTACATCACCACAGACATTCCATTCCGTTAGTTATTTACGCTATATCGTCAATGATTATTAAATAATCATTTAGTCTTAATTAGCTTATTTATTGATATCTCTATTAAAGTCTGTTAGATTTGTCTCAAAACAGCATGTTATTAATGTTTAAAATCCTGCAATATATCACTAAAAAATAAAGGTTTACATAGTATATGATGTGAATAATTTGCATACCGGTTTTAACAAAACCGTGATTGATAAATAATGTCTTGGTGTTATTAATTTCTAATATTGTTTTCTTCTCAAACGTATTAAAAGTAATCCTATATATAATTTTATCTAGAAATCAAAATAATAAGTGTAACAGTTTCATATGCATTCTTATTTAGTTTTGTTAGTCTTATATTAAACTTGAAATTTAATATTTTCTTACTTAAAAACTTGTGCTCTGAATGTGCATATTTTTGCTAGTGTAATATATTCATAGTGTACATAACAAAACACTATTTCAATTTCTCTGTTTCAATCTGAATTATAAAAATACAACTTGTAATGAAATTAAAATGGGAACTCTTTGAGTATAAATGAAAAAAGATTTTTTTTATCTTATCTTGTCTTGTTTTTTCTTAGTTTTTGTTTGTTTTGTTTTCTAGTTATCGAATTATGCGTCGACGTGTGATATGGTTGGTCAGTCAGTGGGTTGGTGTTAAACTATCTGTGACGTTGAGGCCAACGTTGTATGAGGCCATTCTTCCTTTATTACAAGAAGATGAAGATCTAGTGGTACGGCTTGAAGCTGCCAACACTTTGAGGACTGATATCCTTTCTATGAAACTTTGAAGTATTTTCACAAAAAAAATAATTCCAGGACTTTTGATAATTCTGATGTGTATACTTGTCAAATTCACATATGTCCATAATACTTAAAACATTTTTATTTTTTTTATTAATTCTGAAATATATATTTTGTCTTTAAATATTTAAATACCCTGGTTTGCAGGAAACAAGTCATTCAGAAATGTGAAAACAGTTGAGCTATTTTCCAATGAAAAAAAACAAAAAAAAACAACAAAAAAAAAACAAACTTGTTGGGTCTTAAATTTTGTGTTTATCAAAGTAATTTTATTTTTCATATTTTTATGTGTATTTATGAGATGAGGCTTGATATGAATAATTATATTTTGGACTGTTTAATTTAAATTTTCCATATCTAATCACAATTTTGTCAATGGGTCTGGTGGCATTTATGCTGCTTGGAGCCCTCTTGAATGAGCAGTAACAATTAAGCTCCAAAACTGTGTTTGAGTTGATTGGTAATTGTCTGAAGATAACTTATTTTAAGGTAATTAAAATACTGAATAAAAAAACCTAAAGCCGGGCCTGAACATTGTACACAGTAAAGATGAGGACAACAGCCCGAAATATAATTAATTTATTTTTGTTCAGTAATTGTTACATTTTGAAGGAGGTGTATGGTATAATGTTTAGTCGTAGGAAATGGACTTGTCAGTCTGAGTTTAAATCCTGGACGAGGCTGTTTGCATTTCACATAGCGCTAATACCATTGGGAAAGGTATGCATCCAACTACTCTTCCCTCCAACTATGGGTAAATAGGATAGACTGGGCTCTTTAACCATGGCTAGGTAACCAATCTAGGAGAAGGAAAACTCTGAATTCAAACCTGTTAAACTCTGCTTAAGAAATTTACCTTGTGTCATATCCTGCTCATGTGGAGAGTTTGGTAAATATATGTATTTTGATGTTAACTGATTATTTATAAAGACTTTTCACTTAATTCATTTTGATTTGTAACTCCTGCCAAAAATCTTTTTTCTTTCACAATGTCAACTTATGAATGTATAAATGATGTATGTACAAATTTTATCCTTAACTTTTTTTTTACCTGTTGATGATTTTGAATTTAATACTGAACAGTTTTTACCGGTGAGTATTTAAAAAATTTTACATTGAATAAAATTAATTTTAAGACATAATTTAAAATTCATTTACTTGAAATGTGTACAATAATGGAAATAAAGATTTAAAATTAAAAAAAAAAGTTTTTTTTATGGCAAGCTTCAAAATGGAATCGGCTATAAATATGAAACTTTTACAAAGCAACCAAAACTTCAAATCAAGTTTAAATTTAGAAGAAAAGATTTTATTTTTTATTAAATTATCTTTTTGAATTATTTTGATTTTTAAACTGTGTTCATCTTTTGGAGTTTGTCAAAGTTTAGGTACTGGACATGTATGCCGAAAAGGTGAGTCCCCATAAAGAAAAAAATTATTGTAAAAAGTATCTGGTACCTCTAAAGGGTCCTTCTTAAAATAAAGTAACCAAGCAAGTACCCAGTACTATTAGTATTTTTGTAATTTATCCCTTATAGTTCTTTTAAACAATAACAAAATAAAATTTTCATTGTTATTCTGATAACTATTGCAATCTATGAGATTTCCATATGCCACAGTTGAATGAGCTATCTTTATTAAATTCTAAAATGACTTGATTAGTTAAATTAAAGTTAATAGAAAGAAATGACATGCATTAAAAAATTGAAATAATTTATCTAGATATAATATAAATTATATTATATCTAGATAATAAATGTTATGCTTAAGTAATAGGTACCAGGTACTTATTACAATATCACAATTTTTCTTTAAGGGACCTCCCTTTTTTTTTACATACATGTCCAGTACCTACAACCTCCCACTCCTGTGTGAAGTTGGGCAGTTTCATTGTTTTGTTATCTGAAGATAATAAATCTTGTCAAAGTAATAAGATCATTATTTTTAAGATTGTTCAGTTTCACTGTAAGCTAAATGCTAGACAATTTCATTTCATCTATGGATTTTAAAATTTTTTTTCAGTATCTGAGCCCCTCATTTAGCCTTCTTTTCCAACTGCTGAGGGAAGTCAAGGAATGTGATACTAAGGTCAGTTTTTTACGCTTGATTTATTGTTTTAAAAAAAAAATCTTTTTGAGTGATTGTTCTGACATGGTTCTCAAATTATTTTGTGACTTGTACAGGTTTTATACTCGGATAAAAGATTTTTTTACCCTCACCTCATTTTTAATATTGAATTTTTAAATGTATAGCTCAAAATTGTTATTTTAACATTTATTTAGATTAAGGACATTAATTTGAGCTTTTAGAAATTTATTTGAATAAATTCACATAATCAAAAATAAATGTATATTGTAAATATTAGGATATTTTGTAGGTTCTTTTTTTTTTTTTTTTTTTTTTTTTTTTTTTTTTCAAATAAAACTAAAAGGTCTAGGTCTTTGATATAATGACTTGATGCATTGATTGACCTGTTGGTGGGTACTAGAATATGTCAACTTATGTTTAAAAGAAAAAAAAAAGTGTCTTGGTATATACTAAACTGCATCTGGTGCTTTATGGAGTGTGGAATCACCTTTGTTGCCATTACTCCCAGGTCCGCTCTGAACCAGTGGTAGTACCTTTGGTAATCTGAACATTAGCTACATATTAACATCTTTTTTTATTTTTATTTTTAAATCACCTGTGGGAGATGCTAAGCATATGTTGACAGGGATGGTGAACATGTGGAGACTGTTTGAAATATATTAAAGGTATTCCTATAAGAGTGTTAACATGTTTAAATCAATTTTTAAAAAAAGATGTTAATATTTCTATGAGAGTACCTGTATATTAGAAAAGTATAGGTATACCAATTTGTCAAAAAAATCCGTGTTTTACAAAACAAAACATACGTCTTCCTCAGAGTGAAAAAAAACAAGAGGAGGTTACTCTCATTTATGTTGCTAATGTTCAGATTACAGAAATAGTTACTTGAAACCATATGATTATTTATAAATGATTCTCATTAATTACTTGAAAAAAAGATTTTGGTATTGGATGGATTAACAAGGATTAGAAAGCTATAAAACCAATTGGTAAACAAACGGTATTGATACATTAAAGATAACTGTTCAATAATGTGTTTTTATCAAAAACGAATTGTGACTAAAAATAAAATAAAACTTAAAACTATACTTTTGATTTAGGTTTTACTTGTCCAGTTTTTGAGTGGAATAATTTTAATTTTTAGATGAAGTATTTTAACAAGACTTTTTTTTTTTTTTTTTGTTGTTGAATTTACTATTGCTTTTTAGCACAACTTTCTCAGTTGAATATTTTTAATGTGTAATAATAATTTGTTAATCCAATAGGCATAAAAAAAGTTAAGATGTGGGTTCAACTTTTGCTGCAGGCTTTATCTTTTTTTTATACAACTTTCATGATTAGAATGTTGTGATAAAAAGTAATGACATGAAGAAAAGATTAGCCAAAAATGAATAGTAATAATAAAATCTGAATTGTTTTTTTTTTTTTTGTTTGTTTTTTTTACTCTTGTTTGTGTTGTTTTTAAATTTGTTAAAACTAATTTATGAATCTGTATTTTTAATATTTAATATGATTGCATGGTTTTACTTGTTTTTACAGATGCATGTTCTATATGTGATATCATTTGTGATTGAACGTGTTGGTTGCCAGATCCGTCCATATGCTGACCAGCTTATTTTATATTTACCACTTTTGTGGGAAATGCTTCTGATCACAACATGTTGCGTTGTGCTATACTTACAACTCTTATTCGGCTGGTCAAGGTTTGTAGATTTAATCTTTTTTAATTTTTTTAAAAAAGATTTTTCTTAAACTCATTTTACTCTTCTGTTTGAATTTTATTTGTAACTAGCTTAAAGCCGCCCTATCAGTTGGCAATTTAAGCTAGCTCTTGGGGAGGGGGCTCTTAATTGGGACAAAACCTAACAATGATGCTTCGTACATAACTTGAACAATATTTTTCAAACAATTAAGTTTTCATCAAAACAATGATATAATCTATTTGAAACTTATTGCAAAACTTCATAACACTTTTCCCCCCCATTCAGGGTCAGTACAGACAATTATTTCAATTTCATGGTGACTTTCACTGGATTTCGCAATTAATTTTCATTATTCACAAATTTATTTCCAAGTTATAAAAATTATTGTACCAAAAAAATTGCTGAAAATAATCGCAGTAATTAAAACTTGGGAATCCAAAATTCCTTTTTTTGGGGAAAATTTAGTCAACTGCTAGTTTCTGATAAAAAAAAAAAAATTCAGATAAATCAGCTGAAAGTCAAGATAGAATTTTTCAATCTCATATACTTTATTGATGTAAAATTTTATTTTTCTGTTTAAAATACTGTACAAATGATCTTTTTAATAACACCATACTTTCTGGCTATTGTTAGGTACACTTAACAGAAATTTCATAAAGTTTACAAAAATGGAACAATAAATCTGTAGCCTGATATGTATTTATTAGCTGAATTTTTATCTGAAATTTTCAGTTTATAATTAATATTTACCACTGAAGTGCATTAGCAGGAAGAAAATTGTTGAAAATTATGTATTTTTATAAAATACATTTTCATTATTAGGCTATGGGCTTATTGTTGTACAGTCTTGGCGGGAAAAAACAAACTAAAACAGAACTGTTTTTTTTTTTTTTTTATGGCTTAGACACACATAGGAAGTGCTTATTTTTCTTGAGATTATTGTCAAAATTTCCTTAGTTATAGTGAAAAGTCAGTAGCAAAGGATTACTCACAAATTAGGATATTAAATCAAGGAAAAGAAAATTTAAAGAAACTTTCTATGTTTTGATATTTCCGAGAATTTTCTTAGCAGAAAATTAAGAATTCAATTAAATTTGTGGAAATAATTAACAAAAAAAAAAAATAGTTCAGTGCATAGTGGATAATATGCTGGACTGTGACATCATCGTAGTAAGCAAATTCAAACTCCAGTTTTGCTATTATATTCACTTTCAGACTAATACCCTTGGGAAAGGTACAAAGCTCCCCAGCTATCAGTTAAATAGTACCTCTACTGTTCTTCTACAAGGATCGATTTGCCATTAAATAACTAAAAAGTTGATATGCCATTAAACAACAAAACAAAAACAAAATAATTCAGTATTCCCCTCCCCTTACTGTACCTACATGTATAATTCTTGTTACCGATTTCCTTAGACCTTACTTTAGGCTAGATGGACGGCCGGAGAGGCCCCTCCAATCAATCGGCTGGTCATGTAAGCCCTAGCACCTATATGGTTGCCCAAATCTAGTGCCTTATAGCATTGCTATAGGGGCACTAGGTTTGGGGCAACCATAGGGCAGGTTGATTTGTCACTTTTTTTTTTTTTTTTTTGTCACTTCAATACAGCTTTGATGATGAAAGCTGGGGTTTGGTGTTATAAGAACTGACAACAAAAATTAGATTTCTAACTTTAAAACTCATTTGAGCATTTAATTTTAAAGATCGTCAGCAAAAATTTACACAAATACCTCATTTCCGCAGGATTTTGATGACAAATTGATTTCAAAATTTCATTTATCAATAATAAATCCAAATAAAATTGATTTTTTTCATTACATACAATGAATGGAAAATATATTTAATGTTTTAAATTTGCATTGTTTATTGAACATTGTACTAAAGCTCCTACACCATATAAAATTATTTAACAACAGAACTAAATTGTTCTGTGTATTTTCCTTTCGAGGAAATGCAGGTCTGATCTGGTGGCACAATGATTTGGTTATAATGTGCTTGCTTCCTCTCCATACACAATCTGTGAAGCTTCCATTGTTAATTTAACAGCTCTTTTCACACTTTGTGTGAGTGGGGCAGGTAATTTTGGAAATTTCAGTTCTGTTCCATTCAGTAGAGATTCTAGGAGTTCATTTGTTGAAAAATCTTCTGCAACTGCAGCTTCACAAATCCCTCTTTGTGAGAGGTCAATCAAGTTGACTAATGTGTAGCTTCAAAATTGATTGAAGTAATTTTTCAATCTTTTCTTTGGTGGTTTGCTACTTCTAAAAAAAAGAACGAAAATTTATCCAAACTTGATTATATTTTGCTATGTAATTTGAATAAAACTTATAATTATTCTTGCAAATTGACATAACTAATTAGGTATGAATAAATGTTATTTACCGAATGGACAAAATCTTTTTATGGCCTCTTCCTCACCTCCAATTCATTGGACTTCAACATTGACAACAAAATGTTTTCCGGAAGCAAAGCAAAAGCATTGTGTTGTAAATTTTTAATGCAACATTCTGGATTTCAGTTGACTGTTGCTTTATTCTCTGGATCATATTAAAGATATACAATTGTTGGTTATAGAAATTATTGTCCTTTTTTATTTCAAACCAACTAACTGTATGACAAATTGGACAATGTCGCGTAATTTATCAGTTTGGTGGATATGCACTTCTTGTCCATAGGCATTAACCTGATAGCTAAATTTAGCCATCTTGCTTGATTCAGAGGTCCAATCTTCCAGGAAGCAAATCTAGGGTTCACTTTACCTCGAGAAATTCCTACAGCATATTGCAGAGGTAGTCGTTGGTCACACTTAAGTCATCCATTGCCTTTGTAGGGAGATAAAATTATCCAGGGGCCACTGATATGTTTAATTTTTTACCTGGGGCAAATGATGGTAATTATTTTCACAAAGTTTCCCCAGAGGACCAGTGAAAGTTGTTGGACTTCTTGTAGTTCCATCAATAGTTTTTAAATACAGCTCTAATGGAAGTTCAATTTGATGAAGCGAACAGCCAATTGTGTGCACCTTTCTTTTTAATTTTGTCACCATCCTGTTTTACAACCAGTGTTTTTACTGGTATTGTCTACCAGAACTGCCTTAATAGTATTCTTCTAGAACAGCAGCAACATCCTCAGTTAGATGAATACCAGTTGCACCAATGTTGGGTATGACTCGGTGGGTGGGATATTTACTTGAAGTGCCCATCTCTCTTGTAAATGTTAAGTGGCGCTCTGGTCCCTTGCTCTTTTAATCTTTTTTCACACCATTTTCTTCAATCTCATTTTTATAGCAAAGTGTCTTTATCCACTCTGCAATCAACTCCAATGCAGATGAGATTGTCATAATCTTGAAACATGCTTCTGATAGCTAGCTACCTTTACTCTAGCATTTTCCTATCTATTTTACATTTGTCTAAAATAATATCTTTAAGGGAATACTTGGATTAAGAAATCCCATATCGTGTAGATCTAACAGAAAAGGATTAGCAACACAAGTCCCAAGGTTTGATGATACATCACCCTAATAAGTTCCATAGAATATCTTGGGACTTTTAAAAGATCTGTAATGACCTTCAACATTCTCCCTGGCTCAAAACTGTCATCCATGGTTTTCTCACTGGAGGACTTCTGTGGAAAAATATCAGACGTCGAGGATGCCAACACAACGAAGAATCTTGTTTGCTGTCTGTCTAACCTCCCTGCATCTGCTGAATTTTGTTTTTGTATTTTTTGACAGCATCTTTGTCAATAGGTCCAGCTGAAAATTGCTTTTTTGGACCTGTTTTCTCACTCTGATCTTTTGTGGGTTCACTGCTTGCCAAATCTGATTATTTCCTTTGCAATCAATTAGAAATCTCAAATTTTTCAACTGGGGATAGGTATTTTTAAGGAAATAACTAAACTGGATAACTTGTCGTAAAGTGGGGGTTGGTTTTATCTAAAGGACAAGGTGCTCCAGAAATTTTTGGAATTGCTACTGCGGTTTAAAACTGAATGTCTTTTTACAGACATTTTTATCTGAAAATAAAAATAGAAATAATGTCATAATTTTGTTTGTCGTTATCAAAATTTGAACGCAAGTAACAAATAAAAAAATATATAAAATAAAACAAGTGCAAATGATATACGAAGGAAAAAGGAATCAACAAAAGTTAAGCTGAGCAAACTCTTACATATACATTTACTATATTTATTTTATTTCTTATACTGTTGCTGAGGGTTGGCACAATTTTCCCATGCAGTATCTTTTATCTATAACATAAAAAGAAAAAACATTTAAAAATAACAAATTACACTAGAAAATTACTTGCCGGAGGGCGATTGTTCAAAATGCCACTTTAGTTTTTTAGTGGCTTATTTGGGTCAGTTGTGATAGAGAACTCAGAGTTTGGTAATCGTTCTCAGTCTTTTTTATCTTCTTCCTTTCCTCTCTCTTCTCATTCTTCAAATGCTCTCCTCTCTTACATTTTCCTCCTCCACGCTTTTACTTCTTCCTTTCCTCCTTCTCTTCTCCTTAGTTTTAACAAATTTAAGGTGCTAAGTTTTCAATATACATTTGGTTTCGTTCATGAATCTTTCTCAAAAATCCTTTTTTACCAGGACGGTCATGAGCCCCAAAGATATTTTTCTTTAAAAGTGTTCTTCCTTTGGAAGAAGGAAAATAAAAGAAAAGATTTCTTACATAGCCGTTCCGAAGTTGTCCAAAAGACCCCAGGATCTACTTGTCCTATTTGCTGTTCAAGGCAATTCTCCCACACTGGGTGGTGGAGGGTTTATCCCAGAAAGAACGGCCGTTTCCTTGCTTCCAGCCGTGGTCGTTCCAAAAAAAGAGACGATTCTGGTAAAGGGGTTCTCCACCGTCCCTTTAGGGACATCAACGACATCCAGGCCTCAAAAAAAAAGATAATAAATAAATAAAGGACATGGCCCCAAAAAAATATACTTTTATTACAAAACATCCCTGTAGATGGGGGGCAAATTGTTGAGCCGTTTCATGAAATTTCACCCCAGAAAAAATTCCACAATAAATGAAATTTATAAATCACATCTGTTTTAGGCTATCTTCCAATTTCACATAAAATGCCGACAATTATGGTAAGGAGTTAGCTTAGATTTGAGTGGAGTTTAGCGGGGTAAAAATTTTGTCTGAAAAAGACAAGACCCCTCCCCAAATAGCCCTAATTTTGGTAAATTTAAAAAAATCAAGTTGATTTTTTAAAAAATCCAAAATTTAGAAAATCTTTTTTTTTTTTTTTTCTTTTTTTTTTTTTTTTTTCCATCATGAGAGGTTTGTTGTAAAAACACTGAGGTATAATCAATTTGTAGAAAACCTGTGTTTTTACAACCCCCCTTTCAAAGAAATTTACAAAAATCCAGATTAGCGATTTTAATGAAATTTTCTGTTGGATTTATCAATATGAATTTTAATAATGCATTGGATATTTGGTAATTTTTTTATTCATGAGACTGTTAAATATTATTTTGTAAACACGGATTTTACAAACAGCAAATTGACTGAAAAATGTTTTTAAATGTATTAAAAATGAATTCATGCGTATATTTTTTACTTTTCTTTTTTTAAAATTTTTTTTCAACCGATGCTCAATTATGTTACTGGCTTTCAATTTAGACAAAAATTTGACCTCAAATAAACGATTTATGAATTTTAATTCGTTTTTAAATTAAAAGCAGACAACACCCCTAGATAGCTTAAGGTTTTCGAGTATAAAATGTATGGTACATTTTTTACTATGAAACTGGAACATAACCGTATTATATATTTCAAAGAGAAAATTTATTTGAAACAAAATAATAGGAAAGAAAGAAAGGTATTACTTACTTTTACAAAATACAAATTCACTGCAGAAAGTACAAAGCTTGCATTTTTTTTTTTACTTTTATTTTTATTTTTTTTTGGTGAATTAAAAAAGCAAGACACACACACCCTTAGATTAACTTAAGGTTTTCGAGTATAAATCGTATCGGCTACATTTTTTTACTATGAAATGGGAACATAACCACGTATTATAATAATTTCAAAGAGAAAATTTAATTTGAAACAAAATAAATAGAAAGAAGAAGGTATTACTTACCAAAATCAAAAAATTCCTGCAGAAGACAAAGCTTGGTTTTTTTTATTTTATTTATTTTATTTTTTTGGTGGAATTTACGTCAACTTAAAAATACAAATGATGTAGATTAAACAACCTTTTTTTCCTTTCTTTTTTCAAATAATCAAGATCTTGCATAAAAAAAATACTAATATTTTACAATTTAAAAAACACTAGACGAATAACAGCATTCTGCATAAATTTAAATGATATGATATAAGAAAGTCTGGAGGATACTTTAAATAAACAACTACTTGTCTTTTATTTATGACTAAAACGAAAAAAAATCTCCAGTTTTATGGTGTTTTATTTATAATTAAAATTATTCTACTTTTTTTTTTTCCATTGAAAAATAACAAATCTGAATGTTAGAAAAAAAAAAAAAGCAATTTTTTTCACTGTTTAATGAATTATGATTTTCAACCAAAAACAAATCTAAACCAACAGTTTAATCTCCATTTCGTCTCTAAAGTAAATATATTTTTTTTTAATTATTATTTATGAAGCTTATTTTTTTAATTTGAATTATTGATATCAAAGAAAAGTTTCAATTGAAAAATTATTTATTAATTATATTTAAACATTTTTTTTTCCATCGCAGTACATAATCTTTTGACTGCGGTAAATTCACATGGAAGCCACATTCAGAGCCTTATTTTCAGCCTTTAACTCGTTCCTCAAAATTGGCTAATGATTTGGGAAAAAATATTTTGTGGTCATTATTTTCATATGTCAAACCCAACTATTCACATCATGTGCGTACCAGTTCCAATATCGGACCTTTACCCTTTAATAGCAAGCGCGAACTTTTTGGGAGCATCATGGTTGACGGTAAGGAAGGGCAGCTAAGGTTGTGGATTGGTCGAAGGGCGCGGGAGTTGATCTATAAACATCCTTGTATGCTGATGGGTGAGAGTCCAGGTCTGGTGGACATGACTAGTAGAGATACCATTCATCGTATTTTAACGCAACCTTAGCGCTTGGCATCTCTGACCCGGAGTGGTTAGGTACTATTAGGGTCATCTTGGTTAATAAAAACAAAATTTGTTTATAAAAATTGGTATCCATTAAATGATTTATTTAAAAACTTGACCACGAAGGTTGATATGCGTAAAACAAACCAAACAAACATTTCTTTTGTCTTGTTTTGATCTATATTGTATTCCAATATCAAGGAGCAGAATTTCAGTTATAAGAAAACTATTACTTTCAAGTGAAAATGAATGCATTATTTTTTTATGTCTTTCAGGTCTGGGCACAAATTGCAACACTGTTAATTTTTTGATTCTGTGATTCGTCTTAAGTACGGATGTGGACACAGCAGTCCATGTTATTTGAAAAGAAGATGTCTTGATATTTTGGCTTGAGACCTCATAATTCACAGTTCTCAAACTGACTTCCTGGAATTGTTCACTGCTATGCTCCAAGCATTATTAGGTATGTCCGAGATGTAGTGACTGGGAAAGAGAATGTTAGGTATTCTTAGATGTTGGTGATTAAGGATGACAATATTTGGTGTGGGCACTGATAGTTTTTAGATCAGAAGCACCTGAGTTTATAATATGGTTTATCCATCTCTTGATTTGGCTCAATGGCACTCTGGCTGCTTGTTTTCTTTTTTTTTTTTTTTCTTTTTCTTCTTTTGTTGTATATAATCTTACATTATCAAGAGTTTGAAAAAATGTCATGATAGGAAATATAATTCAATTGTTAATTATCATAGACTGAAGATTAAATATATAATAGATAAACTCATTATGGTTTAGTATCAGAATATCTAGGTGATACTTACTAATTAGGAAGGATAAAAAATATTTTATGGCGTTGAAAAACTTGGCGGGTGGGAGGTTTACCAGAACAAATATCTAATCCCTGTAGTATTTTAATATTTTTTTTGGTTAGTTACATTGGGGGTAACCCTCAAAATAGTATTTGTCTCTGAAAAAAGAGAAAATAACTTAGATTACATCACCCATTTATATATTATAATACTGTTAAAACAATGCAATATAGATAGAAATGTTGCATAGGGGGGGGGGGGAAGTTGGGGGGGGAAGGAAATAGGAAAGGAAAGGAGGAGAGGGGGGGGGAGGGGGGGAAAGGAGGGGGGAGGGGGGGGGGAGGAAGGGGGGGGGGGGGGGGGAGAGTTAGGGAGGGGAGGGAGGGAGAGGGGGAAAGGGGGGGAGGAGGAGGGAGGGGGGGGAGGGAGAGGGGGAGAGTTTAAAAGAATTGCAGCTTAATAGATCCTAATTTGAGAGAGATAGTGCCGGTTGCCAGATTGATACCAATTTCACTGACATGTAAGACAGCCTTGTAATATATTCTGCTCTAAATATAAATGTTTTACTTTTTTATTTCATTTATTTTATTTTTCAAATAAGAGATAATTTTGTGATGCGTTACTAAAAGATTTAAACAAAAATAGAACACACAGAAAAAACAATAAATTTTTGGTTGCTTTAATGATGTGTGTGAGATGATCTGTTTATCCGTCTTGTTTATTAAATTTAGGAGGTAAATAATTTTATTTTACTTTTAAAATTAGAAAATGGTTTCTTTGATAAGATTAAAACATTTATTAATGTTTAATCAAAGCTACTCACTGATGGATAAATAAACATAAAAAAAAAGAGAAAGAATGGTATTTACAGTAATAAACACTCCTGCACATATTGGTTTTACCCTGGGGGGGGTTTTTTTTAAAATTGGGGCATTTTTGGGGGTTGTCCTTAGGTATTGCAGTCTTATTTTTCCTATCAGTGTGTGAAATACTTAAAAGCTTTTTTTTTAATTTGTAAAATTACAAAATTTTAATTTCTCCAATTTCAATATTAAATTCAAAATTACAAATTTATTTGTCTGATTTTTGAGATGAGGCTTTATATATTATGTTTTTTTAAAAATGTTATTGTTGTCCTCATCTATATTGGTGAAAATATACATACACTGTTTTTGTGCAATGATTCAAGTTGAATATTGCTACCCTCAGATACGACTGTGTTTTGAACACTTTATTGTGAAATGAGAAGAGTTGACCAATGGATCAAGGAATCCTGAAGAGGCAAGGTACTAGGATGAAACCTGTATAATTTCACAAAAGATGAGACCAATCATATAATATTTTGAATTTATATAATATGGGGAAATAGTTTTTATATTTGATTTGATTAATGAATTTATTTTGAAAATAGCTAACTGTAAACGATTTTTGATTTAATTTGAATTGGTTTGTAAGATTAAAATATTTTTCAGGTTTTATTTATAATATCAAATTTTGAAGATTATATAAAATATACTTTTTGATTTGGAAAAAAAAAAAAAAAAATTCTTTGCTGCTTCTAGAAAAATCAGGAAACATTTTACATAGTTTAAAGTTAAGTTAGCATGAGAATTTTGTATTCAATACAATCCTTATTCTCCAATTTATAATTATACAGAAAATGTAGCAATAAAAAACAGAAATCAAATGTTTGTATATTTTTGCATCAAATTTCAATTGCTCTTAAGATAGGGGCAGACAACCCATTGGTTTCCTTTAGTAACATGACCATGGGATATTGGTTGCTTCTATTTTAAGAAAAGTGAAGATTTTAATTAGGCATTTTAATTAGTGAATCTTTGGATGGTTAAAAATGTTCACTGGCAAATGCGGACCCCAAAATTACCATTGGACTGGAAACTGGCTAAGTTAGTGTTTTAAGTGTATTTTTCTATTAAAATCTATGTGCATTTATATGTTTTTACAATTATACATATATAAATAGAAAATCTTGAGTAATATAGTTGTAAAAATATTTGTGGAATTCTAAGTAAATATTAGAATCAAGTTCAATTACATTTCTATCAATGAAGAATTTTAAGCTCGCATTTCAGTTGTTTTTTCTTAAAAAGCTTTACTCTTCAGTTTGCTTGCTCTTTATTGATTTTACAGTTTGGATATTGTTCCTTGCAAAATTAGCACTTTTTTTGTAGCTCTTTTATATTCAAAGGCTTGAAATTATTTGTTGTTATTTATAAGATGAATTCTTTAAGAGAATTTTCTCCAGTTTTCATGATTGAACAGTTATTGTTATTGGAGTGTCCATGTTTATACTAATGAAATAGTGGTTGTTAGACACATTGCTTAATATCAATTTATTTTCTAGTTTAATTTCACCATTTTAGGTAAGAAGTGATTTTGTAATAATGTTTCTAAAATGCACTGGTATATAAATTTTTATACTCAATGTAACAATGTATTATGGTAGTATTTTTTTTTTTTAGTGATGAAGATAACTGTTTTTATTAGTGATCAAAGTAACCTTGTCTATAGAAGAAATTGTATGCAACTGATGTAGCTTTTAATTTTAAAACATGTCTAAAAAAATATAGAGTATTTATTTTTTAAGTTTTTGTAACATTTAAAGATATTTTATGTGCAGATCATCCATTTTGACAGGTTATGTATACTCGGTATAAAATAAAACTTATTGTTCGAGTAACATCCAGATTTAATTAGAAAATTAAAACAAAAACAAACAAAAACTGTCATCCGTACTGTTGCAGTAGTTATGCAGGTGAACATGGTAAGAATTATAAATCATTTTTATTGTGTAATTTGCTTCTTAGCAGCTTTTAGTTTTATTTGCCTATTTTGCACCTGAAATACATTGACGTTTTTTTTTCCCCCATAGACACTTCAAATTGATTTTTCCTTTAGAAAAAATGTCAAATTCACTTTGGCATTTGTAAATATTAATCCTTTTACATCACAAATTGTGCATTAGGATTTTTGCATATTTTATTATCCAGGCACTTAGGAGCAGTTGATACACGTTTAATTAATTTTTTCTTTCTTTTTACATTTGCATTGGACATTTTGTTGTTTATTTAAATTGAATATCCTGTATTGAAAAGGTGAAATGTTTGACTGAGAAGATTTATCAAGATAATTTGTGACCTATTGTAAATTCATTCTGATATATTTAGGTTCTATTAGTGAAACAATTCTAATTATCATTTCATTTATATAAGAATTTAGATGATTAAAGTGAATGAATGTAGACCAAATTATCATTCGTTGGAATTATTTCTCTGAACGCATTTTAGAGATTTCTTTTGTAGTATATGTGATAATATTAGCATTAGAGGTTTTTTTTACCCTTTTGGGGTTGTCTTAAAAATTGATTATTAAGTGCTTAAATTTTGTCTCAGGATATTTCTTAAGCCTACTATTGTATTAAAATTGGATTATATATATAAGTCGAACACTTGTTTACTATTTGTTGCCTTTGTTATTTTTTTACTAATTTACAAATACTTTGACAGTAGGTCAGGTCATCTGAAATATTGATGTATTATGAATATGTCTCTTATTCTTCTACTTTTTAGAAATTTGTAGGTTATCTTATTATCTTTCAATTGAAAATAGGGATATTTGGGGTTAGATGGTCATTTTTTTGGCAAGCACTAGACAATACTGTTTGGATTTACATTTAACAGTAGCACATATCATGATGTGCCTTTATTTGGAAGGTAAAGATTTGAGAATTGGTGGTTAAAAAAACAGTTCAGACATGAAGGCAGTTGCAATCTTGGATGGAAATTGTGCTTTATTCTTTTAGAGGCATTTCAAGTGTATTCTCTAATAAAATCTACTAGCGATGTGCTGTTTTTGCTAGGTTATATATATATCTTATATTAATATTATATATATAGTAACTATATATATATATATCATTTTTATTATATATAGTATATATATATAAAAACATATAGTATATATTATACTGGAGCCTCTTTCTGTCATTCTGAATGTTTTAAATTTACTTAATTAAGAATGCATTAATTACCGTTATACTTTTAGTAAATTTCTCATTCACATTTTAATCGGTTAGTTTTATATTAG